>OW026519.1:199444344-199889344 GCA_932274085.1 Protocalliphora azurea | reverse complement strand
TAGATTTTAAACTGTAGCATAGTATGATGCATCATTTTCTTTTCACCATTATTAAGACAATTATGTAGCAACATTTTTAAGCGACATTAATAACTAGAGTAGCCTAAAATATGTAAAGTTATATTTTTCCTGAGCTTCATATGAACCAAAATATTAGTTATTTATCTGGATTTTGCATCGATTTGTTTGTGCTGAGCAGAATATTTTGTCATATTTGCATAGCAAATACTTATTTAGTAGCATATTTTAGCAATCTATATGGCACGTTTTGGCATATTTTATATCTAAGAGCATAATTTTGCATATATTGCACTGAATTTTTTATATTTTACATAATTTACTCCCAAAAGGTTATCTGGCATAATTTGCTATTAGTTTTTATTTTACTATTTTTCAAATTCGATTTATTAATAATTTTTGTGTTATAAATTTGTAGAATTTTTTATTAGCTTTAAATATTTTTAAGTGCAAGAAGAAAATATTTTTTAGCAATTGGTAATAAAAATCAAGTTGTTCTTATCGGTATTACTAGATAATTTAAAATTTACTTAGAAAAAATATTATTTTAGGAGCATTTTTTTTTTCAATTTTGTGGATATATTTCTTATGCGCATAAAAAACTTCTTTTTAGAGCACATATTTGGTTTTCCACTAACTTTTAAAAACATCATTAGAGCCACATATTTTTGAAAAATATATATGAATCGATTTTTTTATCTAGTCCAGAAGTTATTAATTTTAAAAGAAATACATTATTTCTCTTTCTTTGGCAGTCAATAATAAAAAGACCACAGTTCAAGTCGTATTGAAAATAAAATATATATATATATATATATATATATATATATACATATTAACCGATTTTGTCAGTTAATCATTCATTTAAAATATCTTTTTTATATGCTTTTTATTTTACAAAAAATATTATCCATTATTTCTCAATAATAAAAAGACCACAGTACAAGTCGTATTGAAAATAAAATATATATATATATATATATATATATATATATATATATATATTAACCGATTTTATCAGTTAGTCATTCATTTAAAATATCTTTTTTATATGCTTTTTACTTTACAAAAAATATTGTGCCATCTTGTTCATATCTAGATATGGTGCACAGAATTTTGTGATAATATTTATATTGCAGTCATAATTTGAAAAATTTAAGTTTGAGATATATTTAAAGAAGGAAAGTATTAACCGAATTAGTTCATTTTATCGTTTTTGAAAAGAGATTTCTTTAAGCTATAGTATAATAAAAAAATAATTTACAATCTTAATCACATCAGCATTTTCGTGGCACAAAGTTAACACGGTTAATATCTTTTATAATCAAAGTTCGAGTAATATTAAAAAAATTATACATATATATTTTAGCCGATTTAAGTTGTTTATTATTAAGAGAGAAAATAATGTGCCATTTTAGCATCTTTATTATTTGCTTTTTATGATCTCTTGATAATATATAGGAAACGTTCGTAAATTAGAAAACCCAAGTTTGAGTTATATTTAAAAAGCATGTATGCACCGATTTTAATAATTTGTAATATATTTTTTTAAAGACCTTACTGTGGGGTATTATTATTAATAAGTTAAAATAAAAATTAATAGGTTCTTTTTAATTTTGGCTAAGAAATGTTAACTTAAATTTGAGATTTCTAAGAAAACTTTGAGCATTTGTCTCCTTAATTTGAAAACAAATTTTCATACGTTCTGCTGATACGCTTGTTTATAAAACACCAATATTTTTTTATGTAACTAAATTCATTAGCGACAATTATTGATAATTAAACCACTTAATGGAACATAATTATGCTTAAAAATATTAATTTCCTTCAATTCCCCATTTGACCAAAAAACTCCACACAATTGAAATTTCTAAAATAAATTCTCCCACAAAATTTAAATAAAAACCATTAAATCATATTCTTTTCTTTTCATTACATTAAATATACCATTGCATGAGTATTATACACAACTGTATTACACACAAAAAACCAAAAAATATAATTTCAATATATTTTTCTCAATAAGTTTTATTTGCTACTTAAAATTTCTGATAAAAATAAAAAATTAATTAAATTAAATTTAACCAAAATACTAAATAGTTAAAAATATGCATTAAAACATATATTTTATATGGATATTTAAATATTTAATCTACTGAATAATATTTAAATAGTGAAAAAAAAATTCTATTGCAAACATACAATAAAATGAAAATAATATATACAAATTTTAAATGAAAGCCCTTGTTTACACATATAAAAACTTATAGCGCTAAATATTTGACTATTTATCTAAATCATAACCACAGATTATATAAATACTATTAAATGAAATATTATTGTAGCCTCAAAATATTTCTCACAAAAATGAATTAAAACCATAGAGTATTTACACAAAAAATAATCATAAATTTTCACTAAATTTATAAACTGCACAAAGCATAAAAATAAATACAGATATATACAGGAATTCTATAATAGATTTATTAAACATTTTATGTAATTATATTATATGTATATATATATATATATAATTTTTACAAATGATGAAAAAAACAAGGACAATTAAAAAACTAAAATTAAAATAAAAAAAATAATTCAAAATAACAACACTTATTTAAATTTATTTATGCTTAAGTGTTTGTATGGGAAAAAGTGAGATAGAAAACATGGGCGAAAATTGGTTGTGTATAATTAGTTTAATATTGTATTGTATTGCATATGTGTTGGCGTTAAATTTGGTGTTAATAGTTATTGTATACGTTTCGGCAGTGTTATTTTTTACTTTTTGTATATTTAAAGGTAATTGAGTTTGAGACACCAAAATATTTATACATACAATACATGCATATGTATATAAATATATACATATATGTATGTATAGCTAGATATATCATTATTATAACCACAAAATGCGTTGCAAGTGGCACATGTTGTTTAGTGGTTAATAACAATGTTTAATCTAAAACTAAATGTGCTTACGAATTTAAATATACAAATATATCTACATATAACCATATAAATGTTTGTGTATTTTTCGTATATGAAAATTTAAGTGTGTGTGTGTGTTTTTATAAATAAATATATTTAATTCTGTGTGAATTTAGCAGTCTTGTGGTATTTACCATTACATAGATAATGATGCATACACACTATATAATAAAAACCCAAAATAAAACCAATAACTAGAAACTGACCTAAGCACTGTGGGTTGTTTGATGTATTAGTAGAAAGTAAAAGAAAATTTCACCGAAAATACAAGTTGTTTGTTCACTGAAATAAATTTCAATAAAAAAGATTTTGCTCATAAAATAACAATTTCTTAACCAAAATACTTAAAAAATGCAGAGAAAATAATTCTTCCAAGCTAAAAAAAAGTTTTAACTAAAAAAAGTTTTTCACCAACATTTTTTTAATAATTTAAAAAATTCTTATCGAAAAACTTATTCACCATAATTTTTTTTTCATCAAAAAAAAAATTTTTGTCTCAACGAATAGGCTTTGCCATCAAAATTTTTTTCATCAAAAAGCTTTTTCACCAAAAATTTTCTCATTATCATCATCATCATTATAAAATGATCTCGACTGAAAAAATTTATTCATTAAAACACATTTTCACTAAACTGTTCTTTGATTGAAAGATATTCTTTACATATTTGTTTCTCATTTTTCACCAAGATTTTTTTTTTTACTTAGAGATCTTTTTCTCCAAATTTTTTTTTTCTCACATATAGTTTTTAATGCAAAATATTTTTTTTGCACTGATTTTTTTTGTATTAAAAAAGCTTTTTTGTCAAAAATGTTTTCCTTGAAAAAACCTCAAATATTCTTCTAACAAATATTTTTCATCGAAAAAAAGTCACCAAATTTTTTTTCTGGAAAAAAATTGTTTTCATTGAGAAACACGCTCACCAAATATTTTTAGAAAAAGTTTTTTTCTAAGAAATATTTTTCTCCAGAAAAGTATTTAAACGAAAATCTGTTTTCTGTTTTTACTTGAACAACATTTTCAAGTAAAAACATGTTGGAGCGAAAAACTATGTCAGTGTACAGTTGTTTTAAAGGCCTAATTGTTGTATTTAAACATATTTTTTTTATAAATATTTTTTTTTAGTTTTTTATTATTATGTACTATTTTTCCCCTAACCCATAGTGCATCTTTTATTATTAAAATGCCAAATAAAACATATATATCTATCTCTATTTCATGTGTTGTGTATTATTATTGTTATAATCCGTTTGATAATGGCATTTATAAATGTTTTAATATTTTGTGATCCTCTTGTTGTCCTTTCGGTTTTAATGGTTAGTTGGCTGTTTATTTTGGTCTATTTTAACCTAGTTTTTATCAATAATTTTTTGTTGATGCTTTCTTTTTTGTCAATTTTATTCCAATTTAAAAGTATGACTAATACCAGCAGCATAAATACATATGTGTTTTAATTTTTTTTTCATTTATTAAAACCTCTGTTGATGTTTTTTGCACATATACCAATTTTTAATAGAACATAATAAATTAAATAAAATAAAAAACAAACGGTATTATGTAAACCTCAAAAACAACAAAAGTGAAAAACGCTTTGAGCATCAAATCACTTAGGCCAACTAAATCAACCAGTTCAAAATTTGTTAATAAAACAACAACTAAATATAAATGTGGTTAGTAAAAAAAAATTTATTCACAAAAAATGTTAAATAACATAAGCGTTAATTCCTTATTATTTAAAAACCTTATATATATATATATATATATATATATATTCTTAGCCATTGTTATCGATTTGTAATGTTATTTTTTAATTTTTTCCTATAATTAGTTCATTTGCAATTCATTTGAGTATTTAAATTAACAATATTTGTGTATTGTTATAATATTTTTTCATATGCACAAACTATTAAATTGTTTTCAATTTCATTTTTTTTTTTCTACTATAATTATAATTGGCCAAATATTGCCCTTCTAGCACTAATTTGAAAAGTGATTTTATTTATTATATTTTTTATTGCCACTTGTGCATTAAATTGTTTTAATTTGTATAACTTCACCCTGAAGACTCATTAAAATACACAAAAACAAATGTTGAAATAAAAAACAAGAGACATAGTTATTAACACAGCCAAATACATATATATATATATATAGATATATAGATATATTAATAGTAGAAAAAAACTCTGCAATCACTCCTAACTATACTAATACTAACCGATGAATACAAACATATACAGTTACGAGCATAAAATATGCAATGCTATGCTATGTAATTTTTGATCGTATTATTTAGGGTTAAATTAGTCAATTTTGTTGTGATTTTTTTTTTGTGGTCTTAGCCAAATTTTGTTCCAAATTGTTACACATAGGAAGAATTATTAAAAAATCAACGGAATTTTTTAAATTTTGATAATGATTTAATCTACAAAGTATATTAATAATATTAAAACACAATATATTCCCCATTCTTTATAACGCCTTGTTAATATTTTAGAATTACATTATGAGGACAGCACTGAAATAATATTTATGTGTAGTTCTAATATGCGGATTCTTAAAAATTATCTTAGAAATACAATATTGAAGCGATCTCGCCTTTAAAATTTTACATAAATCATGGAACATTAGATATTTGATATTACACTAAGAAATACATGTAGTCATTTAAAGCTACTACTGCCACCAATTGTTGATTCATTGATGTTAATGTAATAAGGGCAAACCGTCCTAACATACCAAATATTATTTGCCAGAATCAAAGTAACACGTTCACGTTTGGAGATAGGTACTTTATTGCTTTAACGGGTATTGTATAGTTGAAATGAGAGCCGATCACATCAACTTGAATTCATTTGAATTTAAATGCAAATATTTCGATTTTAGTCTATCTAGGTAGACATGCTACTCGTACCTTTAATTTCCAAAAGTAAAAAAGCGCAATAATCGAATAATCATGAAGGATAAAATTTCCATTATTTAACATATTAACAGTGTCAAAAATGTCTAATTCTTAATCGTCTTTTTTTTTTCTTAACACTTAATCATTTTCCTTAGCAACAAAAATATTCGACAAAATTATATGCAATAGATGCCTATGGCCAAAAATAATAAAATCACAATGATATCGCTACATCGGTTATAGCAATATGCTCGCAGCTCTCTGTAGCTCTCCCTAGGATTATTCCTTTTTATGTGGAAATATAGTATGCAAAATATTAACGTGATCGGATGCCGCTAACACGTGCCGCATTCACGCTGAAATTTGTTGGTTGCATTTATATGGAAAAATGTTGACTTTTTCATAGTTTTTTGAACAAATTTGCTATCACCAAAATTTGTGGTTTTTGTTAATTTTTTAATAAAATTAGATTATTTTATACGAATTTGGTCTTTTGGTGAAGATTTTAGATGGAAATTAAATTCGGATTTAAATTATTATTTTATTTTTTTATACAAATTTGAAATTTAAAAATTATTATTATTATTTATTTATTTATTTATTTTTTTTTTTTGTAAAATTTGATTTTGTAAATTAAAGTTGGTAAAGAACTTTTAGTTACTTTTTTTCTGATATTTTTTTTCTTTTTTTTTGTGAGAATTTTTTTTTTGTGAAAAATGTTTTTTTGTGTTTTTAATAAAATTTTTTATGAAAATTATGTCTTTTGATGAAAACTAGATTTTTGTTAGAAATTCAAAATTTAAAAAAATTAGATTTTTTTAAATTAAAATTTGGTCTTGTGGTCAGTTCTTCTAGTGATTTTTTTAATTAATGTTTTTGTGAACATTTTCACCAAAAGTCCGAAATTCGGATTTAAATTTTTAATGGATATTCGATTTTTTTATTATTATTTATTTATTATTATTATTCTTTTTTGTAAAATTTGATTCTTTTGAATTAAAAATTTGGTTCTTTAATTTTTTTCTAATTCTTTGGATTAAAAATTTGGTTCTTCTTTATTATTTATTTATTTATTTTTTTTTAAATTTGGAAAAATATGTTTCTTTTTGCGGATATTGTTATTTTTTTATTTTCTTTTTTTTTCAAAAGTCAGATTTTTATGAAAATTATGTCTTTTGATTAAAATTAGATTTTTGTTAGAAATTCAGTTTTTTTTTAATTTTCCATAATTTTTCTTCTTTTTTTTAAATCAATTTTTTTAATTAAAAGTTTGGTCTTTTGCTCAGTCTTTTTAGCGATTTTTTAATTAATATTTTTGTGAGTATTTAATTATTTGAATTAGATTTTCACCAAAAGACCGAATTTCGGTTTTCAATTTTTAATGGATATTAGATTTTTTTTTTTTGGTGAAATTTTGAAATTTTAAAATTCGTTTTTATTTCACTTTTTTTTTTTTTTTTTTTGAAGACTGATTTTGTGAATTATATATTTGGCCTTTTTCACAATTCAGTAATATTTTTTAATAAAAAATTACTTTTTTGGTAAAAAATTTGTAAATTAAAATTTGCTTTTAAAGTCAGTTTTAGTTCTTTTTTAATATATATATATATATGTATATATATTTTTTGTTGTTTGTGGTTAAAATTTAGAAATAGCTTTATATAAATCTTCACAGAAAGTAAAAATAAAAAATAATTAGGTTGATATCTCTTACATATTCGCTGTAACTTAGATGTGAATTTTGCGGTTTTCGGTAAAAAATGTGTTTTTTTTATGAATTTTGTGTTGTGGAGTAATTTTTTTTTTTTCTTTTGACTAGTATGCAGATTACTGAAAATTATTACATAGGAAGACAACATGGATTGTAGAAAATATATTCCGAAATTTTTAACGCGTTTCAACAATGCTAAATTATAAAGTGGAAAGGTTAAAGTCAAATTTTATATTATTTGAAAGCTCTAGGGAAAATATAACCCAAAATTATTTATTTTTAGCAAAATTTCGTAGTTTCATAAAACTATAACTAAAAGATAATAGACGACATCCAAAAATATTTTTGGAAACACACTGCTTTTTTGATTATGTGCAAAGTAAATTTTATTAACTCATTTTGTTTACTCTAACAAAACTAAATTTATCATAGAAATCATTGCTTTAAAATCCGGATAAAAATAAACAATTGTGAGTTATATTTCAGATAAAATCCTCAAATATTTCACAATTTGACTTTTGACATTCTTGTTTTAAGGGTTCACATTATTGAAATATGTTAAAAATTTTGAGATATATTTTATATAATATATATTACCTTGTTATGTTTTAGTTATTAATAATCTGTATACTAGTCCAAAAGAAAAATATTCCAAAACACAAAAATCGCCAAAGAATGACTTTTTAACGAAATCCGCCAAATTATAGTAACATTTTAGAAGAAATTTATTACAGATACTATTTTATGCAGTTTGACTGATCACAATATAATTTCGCGTAAACTTAAAACTAATATTAAAAACAATGATTATGTTCAAAGTGTTAACCGACTTTGTGATTATGAAAAAGCTAGAGAAATTCTAAACAACACTTTGCTTTTGTACCAAGAATCCGGAAATCCTTCAGAAGATATGTCCCAATTAATACATAAATGTGAACGCAAATTGGTTAAAAATGAACTAACTCCTTGGATGAATAAAAATTTAATCGATCTTATAAATTACAAGAAAAAACTAATTAAAATTCGGAGACAAGGAAAAAGTGATCTTCATGACAGATTGAAGCGAATAAGTCGTGTAATTAGGAAGGCTTGTAAAGAAAATATGAATAACTATTATTATAACAATTTGAATCAAATTCAACAAGACTCCAAAAAATGTTGGAAGTTTTTAAATGAACATCTTGGTAGACAACCAAAGGGGGAAATAAAAATTTGTGATGCTAACGGACACCTTGTTGCAGACAACCAAAAAAGTAAAATGTTTAACGAATATTTTCTTCAAATTCCAAGGATCTTGAAGCTACAAATTGAATGTTTACCTGGAGATATATGTAATAGTTTAAGAACACTAAACCGATTTCAAAGTAATTTTAAATTTTGTCATACAACTATTTTTGAAATTGATAACATTATTTCGAAACTTGATTTAAATAAATGTTGTGGTTATGATGGAGTTTCACTAAAAATGTTGTTTATGTGCAAAGATATTATATCTCCTTATCTTACAAATATTTTCAATAACGTTGTCGATCCTTCTATATATTCTGACGATTTAAAAAAAGGCAAATATTATTCCGATACCTAAAGAAAATAACGCCATGCAATTAAAACAGTTTAGACCAATAGCTTTACTTCCTATAATTGATAAAGTATTCGCAAAAATTCTTTACCAGCAATTATCATCTTATTTAGCTGCAAATAATTTGTTATATGAATGTCAATATGGTTTCAGAACAGGATGTGGTACTGAAGAAGCTGTTGTTAATTTAGTGAACAATATATGTCAAGGATTGGATAATGGATTTAGCGGTGTAACAGGTGTTTTTTACGACTTTACGAAAGCTTTTGATCTAATAGATCATAATATAATTATCGAAAAACTTTCTTATTACCTCATAAATATAAGTCATCAACAAAGATGCTAAAATTTTGATTGTGAGCAAGATATGGTCTAAAGCGTATCATTTTGGTTTTATTAACATTTAAACACAATCTATTTATACTAGAAAACTCTATAATAATTGCTGCGTCATATTCCATTTCAGTTTTTATAGATGTTTGGTATTTATATGCATAGAAAACACTAATGTCATCAGCAAATATAAATAATTTTCCAAAAAGTTGTAGATTCTTTATATCATTAAGAAAAACTTTGAAAAGTAACGAACCCAATACACTTCCCTGCGGGACTCCATAATCAACAGCACCCATACGACTCTTATGACTATAAGCTTCAACATATTGTTTCCTATTTGTTAAATAACTTTTTAATAATATATATATATATATATATATATATATATATATATATATATATATTTAATTTTATTTAATTTTATTTAATTTAGTTTTTCGTTATTGATTACTAAGTATTCTTAATTTGTATAATTTTTGCCAACTGGCTTCAATAATGTCCAATGGACGCTGAGGCACTTAATTTTTTTGTTACGAATATTTAATTTTAATAAAAAATTAATAAAAAAAAATCTAAGGTACGACGAATTTATACGATATATCGACCTAACCCTTTACATTTTGTTGTGTTTTCTATAAAACAACATAGTTTTTTTCGTAACTTTTTTTAAAATTTTTACAAAATTGAAATTGGTGATTTGAAACACCCATAACAAAAATCAACACAGAAAGAAATATTCGAATAAAATTTTCAATTAATCTGATGTTTCATTTTATTTTAAATATCAATTATAATAATTTATTAAATTAATTTTTTTAATTAGTATTAGTTTAAATGTCAGTCTTTCAAAAAATTTAAACCAAAAAGAAAAATTAAAAAAAAAATATAAAAAAATTTCCATTACAGCAATAAAGAAGCTAAAAATATTCGTTTGTATGTCCATGCGTTTTGATTATTTTTGACAATATTTTTGTCAATACATTATGTAATACATCGGTTATTTTTTTGTTATCCTAAAAGTTACACCCCGTCTCTTTGTTGGACTATTCCGAGGAGATACTTGCTTTTGCCCCAAAATGTGTTTTATCGAGATTTAGGAGATTTTATTACATGCAGTTCAATTTTCATGGACTCAATATATTTCCTGAATTATATAAGTATACAACTAACATTTGATGTATTTGCATAAGAGTGCAATAAATATTTTACATTAAAATATTACATTTGTATTCTATTCTATTTTCTGTACAATGATACAGATTCAGATAATTTTTAGATCAAATCTATTCTCAGCTTAATCAATTTGCATCAAAATTTCAATCATGAGTATAATTTATTCAATTAATAAAATTCTTTGATATTTAAGCAAAAAATTAATTATTTTAATTAATTAATATTATTTTAATGTTTGAAGTAAAATCTAAAAATTTTTTATTTGATGTAAACAATTTTGTAATTGAAATCAATTTTTAATTTTTTCAGCGAACGTTTTTCAATAATGCATGAAAAAGGGGTATTATTTTGCTGAATTTAAAGCTGCTGCAATTTTGGTTCAAATTTGATTAAAAATAGCATTTTATTTTCATATTTCTTAAAAAAATGAAAATTTTCCTGTACACAGAAAAAAGTTACCAATAATCACCAGATATATTAGCAAATAATACATTCAATTAAAAACTTTTTTAAATTAGCACCTTTCACCAAAATGTTTATGTAAATTACTAAAAAACTGTAAAAAATTAAAAATAGAAAATTTTTTTCAATTAAAAATTTGATTGATTTGATCAAAGTATTGATTAAATAAATTAAAAATTTAAGTGAGAAATAAAATTTTATTCAGATCTTGTTCTTATTTTATATTTTCTTCAATATATTTATTAAATTGAAATGCAAAATGGAAAAATATACGGTAATAGTTTTTTCTGTTTACATTGCTTACACAAGTGTTAGAAGACATGCTAATGTTCTGGTCAATTCATAATAACTTTAACACGTTCCAACCAACTTTAACTTTTTTTTATCTTGTTTGATTGTTTATTATGCCTATATTACGTTTCAATTACATTAAATTGCAAAAAAGGATGATAATAGCAAATTTGTTCACAAAAGTCAAAATTTTTCCGGCACTTCACTATTTGGCTCACTATATTTTTACATAAAAAAGAACAATCCTAGGTGGAGTTACGGTCAAAATTCGAAACTCGGCTTTTTTGGAGCAGTCTAATATACATATACTTGCTCTTATGCATTTATGTATAATACTTATGTATGTATTTACATACGTACAATCCCAGTAAGCAAAAACCTTCTCAAATATTTATTCACTTGAAAACTATTTTAAATATCAAGTACAAACTGTGAGAATAGGCTTGAATTTCCTTTACTTTCAGATTTAAAACTATGTCTTTTTCAATCAAAAAGGTTCTAATATAACAATTTTTAACAAAGAAATGATTCTCAAATTTTCTCAAAACGTTTTTTAAAAATTTTAAAACATTCTTGAATTAAATATGGAAAATATTTTTATTTAAACTATTTTTAAAACTGAAGTTTTGCATTAATAAATGGATTGATATATTTTTTACATTAGCAGGAAAGGAAATTTTGTATTCATCATTTTAAGCATATTTCATCATATTTTATGGATCATAATAGCTGCTTTTGTCCATTTTATTGCGACATAATTGCTTGCAAATATCTTCCTTAATATAATTAATGTATAATATTTTATTTTTTGAACAAACATGTCTAGGTTTTAAACTTTTTTATGAAAAAATAATTTTTTGAAAACTTTCTTAAATATGAAAAAAAAATTGAATATTATCTTAATAACAATGGAAAAATACAAGATAAAAAGTATATAAAAAAAACTTAACTTTATACTTTACAATCACTTGAAAAATTTGTAAAAACCTAACCTCATAATTTTATAGGAATTTTTTTTAATATTCTCATTTATTCCATAACACATATTTTTTAGCTTAGAATACAATTTCAAGAATATGCTATTTATTAAAAGAAATTTTCCAACAATTTTCTTAAGTTTGTATTGATGTTTATTGGGATATTTATATACTTTTTTAATAACTAAAAACTTTGTTAATTACAAGTTTTCTAGTAAATTATTCCTCAACTGTATAATTAGTTTAGATTTGTACAAATAAACCAAATACAAACAACAAATATAACAAAAAAAGTTTAACATAAAAATTCAAATTAGTTCTTAAAATTTCTAGAATTTTCTGTTTTGTTTTTAATTTATAAAAAAAAAAAGATTTTACTAAAAATGTTGCAGATTAACAACTTTAAGTTGTAGAGTGATGTTTTAAGTTTAGCTTATGCGAAAATGTTATTTTTAGACTTGAATATGCAAAAAAGAACAAATTTTAAAAATTTTAATATTAGAGCTTTAATTAGTAATGAAATTATTTTTATTCATAAAACTAACTTTAGAAATATACAAAAAAACATATTTTAAATCCTTAACACCATGCAACAGTTTTCAAATATTTCTTCACATAAGAAAAACTCACACTAATTGCAACACGTAACTGTGTGTTAAGTTTTTCTCCTTCTAGTCAAATTTCCTCTCAGATGGACCTCAAACTTTCAAAGGATATACAATTTAAACAAAATATATATATATATATATAAAATATTTACGTATGCTATATCATCGCAATATGGGTGTCAAACAAAAGCTGAGAATCCATTCTATATAATAAGATTTTGTGACCTTTCGCAAAATAAACATAATTAAATCTAATTCAGTCAGCGCAAGAACTGTATGTTAGTTAATCAGTACGTTTGGTTGCTTTGTATATATTTTATAGTTTTTATTTATTATTATTATTTTTTTTTTTTTAATAACAAAAAATAGTCAAAAAAAGACGAAAAATCTTCAAAATATCGCATAACATTTCAAAAGGTTGTAAGAAGTCAAAAAAGTGTACAAAAATCGAAAAACTGATAAAAGTCCAAAAATTTATCATCTAGAAATTGCAAAATTTCGAAAAGTGGACATTTTGTTCCAGCTATAAAACCCTGCTCTCTTGTACTAAGAAATTCAAAGACCCCAGTTGAATTCTTTCTTTATCTAAAATTTTCTAAAGCTTTCATTTCCCAGAAAATGTTCCAAAAATTCATTATAATTTTATACAAACACTTACGTTTTCAAAAATTTGAAATTAATATAACCTGATTTTCAATATTTTTTTCCCAAATATACATACATGTATACATTACTTTTAATTTCCCTTTTTGATATTATTTCAACTCTATAAATAAGTGCACTTGGAATAAACAGCAAGCCAGTGAAAAACACAAAAACATTTTCTTCCAAATTCATACGATATCTCATCTTATTAACCCAAATACAAATTAAATGATATTTACATAAATTTAAAGGAAAAACACATTATAGCATTAACAAGGGAGTATTTACGTCAAGAAAAACAAAAACAAAATCTTTATTAAATTCACTCATTTACACACACACACCCTCTCAACACAATCGCTTTCTTTTTTCCATCAAAGAATAAATGAAATTAAAAATAAATATAAATGTAAGAATGAGTGGTGTGCGTGAGAAAGGATATAAGTTGTAAAGTATATTTGTATTTACAGACGTAGTAGTAGTAGTTGTTGTTGTTTACTTAGTTATGTGAAGTGAATTTGTACTTACTGTTCTTTTGAAAATCCTGGGATTCGTCGCAAACAACCAGACCACTTAATGCTATCAATAAAGAGCCAATCACAACCAAATGTTCCACAATTGATGAGATACTTCGAGGACGAGGTAACCAATTTTTTAAACCATCTATTAACGATAATGATGATACTGTTGATGATAATGTTGTTATTGTTTTGCTTGTTATTGTAAGCTGGTGATGATGTGGATGTAAATGTTGCTGCCGCTGATATTGCAGTAGTTGTTGCTGGTTTAACGACGTTGTTATTATGGATGATGATGATGAGGTTTGTTGTTTTGAACATTGGCATAGTGTTGTTGCTGCTAGTGTTATTTTTGGTATTGATACTGATTTGTTTTGTTGTTGCTGCTGCTGTTCTTCTTGTATTTTTTGTTTTTTCAATTGTATGCTGGAGGCGGTTAAACAATTCTGATTTGCATTTGTTATAAAACTTTGATTTTCTATATGTTCTGGACGTTGTGGCTCTGGTTGATGTTGCTGTTGTTGCTCCATCTCCTGCTGAGCTTGTGCATATTTTTGATAATAGTGAGGGCGATTGTGATGCTGATGATGTTGCCGCTGGTGGTGATGATGATGATGATGGTGATGATGGTGTTGTATATGATATTGTTTTTGTAATATTCGCTGTTGTGGATATTGATTTTGGTCTGGCATTAATTTGATTTTGTTTGTATTTGTATAAAATTGCCAAGTTTCCATTTTTAAATGCTTTTCTTTTTAACGTTTCTAATATTAGAGTTTTAATAAATTTTTCTATTATCGTTATAGAATTTTCTTTAACTTTTATTTTAGTAGTTATGAATAAATCATTACCATAAGAATACGTCATTTATATATGATAAAATACTTTAGAAATATTTAACACTCTTGGGCCAGAGTATGATTTTTTTACATAGAAGTTTTTTTTAAGATTTATTCTTCAGATACTTTTAGTAATAATTTATTATTGTTGACCTTTTTGTAGTTTACAAATTTAGTGTTTTTTGTCATTTAGGTGGATGTTGCGATTCCTGCCAATAATGCTGATATGTTGCCAAACAATCTGGATATATTATATTTTCTTTTGGTTTGACCACCTGTAAGAAATTATTTAAAAAATAAGTAAAATTAATGAAAAACTTTTGAGCTTAAAGTTAATAATAATGAGAAAGTATTTGTTTAAAAGGTTCATAGGACTATAACTTTATAAATGATTAATGATATAGCATAAAGTTTTAATAAAAAGCTAAAGAATTTTTAAGTGGATAAAAAAAATAGCAAAACAGGTTTACTAAATTCTATTTAAGGTTCGAAGGACCATATAGAATTAAACTTAAAGCTTAAGAATTTTTGGGGTTTTAAAAGCTTTTAAAAACCAAATTTTAAATAAAGTTCAAAAGATCAAAAGCTTTAATAATGATTAACTATTATTGCGACAATTTTCTTTTTAATTACTTCGAAAAGTATCTTAACTGCCAATTCTTAATGTCAGCATTCCAAAATATAACCAAAACTTTCCCCTTTAATTCCTAAGACAATAAAATATTCTTCTCATAAATAGTTAATATAAAAACTAACTTTTTCTTCTAAATTCAATTAAGTATAAAAAAATACCAACATAAATTTTAATGGTTTACAAGGAAATATTTTAAAAGCAATTGAAATATTGATTTTTCAAACCCAAAATTCTTTTTCGCATATATTACATATGAACGTTAAAATTTGTTCGAAAAGCAATAAAAAATTGTATGTTCAACACAAGTATTTCAAAACTCTTATTGACAACTTGAGGTCATAAATAACACAACATCAGTCGTAAAAATTGTATGTAATCGTCTGCTATTTTCACATCAGCCTAAAATAATAACATATAATATAACAAATCCAACATTAATAAAAACAACATATGTATGTGTTGTTATGAAGGGTGCATAATTTATAGATAAATATATGGGCAATTGCCAAAAATGTTTAACCTAGATGAAATTGACTTTAAACTCTAATAAGACTTGAAACTAATAGAGTGCAAAATTTTACCACCATAGATGTTATTTTGTAATCATGATTGTTGTTCAATATTCACAAATCTAGAAAAAGTGTTAAAACTAACTAACCTTTTCCTATTCTTCTACGCTTGTTATTCGCACATTTATTCTTTTTGATCTCATTCGATCATATATAAACTCAACGAACTTTTTGTTATTGTGCAGACTTTCAATAGTAACATAGAGCAAAGTCGAATTTTGATGACAAAATTTTTTAATTTTTTCTATTTTTTGATTTTTTGAGAGGGGTGCACTTCTCAACGAAATAAAAAATTTGAAACAGGAATTGATACTCCTTGCAATTATGCATATCTTGCGTTATATCTCGTTGATGTGTCAACGGAGTAGATAGTTTCAAACTTTCGAAAACAAGAGCGAAAATTTTTGAAAAGGTACACTTACAGTTTCTTATGGAATATCATGAATTATTTCGTGAAAAAAGTTATTTGTTATTTCATAAAATAAATTCAAAGGAGCATTAAAACTAAATAGACTTCTTGAATATATATATATATATATATATATATATATAAGAACGGCACTAAATATAATTGATCGAGACCATAAATTTAAGTGAGATATCGTTGATAGTTGAAAACGAAACACTTTTGTCAAAGCAGGTAAAATAGTCGTATCAAAAAAAAAAATAAAATTTATGGGACAAAAAAATTTGTTGGGATTAAAAAAAGGATCACAATATTAAATGAGATTTCTTTGTAATAACTCCAATAAAATGTATTTTTGTAAAATTTCGCAAAATTTTCAAAATTGCTATTTTTAGAATAATGATTTTTTTTTAATTTTTAGTAAGAAAACTATGGCACACTAATACTATCAAATACTGAAAATATCATAAATTGTGTTGATATAACTCAGTAGGTTTTGACATTGCACGTAATATTTACCAGAATTAAAGAAAAACTTCTAGTTTGTAAAAATTTTGAAAATGTAGTTCAACATAAAACTGGTATAATTCAACATAAAACTGTTATAGTTCAACACAAAACTGTACAAGCATTCGAGTCACTTTTTTTATTTTATTTTTTTTTTTCTTTGAAGGCCTAAAATAAAAAATTTTTGATAATGTCCCATATATATAATGCTGTTAACATTATTGTCGTTATTCACTACAAACAAAAATGAAATTTTATTTCCTTTTTTGAAGCTATAAAAGTGTCAATATCCAATATTAGAATCAATAACTAATACTTTGACTGTTACAGAGTTCAATTATTATGGATAAGCAGTTCTTGTGTATTTTCTTCCTTTTTATATTTTTTAAAAACCTTTTTGTTTGTTTTAATAGTTGTTGTTTTTTGTTGATAAAATAAACACAACCGAAAAGTTTAAAACAAAAAATTTAAAATTAGAGCAAAAGTTTTGTTATTTTAACAAACATAATTTACGTCTATTAGATTTGCGATTTGTTAAAATGAAAGCCAGCTGCAATCATAAATGCCATAAAGAAATTTTCTATAATACGAGAGAGGGTCAAAAAGAGTTTTTTTTATGAGAAATTTTTGACAAATATTCTTTTGATAGAAAATTTTCAGTAAATTTTTTTATTATAGGAAATTTTAATAATTTTTTTAAATAGAAAATTTCCAATAAATTTTTTTAATAGAAAATTTGCTGTGAAATTTCTTTTTATAGAAAATTTCTGTGGTTTTCTATTTATAGAAAAAATTTTCTGAATTTTCCTTTATATAAGAATATAGCGAAAATTTTCTATAAAAAGAAATCTTCATGAAAATTTTCTATGAAAAGAAAATTGAACGAAATTTTCTATAAAAAGGAAATTTATGGAAAATTTTCTGTAAAAAGAAAACATTAAAAATTTTCTGCAGAAAGATAATTTATTGAAAATTTGTTATTAAAATAGAATTTAAATAATATTTTCTCTAAAAAGAAAATTTAACTAAAATTTTCTTTAAATATATATAATGAAAAGTTTCTAGAAAAAGAAAAGTCTGGAAAAATTTTCTATAAAAATGAAGCACTGAACACTCTTTATAAAAAGTAAATTTTTAAAAAAACCTCATAAGGTGAAATTTTCTCAAAAATTTCCTATAAAAAAAGTTATTAATTTTCTATAATAAGATAGTGTCTGTAAGAAGAAAATTTATTAAAAATTTTCTATAAAGAGAAATTGATTGAAAATATCCTATGAATAGAAAATTTATGGAAAAGTTTCCTTAAAAAAATATTGGAAGTTTTCTATGATTCTTTTCATAGAAAACTTCCAATATTTTTTATTGAAAATTTTCTATAAAGTGAAAATTAAGAAAAATTTTCCATAAAAAGAAGGTTTGGGAAAATTTATTGTTAGTGTTATTTTATAAAGAAAAAATTTAAAAAATATTCTTTAAATAGAAAAGGTACCAAAACATAAGTAAGCAATATTCAATAGTCATCTTTTCATTTGATAAAAAAATGTTTTAATAAATCAATTATACACTTAATCCTTATAAAAAATTAACTTTGTAGTCCTATTAATAGTGCATAAAACATAATTAATATAATGAGCTTCATTATGTTTTATTAGATTAAATTCATTTTTTTTTTTCTTTAACTCTAAAAAATTATCCATTTTTATGCTATAGAAACTCAAACAAAACTAACTGTGAATATGTTACAAAACCAATAACACACTTATAATCTCACTGTTTGTCTTTATGGTTTAATTAAAGTGAAATTGGAACTTATGCCAGATAATTGCGTGTCTGTCTGTTGTCTGTCTGCCTACTTAACATTTGTCAGATTCTATCACCACCTTTACCTATGTTCTATTATAAACATCTAAATAAAATGCGAATTAACAAAAAGCATAAAAGAGAAAAACTTTTGAAAAAGATTAAATCACAACTTCATTTTTTGTCTTTTGCTGAACTAACTCCCACATTTGCACACTTTTACACAAACATAAGTATACAGTATGCATACATACTCATTAACGGAAGAACAAAAACAAACAGTTGACAACTTTATTTAATTCAACAAAGCTCTAAGTGTGTAGATTTTTATTATACTTTTACTGAATAAAAAGCAAAGAGAATATTTGTGTCACTTACATACAAAAGTACCATAATTATTGCCAACTTACTCAGAGTCAGTCACTTACAAAAACAAATTCTTTTTTTTTTTTTTTTTCTATGTGTTTATAACAAATACATGTATTTGAGTATTGTTAGTGTTAAGATTGAGGAAGTGGGGTGGAGAGACAATTATAGAGGATATGTGTGTGCGTAAAAAATGTTAAAGTATTGTTGTTTGTTTGTAATTGTCAAAGAGTGTTACAGAAAAAAGTTAAATAGAAATATATTCATATTTATTTATCATATGTACATTCAAACACACATATATTAAATGCAAACAACCAAATGAAACTGAAAGCCTACTCACATCGTTAAAAGCAAAACAAAGTTTTAATGAAACAATGTCTGATGGTCTGCTAAGAACAGAGAGAAAAAGAGATTAGAATATATAGCAACAAACTGACAAATACAGAACAGAATACACTGCGTATGACTATTTTAAATTGTAATAATTATGAATTTTCATATAAAAGTGTCATCAACATACTTCCTATTGTACAGTTATGTTTACTAAAAAGTCCTTTTTAATCTTCTTTTCAATCAAAAAATATTAAGCATTTTGTTCTGCTTAATGTTGTTTGAGAATTGTTTCATTTAGTTGTTTTACGAGTCTTATTTTTATACTTTTTCTGTTATAGAAGGATGATATTTATTTGTTAAAATATTTTTATATTATTTAATAATTTTGTTATATTTGCTGTTGTTTTTTTTTACTTTATGTTATAGAAATCATAAATAGCAAAATAAAAAAAAAAAAAATTTGTAGACCAAACAGCTTCGTTTATTTTTTAATTTGTTCCTAAAAGGTATTTAGATTTTAGCGATATTTTCAAAAATGCTAATATATGGAAATTTTTCTGCACAAAGAATTTTCTATATAAAACATTTTAAACATTTTTAAACTTTAAACACTTATACAAAAATAATATTTATCAAATTGTGTAAATTTTGTTTAAATTTTTGTTAAATTTCCTTTGTAAACAAAATTTTCAAGAAATTTTTTTTAATGTTAAAAATTCGGTTACAAATTTATTTTTTAGACAATTTTTGTACTAACTTTTTTTATAGAACATTTTCGTTAAATTTTCTTTTTACAAAACATTAATTTTTATTTTTATTTTACTTTTTTAGGGAAAATTTTCATAAAATTTTCTTTTTCCAGAAATTATTTGATAATTGTTTGTTTTTTATAGAAAATATTTTGTGCATTTTCTGTTTATAAAATTTTTTTGATAAATATTTTTTCTATAGAAAATATTCTATAGAAAATATTATAGAAAATTTCATTAAATTATCTTTTTATTGAAATTTTCTGTTTAAATTTTCTTTGAAACATTTTTTTGGTTGTTTTCTTTTTATAGAAAAATTTAGTTTAATTTTCATTTCATGGAAAATTCTCAATAAATTTTCTTTTTATAGATTTTCGTTAAATTTTCTTTTTAAGGGAAAATTTTCATTAAATTTTGTTTATAGAAACTTTTCGTTAAATTTTGTTTATGGAAAATTTTCGTTAAATTTCCTTTTTATAGAAAACTTCTGTTCAATTTCTTCTTTATAGAAAATTTTCTTTAACTTTTTTATAGAAAATTTTCGTTGTTTTTTTACAGAATTTTTTTTTTTTTTTTTAATTTTCTCTTTATAGAAAATTTTCGTTAAATTTTTTTTATAGAAAACGTTCGTTAAATTTTCATTGCTTTTCTATGGAAATTTTTCATTAATTTTCTTATAGAAAATTTTTGCTAAATTATTTTTATAGAAAACTTTTGTTTAATTTCTTCTTTATAGAAAATTTTCATTTAATTTTTTTATAGAAAATTTTCGTTAATTTTTTTATAGAAAATTTTCGTTAAATTTTTTTTATAGAAAATTTGCGTTAAATTTTATTTTTTTTTTTTTGTGGAAAATTTTCGTTAATTTCCTTTGCGTGTTTGAAATTTTTTCATTTTTCTTTTTAAATTTTTGAAAAATGTTCTTATGGAAAATTTTTTAAAATTTTTGTCTTTATGGAAAATGTTTCTAATTTTTTTTTTATGGAAGATGTTTCCTAATTTTTTTCTTTCTTCTTATAGAAAATTTTCGTAAAATTTTCCTTTTAAAGAATATTTTTGTTAAATTTTCCTTTTATAGAAAATGTTCGCTTATTTTTCTTTTTTTGAAAGATTTTCATT
Source organism: Protocalliphora azurea (assembly GCA_932274085.1). Classification (NCBI taxonomy): domain Eukaryota; kingdom Metazoa; phylum Arthropoda; class Insecta; order Diptera; family Calliphoridae; genus Protocalliphora; species Protocalliphora azurea. The sequence goes on along the minus strand of OW026519.1, from coordinate 199,867,810 downwards.
AAATTTTCTTTTTAGAGAACATTTTTACTAATTTTTTTTTTATAAGCAATTTTCGTTAAATTATCTTTGGAGTTTTCATAAATTTTATAGAAAATTTTCGATAAATTTTCTTTTCTTTTGAAATGTGGAATTCTCAGAAACATAATGGGGATTATCATTTTTACAACTTGCACACTCAAAGTATTTAACACTTATTAATGAATGACAACTCCCTTCTTGTAAAAACATTTAAATATAATCGATTTCATTTATTTTCCATCATATTTCTATCTCTCATAATTCAACCTTCAATATCTCTCATTTTAATTACATTAAATATTAAATTTTGTTATACAAATGCAACTAGAGCTTTGTGCCAAAGTCATTAGCTTTAATAAAAGGCAAAGATTTAAATCTCAACACATGCTTAAAATTAACTTTGTTAATAATTTCTCAGAAAATGTATAAATAAACACCAACTTACTCCCCACACATACAATCATCCATCTAATTGAATGAATGATGTGTTAAGTTTAATAAATGTATCTCTATTAAAATACATGCAATGTGTTGATAAATGTTAACTCCCTTAATACTCCTTCAGTATTCAAATGATGGCAAATGAATTAGTTGAATTGTAAAATCAAACACACACAAACCTTTTAATTGCATAAATAAATTAAATAGAATGATTTAAATGGAATACAAAACGAAGGACATAATAAAACTGTTAAAAATTTATTTCATTAATCAAATCATATGATTAACAATTACAATGAATTATTCTGCGCAAATTTTCCACTTTGTTAAACTAATATTTAAAAATTAAATAGATTACTTAAGAAATATTCTTTATCTTATAAACTTTCAAAATTTTTTTCTATATATTTCTGTCTTGCTTAGCTTTTTGCAATATATTTCGTTTTTTTTATATTTTTTTATTTCAATTTCATGCTAAACAAATTCCTTTAAAAACCATTAACTGTCAAATGCAGTTACCATTCAAAGTGATAAAAACTTATTTAGTCACCCTATTTCTCTTATTCTCCTTTTTTTTAGGTTGCCATTAAGCCAACAATTAATATAATGGAATTCTAGTAAAAAGTAGTGAAAAGTACTCATTTTGGCAAATTTAAATTATACTACAATTCAAAAAATAATACGAAATAAAAGAAAAAATCTTATAGAACTAAATTGCTGCTAAAAAGCTAAAGATATGTATAATTTTATGGTTTTTATTTTACAAAACTTTTCAACGATTTCTTTTTCATTTTTTAACACTTTTTCGACTTTTCCTTTGGGTGCTTATGTTAAGAGCGAGTAAGAAGATTTTGCCTAAACTTTAAGTTGGATGGTATAGAACCACACAAAAGCTGGAAACCAGAAAAAAAACATAAAAGTTTAATTGAGTAGGAAAAACAACAGCAACAGTAAATTGCCGGTGGAGGAGTAGCTTCGGATAATTTTTTTTTTTTTTCTTATTTTATTTTTTGGGTATTTCTTAGATAGGGGAAAACATAAAAATTAATTTATTATGAGTTTAAAAGAAGTAGATTGAAAAAAAAAAACTTTAAAATTTTGTTGTGACTTTTATCATTCGTTTCTTTATTTATCTGCTTTTTTCCCCTTGCGCCACTGGCTTAAAGGTTACAAACAGTTGTTTAAATTTTGGGATAAAAGTCTTTAAAAGAATTTAATTTCTTTTCCTGTTTTTTATAGTGTTAGATGAAGACAAATGTGAGAAGTTGATAAATCAAATTATAACTTATTTTGACATATTTGAATAATAATTTTGAGGCTTTACACTGTGCGAAATGCTAGAATACAAGCTGATCATAAATATTTTTTGAAATTTTATAAAATCTTTAATTTACTATATTACAATCTATTATGTGAAAATATTGCAAAAAATATTCCCTTAATTTAGTATATTTGCAATAAAATATTATTTTTTTTTTACAAAAAGTTAGCATATTTTAAAGAGTATTAATTTCGCAACTTAAACATTATAGAAGTTTACACCAATTTAGAAGGAGAAATTTGCGCAAATTTTAGTTTTAATCAAAAATTAAAAGACAAAAAAAAACAATAGAACAGTGGTTATAATTCTTGTATAGATAACATTCAAATATTAATTTAATATCAAACCAAATAAATATACACTGCCTGCGACTTGAATAAGGAATCACATTTTTTTTTTTTTTTTAATTTAATTAAGTATATCTCCTAAATTAAAGTTCAGAAAAAAATAAATTATTTTAAAATTTTAGGTGATAAAAATTAAAGCTATTATCTTCTAGCACTCAATTAGTAATGAGTACTGCCACCATTTTTAGAAATGACCTCAAAAATGCGATTCGGCATCGACTTGTATAATGACTCTAAGTAATTTAGCAAAATTGAAATCCATGCTTCCATTATTGCATTCTTTAAGGATTCTATCGTCTCAAATTGTTTTCCTCCTTCATAAACTTTTCTTGCAAGCCAACCCCAGACATTTCCCATTGGCTTCAGGTCTGGTGAATATGGGGGCCAATCGAAATGTCGAAAACCTTGTTGATTAATCCATTGTTTTACTGCTCTGGCGGTATGAATCGGAACGTTGTCGTGTTGGTACGTCCAAAGAAATCATTAAATTTTGGAAATGCTTCCTCCAGAATGTTTTTTAAGTCGTTGCAGTCATTTTGTTGGTTAAAAAACCCAATGCTATGGTATCATAATACGAAATGGCACCCCATACCATTATTCCGCCCTCTCGGATGTATCTGCGGCTCAAAAATAATTCTTCCTTATTAAGGTCGGGAGCATTAATATTAAACTTTTTTTCATCGGAAAATACAATTTTAAACTATTTGTCGAACCATGTCGTTCTATTTTTGGCAAACTATAGACGTTGTGATTTGCGTTTTTCATTAAGTGGTTTTTTTTCAGTTTTCGTCCGACTATGTGTGTTCACGACTTTAAAGTATGGTGCACTGTTCTTAGACTGGCACTGACTCTACTTTTTTCACGTATTTTTGATACCGAAATGGCAGAATTTGATGCAATTCTAAGAATTTTTCGTCTTTCTTTTGGATTTGTTACCATTTTCTTCCGCCCTTTCATATTTTTTCCACATCTTTCCATATTATTTAAATAACTGTACAGATCTGTGTTTCGTCTATTAATCTTTTTGGCTTTTTGGATCGGATTCTGACCCTGTGATTTCAAAATCAGAATTTTTTCTTTTTCAGAGTTATTTAGAGCCTTACCACGTCCTATTTTGAATAAAAGCTATTTAAAAACTATCAAATTAGAAATTTCCTAGCCGTTTATATTGAAAGAAATTCAAAACATAGCCTTCCTGATTAATATATTCAAGTGACACACGAAAAAGTACCATAGAAATACGTGTCTTTAAATATGTATATTTTTTATTTCTTCATGAATTATTTTTTTCTGAACCTTAGTTTAGGAGATATACTTAATTGAAGTTAAAAAAAATGTGATTCCTTATTCAAGTGGCAGGCAGTGTATCTTGCGTATTGGATGTAGCCAAGTAATAACTAAACATTATCACTGCGCCGGATGCACGAATGGACGTAATTTTACCATCAAAATGGTTTAAAATAACATAGAAAAATATTATAACTAAAATCGATCTGTAAATTTTTCCTTATGATTACTTAATTGGTTTCTGAGTTATTAAAGAAAATGACATTTTTTGTACTAAATTTTTTATTGAATTAATTATAATGTATTACTTATCACAACGTTTTTACTAATATCTCAAGATTCAATTAATCTATTACAATTAAAATATGTAAGGAGCTAGAGAAGATAATTCTAAATAATATACAATTCACTAGAGATCATTATAAAATTATATGGTGACCATATTATGGCCGTTCGGCTGTCTTTCCGTAAGTTAAGTTAACCACAAATAATGCTTTCCAACAATATTCCTTTAAATGACACAAATTTTTAATATAATTTAAATCAAATAACAATAGAATTCAATTTCAAAGAGAGTTAGTCAAAAAATTTTCAATCGGATTTAGCTCATAATATTTAACTCATAATATTTAATACTATGGAAAATATTTTCAAGATTAGTATACGCAGTGAAAAAAACATTATTACGGCATTATCACTATAACAATGTTATTTTCTCATTATTAATTTTCTCGAATTTTAATAATTGATAACAATGTTTTTGCTTAAATTTTTTCATTTAATGTTTACAATCAATAAAAATTTTGACTTTGGTTGACTTCAAAAATTATATGTTTTTAAATATTTTTACGAGAAACAACATTTTATTAACATGAACAATATCATTATTTCTAAAGCCATTAATTATTTGCAGTCTTTTCCTTGTACTTAATTCATATTCTGTTTATAAACCGTATTAATATTATTATTCCCATGACAATAAAATGTTTCAAATAAATACAATTCTTATAACATATTTTTTTAATATGATTTGTTTTTAATGCTTTTTCAACTTCATTGTACTTCTCATTTAGTTTATATATGAATAAATATAAATAAACAAGATTTGGTTATACTTGGTGTAATTGAAGCAATATAAGATATTGATTAAGTTTAGTTAAAATATATATCTTCCATTTGAACCATATATGGTGGCACAAATGAATATATATATATATATATATATATATATATATATTTGCCTAATGAACACATTTCTCTATTATTTTCAATAAAAAATTTATAAAAATAGTACTTTTTTATTAATACGTTTTATTTGAATATGTAATAGGATGGAATATTAATATGATAAGATTGCATAACTGTATGATAACATAGGATAATAATATTATAAAATATGGCATAATAATATATTATTATAGAATAATAACATCAAATCATAATCTGATAGAATGAGATAAGTAATGAAGTAAGATTTTCAATTATATGTAAAACTAGAATTACAAGATAAAAAGCAAACCATAAAATCAGACACAATATGACAAAATGGAGTTATAATAATTATTACTCATAATTATTTCTATTTTTCGATGTGGTCATATGTCTCAATCATAATATGTTGTTATTAGATTATGGACACTACAACTATATTTTTCTCTATATGTGGTTTAAGATATATGTGTAAGATATATATATATTTTTTTTTTTTTAGTTCAAGAGATATTAAGCCAGAATAAATTTTTATGTATTATTTGGCCAATTTTTTATTAAAAAAATGTCAACTTTAATTCTTATATTTGTTTGTTTGTTTTCTTTTTTTTATCAATAACAAAATTCTAGTTGAAAATTTTTAAATCTTCATGATAAAATTCTTGCAGAAAATTGCCATACTCTGACACTTTTGCCGCAAATATGCGTTGTCTAAATTGTCGACGAATCATCAAACTTATTTAAATGTTTTTACTATAAAATAAAAAAGTGTACATTATTGAAACTAAGTTAATAAAATCCATTTATTTATTCCCTGAAAATTAGCATAAAAATGCTCAAAGTTTATAAAAACTATTAGAACTTTGTCTCGTAAATTTAATGAAAATTAGCCAATAATTTTCCTAATCTTAAACTTATACTTATAGAAACATAAAAATAACACAAACCAAATAGATATAAATGTACTGAAAAAAAGAACTATAGTTATACTCATTTATTTAAACGTATATATATTTGTAGGTGAGCGTTTGATATAATTGGATAAATTTTCTAAGAACATAAATGTGGCAATAATAGTAATCAACAGCAACCAACCCTTCAAATATGTGGAAGATAAATATGTTGTTAGTCGTCCTGACGTCACTTCTTAGCAACTTCGAGATGATTGTCAGAAGTGTGTACGAATTTTACAAAAATAAAATACATTAGTGTCATCCTTTCATTTTCCAGAAGTATATTTTGTGGTCATTTCTGGAAGATAATATGATGACAATTCGAATTTAACAAAAACAAATTACATCACTATTTAGCATTAATTTTATTGGCGATTGTCAGTTTTTATATAAAAAATAAAGCAACGGAATAGAGAAGCAAGAAAAATCATATATTTCAATAATAATTTAACTTAGGTACAATTTAGCTGTAATGTTAAATGTAAGAACAAGAATATTTCTCATAATTAAGTATTTTATAATCAATAAAGGATATTTTAAAAAAGCAAGTAAATCTTATTAACATTTTATTTAGTAACAACATACATTTTCACAATTTTAATATATTTTAGGAAAAATTCCATCATACAGAAAAGTATTTTCATATTAAAAAAAAAAAAAAAAAAACTAAAACATTACTTGTAAAAATGTCATATTCTTTGCCCGAAAGGTAATCTAAATGAAATTTAATTATTGAAAACTAATCTTCTTTTCTTCTTTTATTTGGATTATTAATTATTAATTTTTATGTAAATTGTTTCTTTTGTAATGTACATATGTGGAAAATAAAAGTAATTATAAATTATAAAAAAAACAAACGTTAATTTTAATTATAAATACAGAAATAGTAGAAGTGAAAAATCATCTTATAGAAGAGACTAGAACAACACTTCATTCAGGAGAATAATTCCGACACTTCTAGAAGTGTCCTTTTCAAAACTTCTAGAAGACTCTTCCACGATTAACACTTCTTCCCGATGTTTTGGCATTGAATTTCAATTTCAGAAAAACTCTTGTTAGTAACTTCCGCAATAAAAAATGTTTACAGGGTGCAAAAAAAATAAACATGTATAACGATGCCGCACACACGCAAAATAAAAACCAAACAACAAGGACCTAACACTTGCTTTCACTCCTCATCATAATAAAGTCCTCAGGCATAATAATCTCATATGGGATGGTTATATAAGGGGCATGAATGTTATACTTATACATAGCCATTTATTTTTATGAACTTTTATCATTAGTCAAGCTATGAATCAAAAAAGAAAATTTTTCTTAAACCCAAATACATCCCATAGTAACAAGTAACTTAACGAACGAGAAAAATAAATACTCTGCAACAACAAATAAGTAAAAATCCACTGTGATGCAATAATTTAAAACTCTAATCTGAGATGTGATGATTTTTATGATAAGATACATGATACAATTACGCAAGGAAGAATCATTAGAAACTGTGTTCTCAATTTTATTTACCTGAAGGTCAATCACTATAAGACAAAGAAAATGTAAAAAAAAAAAATTAAAACAAAACTTCAAATAAATAAATAAATTTGAAATAAAAATTTTTTGTGAAAAAATTATTTACAATACAATTTCATCAAAAAACAAATATTCTTAAATATGTTCTTTAGATGTTTATTTAATCAAGTGGAACGTACATAAAACGCCCACAAAATGCAGTTCTGTCTTTCAGGAAACATTTGAAATTACAATGTACATTTTTTTATATTTTTTCATACGCATTTTTAGTTCTTCTTTTTTTAAGTTTTCAAATAAGATAAAAATTTTTAAGTATGGGCTAATCACCTACCGATATACTCAGGGAACACAACAATTGGTAGAAGGACTATAACAAGTAGTACGTATAACATTAAACTAATATTAATTTAAAGATACAAGATTGGTTAATTTGTCTTTACACGATTCGATTTCATTCGTTCAATAATAAATTTTAGTCTTACTCATACAGATCATCAGCTGAAAATATGTACAAGAAAAAAAAGGGTATAAACTTTGCAGGCAGCTGCTAAATATTTTTAGCCAGCAAAGTAAAGTTTTTTGCTTTTTCTGTGCTGAAGAATAAAAAAAGAAAAAAAAAACATCAAAAGTTTTTTTATCATCTATTTGATTTTTATTTCAACAAAAAGTTTGTTCATTAGAAAATTTTTATGCGTTTTGTTTACTTTGTTGTTAATCAACAAACGAAGAAAACTTATAACAATTTACACATAACAGAACCAAGCTGAAATAAAAAAAACAATATATATAAATAATATATAAATAATATATATATATATATATATATATATATATATATATATATATATATATATATACATATAATACGATTTAATTTTTTACATCGTTTTAGGGCTGTCAGGGTGATTAAGTAAAAAGTGATATGGAGATAGAAAAGATGTTAGTATTATCTTAAAATGTCTGTCCATTTACTGAGTTTATTCAACTTTTAGAGCTTTAAATATACCTTTAGTAACTCAGATTTTAAGCTGTCTTTTTTCTCAGTTATAGCATAGAAACAATTTAAGCTTCTGGCGATAAGATCAGCAGATAAATAAAAAGAAAAAAAAAATAATTATTTAGCGCTTTTCTAAAACGATAAAAAAAATCTAGTTATGAATTTTTTGTATTAATCCAATGACATTTAGTGTACATCTGGTAAAAGTCTATGAAATTCTACAAAATTTTCCTTTAAATAATGTCGCAAATTTTGTTCTAAAAAAACAGAATTTTTTTATAAGAATTTACTTTAGAATTAAAAAGTTTTCTATAAGAATTTTGCCATTTTCTATTAAAACTTTCGTCAAAACGATGACAAAACTTTTAATAGAATTTAGTGATCGTTAGTGTGACATTCTCTTAAAATTTTATAATAATGATGACAAAATTGCTACTAAAAATGTTGTCATAATGATGATAAAATTTTTATTAAAAATTTTGTAATGACGATGCCAAAATTTCTATTATTAAAAATTTTGTAATAAAAATTGTAGAATTCTATTCGAATTCTTATCAAAACGATGGCAAAATATTTAATAAGAATTTTTTATGAAATTCCCAAAATATGCTGTAAGAATTTTGTCACGAAAATTATAAAATTTTCTATAAGAATTTTGTAATTTTGTATTAAAAATTTTATCATCGTTATACAATGATGAAAGAAATTTATTAGAAATTTTGACACAACAGTGACAAATATTCCCATAAAAATTTTTTCGTTTTTTTTTCAATTGAATTTTGTACTGAAATTTTCAAATTATCATCATTATGACAAATTTTGTCATTATTATAACATTCTTTCATAATGATGATAAAATATCTACTAAATTTTTTTGTAAAAGCAATGACAAAATCCTATTAGAAGTCTGGTCATAACGATGATAAGCTTTCCGTAAAAATTTTGTCTATAAAATGTTTTCATGACAATTACTTAGTATTTTAACAGAGTTTTCTATGAGAATCTTGTCATGAAAATAACAACTTTATCTAAAGTACTTTCTTGTAACGAAATCCGCATCGTTCAGTAAATCCCAGTAGTAACAAATGCTTAACCCTTTTATGACTTTATGTGACCAAATTTTTGATGTTTCTTTATAAAATCTCTTCGTTGAAATAAAAGACATCGTAATTTTTTCTTCTTAATAATCATCTTAATAATATTTTCATATCTTAAATTCTTAGAAATCCCTGATAAAATCCACCTGTATCTTTAAGGTTTTAAAATATTTATAAATTTAAGTTTTTAATATTTTCCTCAAACCTCAACAATTCAAACAACAATATCAAAAACAAAGCTATTTACTTCCATTTCGTCTAAAACTAAATATCAAATTAGCTTAATTTAATATCAGCGATAAGGCAACTTTTCCAGGTTGCCAAGTAATTGTTTAATTAGAAATTTATGAAAATAACATCAGGGGTTTTTTACGCTTCTGCATTATTTTCGCAGAGAGGATAAGTGTAAAACAATATCATATGAGTTCTTGGGAAAATAATTTCAAAAACTCTAAGAAATAAAATGCAAATATGATTTTTTGAATTACCCCTTTCTTTTAAAACCTTATAAATAATCATATCAGAAGGAGAAATATAAAACATAATAACTTGAACTACCTGTAAAAAACATATAAAAAAAATATAAAAGTGGATGACTCTTCCTCTCCCTTTTCACATAATGATAAAGTACTTTTGTGGTATAATTTTACGTGGGTAAGTTGTGTTTGTTGTTTGAATATAATATCATTTTGAATCACATTTGCTTAATATTGCTTACTCAAGCTTATCACTTTATAAACACATGCGTTGTTGTCACTCATACTTATGATAATTTCGCTTATATGAAGAGTTTTTCCTTTTTTATAATTTGTTTTTTTTTTTTTTTCATCGAAATAAAAAATAATAACAAATGCATATATTTACACTTTCGCAAATACTCACACACACATACGCAGTTGTATGTACTCCCCTGAAAGGTGAGTGAGCAAAAAATAACATTTACTTTAGATTTAAATATGTATAAACACTTGTGTTTATAAAACATAGTCACACTAACACTATTACATCCTATAACCACCTGTGCTATGTATACATCTTTTAGACACTTGTATTTGGATGATTTTGTTGTTGATGTTGAAAACGGTATTACCTATATTAAGGCTTTTCCTTGGTTAGCATTAACTTAACAATGTCATTTTTTTTTCTTCACTCCTTTGCCTCCGCACTATCCTTTTGTTTTTTTAAGCTTTACAGATTTTTTACTTATGAGTGGAAGAAAAAATGAAAAAAGAAAATACTCTTACTTATTATAAATTTTCAAAAAAACAGCGTTGTGTGGGAGAATATAAAAGATGCGGTAAATATCAAGTTTAAGATGGTTACAAACAGCCATAGTAGCAGCACAAGTAACATCAGTTTTAAGTAGTCGTACTCAAGGAAACAATTTGTTTACTTTTCCCTGCATAAGAACAACATATGAGTGTACAACAAGGCACCTTAACAACATGCCACTACACATGATAATATCAAGTAGACAGGGTGGTTAAAGAGAATGAAATATTAAAAACGTCCTTGAAAATTTTTAGTAAAGATGACAAAATTTTCTATTAAAAATTATGTTACAAAGTTTCATAGAAATGATAAAATTTTTATAAAAAATTTTTCTCAATTTTGTCATGAAAAAGACAAAATTTCCTATAAGAAAAAAAAACTTTTCTATAATAAATTTTACCATAAAGATGACAAAATGTTCTATAAAAATTTTGTCATAAAAATTATAAAATTTTCTATAAGAAATTTTGTCATCAAAATGACAAAATTTTCTATAAGAAATTTTGTCATAAAAATAACAAAATTTTCTATAAGAAATTTTGTCATAAAAATGATAAAATTTTCTATAAGAAATTTTGTCATAAAAATGACAAAATTTTCGATAAGAAATTTTGTCATAAAAATGACAAAATCTTCTATAAGAAATTTTGTCATAAAAACGTAAAAATTTTAAAAGAAAATATTGTCATTTTAATACCAATATTTTAAATGCTAAATTTTATAACTTTTTGTGACAAAATGTTCTTTAAGAAATTTGTGATGATAATGACAAAATGGTTATCTAGCACTTCATTAAACTAAAAATCAAACAAATTTTAAAATTAGTTTTATTTCAGCCTCTGCAAATACAACAAACATTCTTAAGATTGTAATTTAACCCAATAGCAATTCCAATAACTTTATTTCCTTTCTCCCTACAGTTACCTTTTATCATGAAAATAACACCATTTTTTTAAAAAAAGCCTGCACCTGTATATTTAACCATATTTACCTAAACCTACATACAAACATAAGTGCCTAGTGCGTGTAAGTGTGTATGTATAGATGAGTAGCATTGTTGTGTCCATGTGTCTACTTATGTAGATTTACTTGACATATGACATAACAAGAATCAACCGGTATATAATTTTACTTATACATATGTGATATGTTATATTATTTATATATTTTTCTTGGTTTTCATAAACTCTCACGTTGTTTTTACTTAAAGATATTCTTCAACATTTCTCTAGCAAAACCTTTATACTTTAGTCTTAAAATAAAACACTTTTCTTTATTTTTACTTTAAAATGAAATATGTAGGAATTTAAAGAAGTGAATATGTCTTTTCTACAAACACTTGCACTTATGCATATATAATATGTATGCATATCGTTATTTCAAAAGCAAAACTCCCTAAGTCACAATGCAAAAATTTTACAGAGAAGAACCTTCAAAGTTTTCTAATATTGTTAAGTTGGAAAATCATTAAATTGAAAAGCATGTGAAATATGTTACTCCCTTGTTATATTATTAAAATATTAATAGTTGCGTTTTGTTTTTCAGTTACTTATATTCCAACTGTTCCCTTCTTTACAAAAAAAAAAAAAAAAAAAAAAAACAATGTATTTGAAAAAATTTCTCTTGATATAGTAGAGGTTATCAGCAAAAACAAAAAAAGATAGAAAACCACAAACTAACACACTATTTCTAAATGTTAATTATATTATAGCAAATACATTTAAAATAACAAATTAAACAAAATTGCATTAATATATAAATAATATATGCGAACAATTTTATACTTATGTATATACAGACTTACAAAATGTATTTAGATTTTTGCTTTTTCAATTTATTTCTACTACATATCAACATATGTAGTCTTTATATTATTTTATATACAAATAGACAGGTATATATTTAGTAATGTGCAGCACTCAAAGAATAATATTGGTAAAATAAAAGCAAAATTTATAACGATCTGAAAAAGGGTTTTATTTATGAGCATTTAATATGTAGTAAAAAACGAAAAATATTCTCTAAAAGAGCAAAAATATGCGCTTAAAAAACAAATAGTTTTCGTACATTTTTTACAAAAATTATGTTTTTCATTAAAACAAAATGTTTTATTAATTTTTGATATTATAAAATATTAGTAAAATTGATATTTATCTGATATGGAAGATCCATATAATTCTAGACATATGCTTTCATTAAAAAATATATATTTTTACAGCATTAATTAATGCTTTTAGGGCAAGTTAAAAGCTAATACATACTCTGTATTACATTTAAAACGTAGATTTAATGAAGATCCATTAAAAGAGGCTTAAATAAGTTCAATTAATCTGTTTCTAAATCTTTAGTCTTGTTGCTACAAGTCAAACTTCTCAGCAATAAAATGGTATCCATTAAAATTAATTTTAAATACAAAATATTTACATATTTGCACTGAAAACCGTTAAGGGTAAAATATACAAAAATATGTACAAAGCGATGCGTTTGTGCTGATGTTTGTAACGCACAAAAAAAATCATCCAGCACCCACCTTAAGGTATACCAATCGACTCAGAGTCACTTTTTGAATCGATCTAACGATGTCCGTCCGTCTGGATGACTGACTGTCCATGTAAACTTTGTGCACAAAATACCGGTCACAATTTTAAAGATAATTCAATGAAATTTTGCACATAGGACTTTCATGACATAGGGACGAAGCCTATCGAAATTGGTAATGATCGGTTCGTTATTTCACCTAGCCGCCATACAAATGTCCTCCCGGAATATGGGTTTAAGGATCATAAATGCATTAAATATAGTAATAGGAAATTCGGTGCAAGGAAGTTTTGTATAAATTTCAATCTTTGTGCCAAATTTCATGAAGATCGGTCCATAATTGACCATAGCTCCCATATAAAACCCCCTTCCGAAAATAACTTTGACGTGCATAAATCACATACAAATGTTAGTATCATATTTATATTCGACAAAATATAGTGTTATATAAGTAGAAATAATAGTGACAAATTTTATGAGGATCGCTTCATATTTTACAACAGCTCCTACATAAGCCCACTTTCGGGAATCACCCTAAAGTGGATAAATTCATATAAATGTTAGTATTAACTTAATATTATGTATTCATATATTTTATTTTACACTTAGTAAAAGTATCGGTCCACAATTGTCCACATGTCTAATATAAGAGGGGTCTTACGAAATATAAGACCCCTGCACAATGGTGTGGGGTATCATATGGTCGGGCTTGACCGACTATATCTATCTTACTTGTTTTGATATGTAATAATAAATTAAAATAAAATAATTTGTTAGGTTAAATATTAGTTTTGTAACTATTCTTTTTTATTTAAAAGAAATGTTAATAATAAAAAATATATGTTTTCCGAAATTATATATTTAATGGACTAAACCTAAAAAATTTCAACGAGTTCCGTTTTAAAATACGATTGCATTACCTCATATTATCAATCTTTTTAAGAATTATTTCAAAATTTTAAGGTAATGACTAAAAATTTGTTATGCATGCATTTCACTAGGATTGGTGTGATTAGATACTGTCACTATCTATAAAGTATTCCTTATTATAATAAATAAGAAAAATAATTTTTTTCAGTATGCGAGGGACAGTGATTCTACCCGTCTTTTTATTTGGAATGTTTACGGCCTTCTCTGCTAACAAACAATAAAATTCAAGTCCATTATTTCTAAAATTGGATTTTCGTCGTTCTAAAACTGCCAAATATGATACTGTGCAACGACTAGGAAAAAATATGCAATTGCATATTTTTGCTTTCCCTGGCAATGATATATGAATATTAAAAAAAAAAATTGACATAAATGTTTATTTTCTTGAAAATTCTGTCACCAGCTTTTATGACAAATATGTAATTGCTCTCCAGGTACGCTGTTCGTTGCATATTCAGAAGATTCCTGCAAGACCTTTTAAAAGACAGTTTTTACTTTTTTTTTATCGAATTTCGGGTATTTACTAAGAAATTTCTTTAAAAATTCTTTAAAAATTTTTGAATATATTTCTATACTTTACTCCGAATTCTTTAAAATTTTTCAACGAATTTGGTTAATATTTTTTTTAAAATTAGGATTTCTGAATAAATTACCTCCGATTATTGGAAAATGATCATTAAATAAGAAATTTAACTCCGAATTTAAAATTTTCTAAATGATACTTTTTTCCGAAGTTCAGGAAGTATTCATAAGAATTCATTATCAAAATGTCTGGACAAAATTTAAGAAATTTTACCCCGAATTCCTTAAAAAATTTCGGAATATATTTTGTTTCCAAATTCGTTGAAAACATTTATATATAAATAAATTTTGCTTCCAATTCATAAAAATCCTGAAAATTTTTGTTTTTTCATTTTAATCCTGAAGTTGCAAAAAATTGTCTATAAAATATTTTAATATTATTAAAAAAGTTTATAGATAACTTCTTTCCCAGTTCATAGAATAACTAACTAAATTAAAAGAACACTCTTTTTCAATGGAAAAAAATTTTAACTTTAACCTCTGCCTTACAAGTTTAACACTTTAAAATATCCCTTAAATAGTTTTCCTTTAATTTTGTTGCAAAAATCTGTTACAAAAACTTGTAACTACCCAATTTTTACTCTGCTTAAAGCAAAATTTGTGGTAAATTTAAACCACAAATAAAAATATACAGCAGACAATTTGTTGAGTGTAATTTTCATTCAAGTGTTTTGGCTTTTCTAAGTATCTAAGTAATGCTCTTATTTATTTATTAGAACCTGAAGTTATGCAAAAATTTAATTTTGTGTCGTTTTGTGCAGACTTTTCAAGTTGACGTGAATGAGCACCAGGGTTTCTAAATTTTCTTATTGTTTCTTTCTTTCTTTTCCTTTTTCCTTCTATTTTACTAGCATTCTGTGTTACAATACTTTAATAAAAATAATTTAAAGGTGGTTGTAGTAGTGTATGTCGGTTTGTCCCTACGTCTGTCTTGCAAAAGTAAGAAAGATTGATGATATTTTGAACAACTTTTTGCTCCCTTCACTCCTTTTTTTAAACATAAATACATACACATTGTATGTGTGTGTATGTCTTTATTTCCCTGACATTATATTACAAAAGCCAAAACAAAAATTTCTGTTTAATCTGTAGAGGCCTCCTCTTAATTAATTATATCTTATACTTTCTTAAATTTTTTTATTTATTTTATTATTTATTCGTCCTTTTGCTTTCAGTTTACTTTTTCTCGTAATACGCTTTAATTAAGAGTGAAAATACCGCAATTTATAAGAATAAGGATAAAAAAATAGATCTAAAACACAAAACAAACAGTTGGGCTTAGAGATTAGTTAAGTAAGAACTTAGTTTAAAACAAAAAAAATTAGAAGTAATAACAAAAGAAAAAATATACAAAAAGTAGTGTTAAAGTTAAAAAATTATAATAAATAATAAGAATAAGAAAAACAGCTGAGGCATTGGTGAAGGACGGTGGGAAAAAGGCGTGAACAAAATCATTAAAATTAAAGAGGAGAATATTTATGCGATGCGATTTGATGATTATCTAGCTACTACGAAGATACATTTTTAATTTTTACCATCATAGAGATAAATTATATATTAAAATTTTGGTTAAAAAAAACAAATCTATTTGATTTGTGAAATTTAGAAAACCAAATTTAGTTGGCAAAAAGGATTTGTATTTTCTTTATTTAAATTGTCAGAAACTAATTATCATTCGTTTCAGTTAATCCAAATTTTTGTTTTTTGCTTCACTGTTCTTCTGTTTTAAGTATTCCCATATTTTCTTGTTACATGTTTTTTGTTTTTTTTTATTAACCCTTTATCCTGGAGTATAAGCTTTTTTGACTTGTTTTCCTGGGGAGCAAGCTCATTTTTTTTTTTTCTTAATTTAATTTGCAGATTAAGTTGTTGTTGGAAAAAACAAAAAATAAAGTTCTTTTCTACAACAAATCTGTGTATATTTGTAAACATATTTATAAAGCTGCTATTTTTTTCCTCAATCCATGGTTCTACTTCATTTAATTTCCTTTATTTTTTTCCTTCCTTCTAATACTTTCTTTCTCCTCTCTTTTAAAACTTTTATAGGTTTAAGGTTTCTTTAATTAATAAACTAAGATTACACACAATTTCTTTTGTTCTTTTTAGATATGGTATTTCTCCATTGTTGTTGTAAGAACATTAAGTAAAATGTTTAAGTTTTTTATTGAAGGTTTGCGCAAAAAAAGTGTTAAAATTAAGCTTTACAATCGAGAACAATTAAATTGATGTTTCAATAAAACTTGAGAATTGGAAAAAAAGGTTGGGCCATTTTTATGGCGCTAAAACGAGTACTGAAATTTTTATAGCTACTTAAATTAGTTGGAAATAAATTTAAAACAAAAGCTTTTTAAAACACCTGAGAAGATTCTTATTCTAATTAATTTATTTCATTTTAGGGCAATATTTGTTTAATAAAAAATTAATGCTTAAAAAAGAACTTCCAAAGGAAAAAGATGAATATTTAATATAAAATAAGCGGAAGCTATAGATAAAGCTATAGAATATAGACAAGATTATAGACTACAAAATAGACTATAGAATAAACTGTAGATTAGACAATAGACAGAGTACTTAATTGACCACAGGCTAGACTATAAAATATACTATAGGTAAGACTACATAATAGGTTATAGAATAAATTACAGAAAGTACTATATAATTCACTGCATAATAGAATATAGAAAGGACTATAGAATACATTGTAGAATAAACTATAAAATATAATAAATAATATATTATACAACAGAATACAGCATAGATTATAGAATGGAATATAGCATAGACTATCAAATATAATATATAATAGACTATAAAATATAATATAGAATAAACCAAGGAATATGTTACATAATAAACAGTAGAAAAGACTAAAGAATAAACTATAGAGGGGACTATAGAATATAATATAGCATAGACTATGAAATATACTGTAGAATAGATAATAGAATAGACTATAAAATAGAGTATAAACTAGGCTACATACTACACTAAAGAATAGACCATAAGCTAGACTTGAGACAAGACTATAGATTATACTATAGTATGGATTAGACTCTAAAGTAACCTATAGATCATACTAGTCTATGTGCAAAAATTATAGACAACACTATATATTACAAAACTGAAAAATCCTATAGCTTTTGTAAGCGTATAGCTTTTCAATTCCTAAGCAATTGATAAAATGGCAAAAGGACAAATATAGAAATCATTTTTTTTTTTTTAATTGTTATATTAGTTGTTTTCTGTTCTTAATAATAATGTAATATCAAAAGCAATAATAATTATTTTAAATTAAAAAGAAAATATTAAAGAAAAAAAAATATAGAAACATAAAATAAAAATAAATTACACATGAAAAATATTAAAAAGTAAAAATACTGACTAAATAAATCACAAGAAAGATTTTTATTAGTTATATTTAATATAAGATTCATGGAAGTTGTCACTTGTTGTTATTTGATTGGTCATACAAACGTATCTTAAAGGGGAGTAAGGGAAAATCAAGCTAACGTTCTCCAATACACAAAAATCTATATATTCATATTATTTTAAAATTGTGGGCTCCTGTTATATAGCACACGCATATATAACCAACATTGGGGTATTCGTATATATAAATTGCTGTTTATTTATTTATATTTTTCTTATTTTTTATCAACATTGTAGTTGTAATAGTAACTTGATTGAAGTTGTAAGT
Organism: Protocalliphora azurea; assembly: GCA_932274085.1. NCBI lineage: Eukaryota > Metazoa > Arthropoda > Insecta > Diptera > Calliphoridae > Protocalliphora > Protocalliphora azurea. The sequence continues at coordinate 199,849,597 of OW026519.1, read as the reverse complement.
ATGTGTATATTTACATAGCTTATAATAATATTCAGTGATAGTATTCGTTATTTGATTGGTTACTGAATTGGACATTTAAAACCAAAAAGATTGTAAAAAAAATCACAAATAAAATGAAACTGTAGCACAAGAACTAGGATGGTTTGCATATAAATGTAATGGTATTTGTAAATGGGATATTTATAATACAAATATTACAAACTTGTCATGATATTTGAATGTATATGTATATGCGTATGAGTATTATGTAATAATAACTAAATCGGTTAGAGATTTAAAAGCAAATTGTGGTAACATTTTTAAGTTTTATGACACAGTCTCTGCTCAGTAATATTTATAGTTCAATCTATACTCGATACTATAGTCCAGTCTATAGTAGAGACCATAGTTCTGGCTATAGTCAAGGCTATGGTTTAGTTTACAGTCGAAGCTATAATTTAGTCTTTAGTCCAAACTTTTTTTTTTGTATTAGGCAGGTAGAAATATTTCAGAAGATATCCGATGCCACTATAGGGTCAACTGGTTATGTCGAATTCATAACGCCTAAAACCACGTTCTTTGTCATCCTCACACTTTGCGGATCTGTCTACAGAGATATTACATCGCAGGGCCGGAAAGGCCTAGTCAGCCTCTACAGTATTGTGCAATTTTCATCTATCCTCTTCCTTTTTCAGTTCCTTATGAATATATTTTACCATGTAACATATAGTTTCCCAGTGCTCTGCTTACTTAGAAGGATATCTACAAAGTTATCTACTCTCAGTTGCTGCCCGACGAGGTGCTCTGTTCTATGTCGCAATTCATTGAATCGTGGGCAGAAAAATATTACTTGTTCGGGGTCATCTACTATAGTTTGACAGTAGGGGCATATCAGTGAACTGTCTAGTCCAAACTTGTGTAGATAACTTTTGTATCCTCCATGCCTAGATATGAACTGTCTGAGGTAATAATTGACCTCTCCGTGTTTTTCATTAACCCATAAAAAACGAAACGAACTGCAAATTCGTATGGCAAAAATTCTATACAGAGACAAGATTTTTTTTATTGATATTGATATTACTTAAAGGTCCCTTGCACATACAGGAGCCGTTAAAGAATCAGCGAGCTTATGGGGTCTTCCTACATTCAGCATAATTCTACCCTGACTACTCTGACGTTTGCTGTTTTGTGACAAATTTATTCTACATGTACTCCGAAGTTTAGTCTAACGTCTGTCATGACTCCTAGGTACATTAGATATGTTTTATACAAGAGCTCGCACCCTCCAATATTTAACTTTATGCTCTCCAGTTTCCGGGTACTAGTCAAAAGCACAACTTTAGTTTTATGTTCTGCTATTTCTAGCCCTGCACTCTTCATCCAAACTCTAATGGTATGGGTTACCTCGTTAGCGATAAGTTCTATTTCAACGATATATCTTGCTGCGACTGTAATAGCAATATCGTCTGCAAGTCCGAATATGGTTGTCTCTTCTGGTATATCCAACGTTCCACAGTAGAGCTCGCAGAACCGACTCTCGAGGCATACCTACCATAACGTTGTACGTCTTAATTCCATTATCTGTGGATTAGCATGGTTTTCTATTTGCAAATTATATACTTATGACACTTTTCAAATATTTAGGGACTTCTAATCTAAGAAGCGTTCGATTTATTAGGCTCCAATTGGCAGAGCTAAATATATTTCGTATGTCCATTGTTGTCATTGTGCAATACTTCCCTCTTGCGCCCTTGCCCTCTATTACGGTAAATCTGACCTTCCGAAATCCATTCTGACAGTTTGGTGAACCTTCTTTTCTTTCAATGATTGGTAATAATTGCGTGTATATTAATTTCTCTAATATTTTTCCTAAAGTGTCTGATAAACATATTGGGGTCTATGATAACGGGTCACCAAAGGGTTTCTTGTGTTTTTCCACAGTTCTGGAAAAATTCTTTCTCTTATATACTGAGAAAACATGTTTGGAGTGTTCTCAATTGCATTATTTGGGACACTATCAGACCCAGGTGCTTTCCTATTAATATGTGTATAATAGTCACTAACTGATCATTTAACGTTTCTTGGTAGTGAGTGAGTTGACGTCTACTACTGACGATAATCCTCTAGCCATAAATGTGGGTTTGTTTCCATTGTTAGCTAGTAAATAGTCGAGACTACAGTTTAGTCTATAGTCGAGACTATAGTTTAGATTATAATCGATATTATAGTTTAATCTATAGTAAAAAATATAGTTTAGTGTATAGTAATTTATAGTTTTAAATTATACTTTAATTTATAGTAGAAACTATAGCTTAGTCTATATGCAAAACTATAGTTTATTCTATACTCGAGAGTATAGTTTATTCTATAGTAGAGACTGCAGTGCAGCCTACATTCGAGACTACAGTTCAGTTTATAGTTGAGACTATAGTTAATCTATAGTCGAAAAAAATAGTTTAGCCTATAGTCGAGGCTATAGTTTAGTCTATATTCTAGACTACACAGTGGGGCAGAATCGAAATTTTTGTTTCTCGTCCGATTTTAAATATTTTATACATTTTAGTAGGCCCTGATAAGATCTATGCTTACATGTCCTATTTATCTCTTATAGTTTCCGAGTTATTTGCGTTTGAGTTTTTATGCACAATAATTTTGCATGTTCTTGGTCCAGTTTTTTGCATATATATCCTAGTATTATCGACCGATTTTATTAGCTTTTTCTTAACTAGTTAAAGAACAAAATTATCTATTGAATAAAGAAATTTTGAGTCGATACCTTTACCGAGTCCAAAAACAAATGGTTTTGAATTTGAAATTTGCAAAAAAGACGACTTTTTGTGCTCTTTTAGCCGAAAAAGTATCTACACTCTTTTTTATCTAAAATAAAATTTTCTTTAGCAACGTTTAATAATTTTGCACCTCTATAAAAGATAACTTCACAGAGATGACTTTAAGATAAAAATCATATAATAATATATAATAACTCAATTGGTCATGGTACACACCCTCCCGAATTCGACCCATTTTATATGAAATTTTTGATTTTAGACCATATTTTCTCAAATCCCAAAGCACGAATCGACAAGCGGAATATATTTTAAGAATCTTCAATATGTTGTTAAAAGTTTTAAATCAAAATCTAAGGGTCTTCGGAAAAATGTGGATTCTATAGCCAAAAATGTAAAAAATCCCATTTTTGGAAATTTTCATTAGTTTATTTGGGAATTCAGGAAAACCCTACCCCTGATTGAAATTTGGTTAACGCGCTTTTATTTACATTAATAAGATCCAATTCCAATTAAAAATTTGTATTTCTTCCAAAAACCCCAAATTGGGCCTTTTGTTTAGTTTATTTCTAAATAGCGAAAGAAATTTTAAAAATATGTTTATCCTTTTCCGATCTTTTGCAAAAAGATTCAAATCAATATCATGCCTCCTTTCAGAAATATGCGCCATTAAACTTTTATATTTCCAATTTATTGTATATATGACTACATTTTTACAAATTTGCAGCTTTTGCCTTTAGCTTTGCTTGAATTATTACTTAGAAAATTATGAATATTTCTGTATACCTTTAATAATATCTACACACAAAATATTTTTATAAAAATAATTAATAAATATTTTTATTTTTAATAGGGTTGCCATATTTACCAAATTTAAGTAAATCTTTATCCTTTTCTAAGCATTCATATATTTCTATTAATGAATTTAAAATAACAATACAAACAAAAAATTTAACAAATGTATTTTTCTATTGGAAATGCTCACTGTGTGATGAGACGAAATCACAATTTTCGGATATTGGTAAGGCAAGGAGTATTAATGGAGAATTTCTGTCTTTCGTTATATCTCCACTTCACGCAGAATACGGTTCATGGAGCATTTTCTGCACATAGCATATGATTTAAAGTATAGAAGTGTGCCAGAAAATTTAACAAAACCTACCAGAAACAATGAGGATTTAAAAACACTTAGAATATCTGAAAAAAAATAAAAAATAAAATCGGTCGGAAATACTAGGATATATATGAAGGAAACTGGACCAAGAACATGCAAAATTATGGTGCTTAAAAATTCAAATGCAAATAACTCGAAAACTATAAGAGATAAATAGAACATGTAAGCATGTCTTTTATAGGTCTTATCAGGGCCTACAACAATATATAAAAGTATTTGAAATCGAACGAGAAATAATAATTTGGCAAGTGATTATAAATTTTTTATGTCAAAGTTACCTAACTTTGAGCCCCCTTAGCTCCACCCCTTGGGGTTTGTAGTGCTCCCTTCCAAACTTAACATTGCACGCTCCTCTGCTACGGCTATACCAAATTTCATGAAGATCCAACTAGCCGATCCGAAGTTACAGATTTATTCCCAAAAAATTTCGATTCTGCTCCACTGTGGACTGTTGCTCAGTCTATAGTCTAAAATATAGTTTACTCTAGAGAGTAAAATACAAACAAACGCCCAAAGAATCTCTCAAATTTAACAATGATTGTTCAGGGAGCCAACACAAATAAGGCATGTACTCCCACTAGCGCATATGATACTTATTTGAGCCAAAACAGAAAAGCCATACTTTCACATTATCGAATTTTGGAGGAACTTTTTACAAGTACTAAAAACATGACAAAGTCTTAATGGATGCGTACGACAAATTTAAGTGCATGATATTCTGAAGATTTGCTCTCTTAAACAGAAAAAAATTTATTTTTAAATTTTAAAAGTTGATATAAATACATATATATATATATATATATATATATATATATATATATATATATATATATAACACATTTTACTTACATTGCATTTCTTTATCTTTATGTAATTGATTTGATTTGCCGAAAGGAAAAAAACATAAAAGATTAATTGGTTTTAATTAAACTTAAATTATATAAATATTAATTACATTCAAAATAAAATTAAAATTATTATTGTTATTTTTATAGCTTAAAAACGATATAAAAAATATGATGTTAAGTTGTGGTTTTGCAATTAAAGAAAGAAAAATAATGAAGTTGTTTTTAATTGTTTGTATGTGTATATAATTGTTCAACTAGTTTTTTTCATTTTTTGCCATTAATTAATTTGAAATTAACTTTGTTTGTTAAGTACTTTGGTTTATATTCTTTTCTGCATTTTTGTTTTTGCACTTTTTTAATTAAATTTTCTCTAAAAACACACCTGTTAGTGCGATTGAAATACACGTGCATACCTACTTACAAGGATTTCAACACACTCGTACATACATGCTCATAAATTCTTGTACTTAAAGTGAAACTTCATAGTATGATATTTAAAAGAATTAAATCTTTTAAGACCTAATTAGAGTTCTTTATTTTGAAAGGGTAGTTTATTTTCTGCAAAATACGTATTTTCCTAGTCTCTAGAAAATTTTGAGTCGGTTTAGCTTTGTTTTTCTTTCTGTCGGTCTGTCCGTCTGCCTGTAAGAAACATTCTCATATCAAAACTAATAACCGGGATTAAATGAAATTCACCTAAAGTAAATGTTGTTTTCTTAAGCAGTTTGCTATTTAAAATCGGTTAAGTAAAAAAGTTATAGAACAAAATTTGGACCAAACTCTCACTAATTTTAATTTATATAATCCATTTTTGGCCGCTGTTGCGTTTTCGCATCAGTAACTTCAATATTGTCTAATTAATTAACTATGCACTTAATGGTGATTTTTTTCAAATTTGTTATTAGATTAATATATTATTGTCTTAAAGATAAGAGAAAAAATTGAGGTTTTTATAAATAGTCTGTCCATTTTGGCCTTACTTTCCGAAAAGGTGTTTTTATGCTATGCACGTATTGTAAAGGTAAATAAATTTAAATTTAAGCTAAAAAAATTTCAAAATGTTATTCGGGATAATTTGAAATTTTTTAGGCCCAACCAAAAATTCAAGATGAATTCCAAATCTTCTGAAATGATATATTCTGAAATTACAAAAATAAACTTTATGTCAAATTTTGTAAAGTTATTCAAGGGAATCGGGTAGTGGTCAGAAATGGGTTAAATAAAATAAATGTTATAAAAGTATGTCTTTCTTTTAAAAAGTGTTTAGACACACACACTCCTCCCAGATCTCTTAACATATATGTGTTTGTAGGGTTATGAATTGGTTTTAAGTAAAACAAACTTAAAACAATTTTATTTCTCACCGTTTATTGTGGGTCGAAGTTTTCATCTTTGTTTTTATTCATGCTAGTTTTCTTTTTCTCTCGCAGCTAAAATGTAAACCATGTTGAATAAATGTTTGTTGCATCTTGTGTTCTTGTCCTGATTTTTTTCTTCTCTATTTGTATTTATTTTTTCTGAAGCAGATTAAAACTTTTAACAATTTCTTTAGGCCCATTTCGTTAAAACTGTTTCTCAAGCATTGAAATTGATCTTAAATGTTTGATTTTTATTTTTCATTTTTTTTTTTTTTATTATAGTTTTAATATTAATACAATGAGTACTAAATGGAACATGTGTTAACAATTAAACTTTTTTTGTATTAATTTAGCTCATCAGTGGGTCAAGGCAAATGTTTAATACTTGATAATGTTTATTAGGTTCTAAAGAACGTTCGAAAGTTAAAAAAACTTCAGTTGTTGATAATATGGAGCGTTAAGCACTAAATTTTAATTAAACTGTTAAAAAGTATTCAGCAGAAAAAAAAATAAAAATAAAAAGTTTTAATAAAAAAGTTGTTTAATAATAAAAACTCAGTAAATATTAAAATATATTAAAGCAAAGTAAAGAATTTTTTTAATAAAATTAAATTTAAGAAACATTATATTTTATGATAATGGCTATATATCCCTTTTATTAATACCACAAAAGGGAAGACAAATTCATTTAATTAAATAATCAATTGATGTTGTAATTCTATGAAAAAATATTTATAGGTTTATTTGTTAACAATCATAAACAATTGTTTTTTATTAAACAAATTATTTTTTTCTCTTATTAAGCAAAAGTTTCCTACGCAAATATACTTGGCCTGGATTATTTTTTTTATGACACTTTTCTATACCCCATAAAATGTCCTTGTTTTAGTACGTATATTAATTATTCTTAGAAAGATAACAAGTCTGATAAACAAAATTAAAGCAAGAAAAATAAAAGGAAAAAGCTTACAAAAGATATTCATCCATATTTTCTAAGGATTAGAAGAAAAAAAGAGATAACCTACTGTTCTTAAATGACTTTAATTAAAAGAAATAAAGTATAGGTTACTTAGCTTATTCCAAGCAAACTCAAAAGTAAGTGCATTAAAATTGTAAACCGGCTACTAGCCTTTTTCCTTTTGACCCCAAAAACGCCAATTCATTTTTAAATATAACCCCAAATTTAATCAAAGTTAGATAAAATTTTCTGCCAAAATCCCTCCTAACACGTGATTATCAACACCAGAACTGCCGAGTTGAATAAAAAATTTATATGTATCAAAATAAATGTGTGAATGTACATGACACTAACATAACACTCGTTTAATTAATGAACACAAATTGTCAATTAATCAATCAACATAAATTCTGCCATTAGGATTTCTTTACTACGACAGTTCGTTCTACCTTCTTCCTCCTTTTACCTATGGTACTGACTTTTACTCTTTTCATATTTTATTAAATAAACATAAACCCAAATAAACTTTTGCTTTAAATATCTTTTAAATAAATGCTCAAAAGACAATTAAATTTAATAGTTTTTAAAACCGTGACAATTAAATTCTAAATTCTACAAAATCGTATTTTTAATTTAAATTAAGTAAAATATATATTTGTTTAATTTGGCGTTTTAAATTTATATTCCATTTTTTGTTTTTTTAGGAATTTATTTTCTATTTACTTTTCTCTTTTTTTTAATACAATAAATTTATTTCAGAAAAATTTGAATAAAAAGCTTGAACTAAAGCAATTCCATTTTAAAGTTTTTTATTAAATTGTATAATTTTTTTAATAAAATTAATTTAAATATATAAATGAACATTTTATTTGTTAACTATATTTTAAATTTAAATAAAAAACAAAAACGAAATATACTTTAACAAATAGTCATTATTATAAAATATCAGTATATTAATGGATTGATAAAAGCATGATAGGAGGCATAACTGAGAAGTTATAATAAAATAATAAGGAAAAATTTATTTAAATTTTATTAAAAACAAAGACTGCTTACATAGAAATAATTTAAAAAAATTAAGTCAAGCTTAAAAATAAATAAATAAAAAAATAAATAAAAAAAATAAATTTTAGTCTAAGAGGGGGAAAATTTGTACCAAGTTAAACCAAAAAGCGACTCCCCCAATTCAAAAAAAAAAAATAATAATTAACAAGGAAAATTTTGTAAAGCAAACAAAAAATAATTATATAATTTTCAACTCTAAATAAATACTAAATTTTAGTGTATAATGCTACACATTTCTCATTACTATTCCCTAGTTATTTCACTGGTATCAGTAGGAGAGATAATTTACCAAATCATATGCTAATTAAATATTAAATTTATGTCTCATAGGAAAAACAATTAACCATTTTAACTATTTTGATTAGAATATTAGCTATTAAAGCTTTTTGAAATATAAGCTAACAAATAAAACATTTATACGGTGGTTGTTTGCAAACAAAAATAATTTAGAAATTCATAACTTTTTCAAAAAATGTTGCAATTCTTTTTGTGAACTTTTATTTTGCAAACAATAAATTATCTCACAGTTTATACGGAAAAAATTTTCATTTCGCAAACGTTTTTTCTTGACTCACGTATAAACAGAGAAAAACTGTTTAGCAAATAGATTCTTGCTAACATGCACAAGAGAAAACATCCACTAATATTACATTAATTTTTATACTTTCCACCGAATATAACAAGAATAAAATATACATATAAATTCATCGTTCCCTTTGTGATTTCTTGAAATCTGTTGAAATTCATTTTCCAAAATCACTATATCACTTTCTAAGAAATATGATTCAACAATTCGTTGATAATATTTGTAAGAATTTTACTTCTTAAAATTATCAGAAACTGGTCTATTATTGATGGAGTTTTGCTCAAAATACAACAAGATTTTTTTTTTAAATTCTCTTATAGATCTACGCACCTAGTTTAAAAAATAAATCTGTCTGAAATGTTTGCTTTTGTCCTAAAAACAAATTTAACATCAAAAGATGGAAAAATATCTATGCCAAATCTATAACGATTGTGCTCACATTAAGAAACTAAGATGTCGGTTTTTCGATATCATACGTTTACAACATTGGAGCAAACGGAATAGAACACATGTTGTTATTTAATAATACAACACGGATGTGTTGTCAAGTTGATACCAAAGCAGTGCTATTTTCTTACTGTATACAATTTTAACACGTATGGGGTTGATACACCATTGACACTGAAAGGTGCCATCTTGTGGACGATTTTACTTGATATTTCTTTGGGTGTATAAGAATTCTATATAAATTTATCAGTCCTCTATTCTAACGCAAAATTATATATCAGGAAAAATGAAATGGTTTTTAATTTTCAAAGATTTGTGACAATTTGAACATTGTAATATATCAAAAATTTTAATTTTAAACTTTTTTTTTTTTTTAATTAAAAATATTTTTTTTTTGGTTTTAACTTAAAAGTGTATAACTTATTTAAAAGATTACAACTTATTTATTTAATTTTTTTTTTTTTTTCTAAAGTTCTTGATTTTTTGAATTTTGATTTTGAAAATAATTTGTTTCGAAAATAAGTAATTTTTTAAATCAATAATTTAATGATACTTTTTCTGAAAATTTTTTATTTTTAATTCAAAAATAATAAATAATTTTATTGGACCATATTTTCTTACATTATTTTTATTATAATTAATAATTATTTTTATTGCCACTAAGATACAATTAATTGATACTTTGTTTTGAAAATGAAAAAAATATTTGAAAAATTAATTTTCTTTGTAATTAGTACCCTTTTTAAAAGTTTTAAATTTCTATGAAATTTATATTAAAACCAAGCGCGGATCCAAGAGGAGTGAAAAAAGAAAATTTCCATCCCCAAAACCGTCCTCCAAGACTGCAATGTTCAAACAAAATTTTAGAAAACTCTTAATAAAATCATTCTGTTATTTTATCCCAAATATTTAGGTCGATCCGCTCTTGATTGAAAGTAAATATTTTTTTAAATGGTGCCTTTCTGAAAATTGAAAAAAAGAGTTTGGAACTTTTACTGTTTTTTAATAATAATAATAATAATAATAATTATTATTATTATTATATATATATTTCTATATATCTTTATCTATATATATATATATATATATATATATATATATATATATATAACTTTATTGTTTTGAAATTAGCAATTCTTTAGAAACTGATATTTTATTGAAATATACCACTTTTTTTTTTTTTTTGTTTGAAAGTTGTTACTAAAAATTTTTGGATTTTTTTTTTTTTTTTTTTTTTTGTTTTTTATTGGTACCTATGTGGAAACTGAAGACATTGCTTGAAATTTTTACGTTTTAAGTATGACATTTTTTCTTCTTTTTTATACTAAAATTTATTTTGAGAAAATCGTTTTTTTCCAATATTGGTACTTTTTTAAAACTGCAATTTTAAAAGCTGATGGTTTTCGAAAAACTTTAAATTATGCATTTTTTTTTTTTTTTTTGTTTCAAAATTGGCAACAATTGAACAATTAACTTTCTTTTTTTTGTAAAAACTAAAATCAAAAGATTTTCCTATTTATAAACGAATACTTTTCCACGCAGTGTAACCAATAATAAATGACTCTGAAATTAATTAACAAAATGTATATGAATGTTTACAAAAAAAAAAAAAAAAAAAAAAAAAAAAAACATATGTATATTAAAGTGACTTACGAAAAAAGGTGCGTATGTACCGCATTAGTAATGAAGATCAGTTTGTTCTTATATGATTCCCAAAATATTACGTCTGAATGTTTCAATTTACTTGAGCTGGATCATTTTTAAAACACCTCTGAAAATATTGATTTCTTTAAATAGCATTATAAAAATCTTCGCTATCAGAAAATTAACTTTAAAATATTATACAGACTTTAAACTTTTGGAATATGAATTTAAATAATTCTTACATCTGTTTTCGTTAATGAAATATCAAGATTTTATTAAAATTTTTTGTCATATTTTCATTATTTAAACATGTAATTTAAGATACTAATGGAACGGTGTATTCCGATACTATTGAAAATTATAAATAATTTACATTTTAAAATCAATAGGATATATTTTATACATTAGGTTCCCAAATTTGGAATATTTGCAAATAAGTGGTATGGAATTATTTATAGTACTTAATTATCAACAAATTTATGAAAAATATAATAATTTTTGTTTTTTTAACCGCGGTCATAATCCAATAAAAGAAAGTCTTTGAAGTTTAATCGCTATTTTACACTAATTTATAGTTCTTGTGACATTTATTTTCTTAAATAAACGTTTCTTTATCACAAAATTTAACTTAGCCTATTATGGACCGCTGATCACAAAATATTAATTTTGTTACTAAAAAGTTAAATTAATTGTTAATTTAACTGATTTGAAGTTAATTTAAATGATGCTTTAAAATCTAAATTAGGAAGTAAAATATCCAAAATATTAGAACTTCAATAAAATAGTATTAAAAGAATTCGTAGAAAATTTTACTAAAATCTTAATTTCAGGAGAATCAAAACCAATTAAAAAAAATTTGCTTAATGCGTGTTAGTCGATATGTGTCTATTGCATATCGTAAAGATTTTCAAAAAATTTTAAAATTGTGTACACAGTTTATCGAGAACTATATTTTTGGAAATATTTTTAAAAATGGTTCAGTTCACGCGTACGAAATAATTGAACCGAAATATTTTGGGGATTGGTTTAAAACATATAGATCTTTAATTTTAGGAGGATATATTTGCAATAATTATTGTCTTCGTACAAATTGATGCACTTTAATGTATATAAATATCATATAGTTTTTATTTATTAAAACAATGTCTGTTTCTGATTAAAATATATAAAAAAAACTGAAAAATGTTTATAAACACAATATTTACATATAAAATATATATTTTAATAATAAGAATAAAAAATCGTAAATACATTACTATATATTTTTGTTATCTTTTTATAATAAACAACGCTTTTTCTGAAAAAGTCATAGAAAAAAGTTTTTAACTAATGAAAAAAAAAAATAATAATAATAATAATAAAAAATTAAACAAATTCAGTGTTAATATTTGTGTAAAAGATCTAAAGCAATAGCAAATGAAAATGACAGTATTTTTTATATTTTCTTTTTCATTTAACTTTTTATGCCATTTATAAAAAAAAAGCATTTTGTTAAAACTCAAAAACATTTATGGCATTTTATTAAAATTGCAACTAAAATGTTAAATGATTAATTTGAAAATTTTATAGATTATAGTTAAGGTTAATTAGCATATTTAAATGAGTTTTAAGTTTTTGTGAATACTGTAAATTAAAATATAAAGAGTAGAGGTTTTATGAAATTAATTTGTTAAAAAAATTTAGTTTTATTTTATAAAAAGAAATATATAAATAGCTGATATAAAGGCAAAGCAAATCGTTTAGCAAAGAGCATATTGTTACCTTTTTTGCTGAAATTGAAATTAAGGTAGTTTTTTTTAGATTTAAAATAAAGTTTTTTAAAATATTATGGTAAAATATTTAACTTAAAAATAACAAAACTAAAATAAAATAATTTCTGTAAATTACATGGAAAACAAAAAAATTTTTTTCATTGCTGTAGCACGGGATTTCTAAGTCAAATTAGATACTCTTGATCAAGGGAAGCTATAAACCAATTTTTCCAACTGATTCTAGTTCTCGAAATAAATCCTTAAATATAAAATTAATGACGTTGCATCACATATCTCTAGATATATCTCTAGAAATATTTGTGTGACTTGACTTAGTTAAATAGCAAAAAGTTCTAATTGAAATTACCTCCAAATTATGCATACATAATTTTTTAATATGTTTAATAGTTTCCAAGATACTAAAATAATTGTGTCGAAAAATAAGAAATATAAAATTTTAGAAACTTTTAAAATTTTTATTTTTCAAAAAATCATAAAAAATAAACAGGAACAAATTACGCTCAAATAAAAAGGATCATATTTAATCATATTTATTGAAAATTTTTTGTTATTATTGTAAATAATTATATTATTTTTTCTATAATTTTTAAATGAAACTTTTCAATAAGTTGTGAATAAAATCAGCATTTATGCCTCGGTTATAATCAAGAATAGCTCTTTTTATTTACAACATTTTCAGTTTTATGATAGAATCGAAAAAGGAGCGTTTTTTATCGCTCGTTTTTTTACGATTCTGTTTAAAAACATATTATTTTTTTTACAAAATTAAGTATCTTTGAAACTAAAGAATACAAAGAAGAGAAACTGGCTCAATTTCCTAAAACAATGTTTCTCTATCCAAGTTCTGTGTAAATTCAACACACTTGTGAGAGATAGAAACAACACAAAATAAATAAAACTTTCCGTAAAAATTTCAGGAAAATTACACTCACGACACATTTTTCTATTACTACACAATATTTTTATTATTTTTTCACGCACATTTATTGTATTCTCGCAACACTAATATTTTCCACAAACCCAGAAAAATATTTTTGACATTACTATTTTCTATGTTGAAATTTAAATTGAAGGAACAAAGTTCCTACTTTTAGTATTAGAAATAAAACGGAATATAATAGGAGTAAAATGTGAGTGTGATGTCCAATCAAAATCTATTCTGTGTCAAATTTCGTGAAAATTAGACGTATAGTCGTGATAGATTAAAAAAAACGAACAAACTTGTCCTTATTTTTATAATATCTTTTATATATATATATATATATATATATATATATATATATTATAATATATATATATATTAATTGTATATATATATATATTAATTGTTCACTTTTATCCTGGATATGTAAAAGTAAAAATTTTTAAAGCTGGTCAGTATATATTTCTAGAAACACTTCTGGAATTAAAATAATTCGCTTTCTAATCACTTCTGTAAATCAATAAATAAATGTGGTCATGAAATAAATTTTCATAAATGTGATTTTTGTGGGAAAAATGAACTAACCTTATAATTTAAATTTAATTGGAAAGTGCACATATTCAGCATTTTTATGTATAAAAAGATCAAGTGTCTAATAAATAATATCAAGGTACTGTATAAAGGAACTCCTTTTAATAGTAAGTATTTTATCTACCAGTATCATCAAATACCCATTGAACTTTCTTGTACACGAAAAAAAACAAAAAAAAAAGTGACCTTATAATTTTGCCACACACTTTATTTATAATTACAATCACGGGTGAAGTGTATATAAGATTCAGCACAGCCGAATATAGCACTCTAACTTGTTTTGTATAATCTTTAAATAATAACCTTCACTTAGTTGTAAATAAGATTGAAATTTGTACATAGATTTTAATGAGATATATGGCCTTTTATCTGTAACACATCCAGCTATATGATAAAATAGAAAATGAAGCATTTTTTATCGCTTTTTATTTTTTTTCTGATTTTTTTAACAACGAGAACTTTTAAGTTTTGTAAAAAAATAATTCTTCAAGAAAATTATTTTCATAACTTCAAAACTATTAAGCAAATATAACTTCAAACTAATTCGTATTAGAATTTTTTTTGATATTTCATTCAAAACGGAAGCGAAATCAGTGTTGAAAATGTAATTAACAAAAAAAAATAAACTTGGGGTTTTTTGGCCTTCAAATATTTTCGCTTAAAATTTCTCGGGGAATTAAAAAATAAAAATTATTTTAAATCTTATTAAAAGCCATTTCATTATAAATCCTGTGTTTAGTCACTAAATGTTTTTCAAGGTAAAAAAAAAACTTTTTTTCCTTAAGTCAGCTAAAAAATTACTTTACTTTTTCACTATATCAATTGTATATCTTTAGATTTTTGATGTTTTTTCTCTATTTTTTTTTTCGTTTTCCTAAAAAATAACAAAAATATAACAATTCATTTTTTTCATTTTTTCCTATTTTATATTGAAAAAAAAACCTAAGAATTTTTTACTGCACCAAAGAGACTTATGCAATGGTATTGGTTTCATTTGTTTAATGGAAATGAAATGAACAAACACATGTCCCCAACGATTTGTATTCAATAAACAACAACCCCAACTATTATACTCTCATACACATAGACTCATATGTACCTAAAACTACAACAATGTATGTATGGCATCTTATATCAACACTATAATAGAAACAAAATTCTATACTTTCAGGCAGCATACTTTGAATATTACTATATAAGAAAAAAAATAACATTTTCACATATTATTCCTCCAAAAACGTGAAACTTTAGTAGTCACTATATAAGAAACAAAAAGAGTCAGAGGTATTTATTTTTTTTTTTCCTGCCCAATCTTTTAACTATTTGAACGGCAAATTGTTGCTGTTACTACAGCATATATTGCTGGTTGCTACTTGTACATGGCATGCTGCAAATCGCATTGCGTCTGCCAATTTTTTTTTTTTTTTTTTTTTATAAAAAATAAAAATAACAAAAAAATATATATTGAAAAAACTCTAGCAACAACTGATGCCTGGATAGCAGAAGGCAAACCAATACAACGTAGAAAATAAAAATTTTTAAAAGTGTAAAAATAAATTAAAAACAGAAGAAACAGTTTATTTTTAAAATCAAGATTTTTTTTCTCTTTTTTTTTTAGTTACTTTAAGCATAAAATAAAATACAGCACAGCCTGCATGCTGCCTGGCTGACTAACTTTAAAATGAGGAAAACAGGCAGGAATTATATTCCAACAATTTCATAAAATTGCACTTTTAAACCATTTACTTAGTTGTCTGTATATGAGTGAGTATATATCTATGAGCAACATTGCCACAATTGATGAGCGGCTAAAAAATTTTACAGCCTAAAGGGCTGCAATTGAAGAATAAAAAAAAAATACTAAGAATTTTACACACATTTGCAATGACAGGAATGTAAAGCATAAAAAAATATTTACATCAACGAACACTTATACTTATACATACAATATTGAAACACCAGCTGTTGGCAATTTGTCAGCATTCATTCAGTGGAGCAAGGTGTAAGGAAGGGTAAAATAAAGTTAAATATATTTCCATAAAACAATATTTGTTGCTACTTTTTTTTTCTTGAATATAAGAGGATTTATAACAAGATTCTAGTGTAATTATTTAGTTTTCATTTTAATTTAAAGATTTGTGCAGAAAGATTGGTAGTTGTTTATTATTTTTAGTTAAATTTTTAATTTAAGATTTATTTAACTAGTCTAGTCTCTATTCTCTAATTAGTTTATGTTGTATTTTGCCTTAAATGGCTAAAGGGAAATGAACTTGTGATTTGTAAGAAAAATAAATAATAATAAAATAAATAAATAATAAAAAAAAATAATAATAATAAAACCTTACAAGAATAATTTCTATTTACAGGGTATTAAAAATAATATAAAAAGGAAACACTAAACCACAGAAAAAAAAGTTTTGCATCGCATATTCTAATTTATCTAATTTGGTTAAAAAAAAATCTCTCGATCCATATCTATATTATTTTTCTATATGTTCATTAGTTTTTTTTTTTTTTTTGATATATTAAAAAAATTGTTTCTATTATATTAATTTTAATAAAATAGTTTACCATGAAAAACCAGCTGAATAAGAAAAATATTTAATTTTCTTAAAATTGTTTTAATTAAAATCATCTTGAATGATTTAAAAGTTTGCTGAATTATATAAAAAATTAATTGAATTGTAATATTAATGTAATAAGTTAATTAAGATACTCTTTAATTTAAATTTTCTAAAATTTCTGCTTAAAAGATCCACCTGAATAGCTGAATATTTATGCAGCTAAATTGTAAACATATTAGCTGAATAACAAAATTAATTGATTTTTTCAAAAGATTTGCTTATTTAAAATCATTTTGTATGATTTAAAACTTTGCTAATTTAATAAAATGTAAGCTGAATTGAAAAATTTAAGACAAAAGTTGAAGTTAGATAAGTTTTAATCTAATTATCAAACAAAATTGGTTATAAAAACCTTGCTGAATTTAATTGTTTTTAGCTAAATGTTAAAAATCCCTGCTGAATTAGGAAAACGCTATGATTTCTTTGAACTTACGAGATTTCTTATAATTTTTTATGGCTTAAAAATTTGCAGAATTAATAAAATTGTAGCTGAATTGGAATTTTCAAGTAATAATTAAGCTTAAATGGGTTTATATTTTTTTAAGAATTCAGCTGAATTAATATTTTCATTAGCTAAATGCTTTAATATTCAGCTGAATTAAACAAATTTCTTAATTTCATCAAACAAGAGATTTCTTAGTTTAGTTTGAATCTATTAAAACTTTGCTGAATATAGTTTTCTCTTTTTTAGATTTTTTTTAGCTGAATTGTTAAATTAATATTTGTATAAGAAAAAAATATAATTTTTATAAGTTACTTTCATTAAAAATAATTTTTGTGTATTAAAAACTTAGCTAATAATTATTTTTCATTAGCTGAGTTATTTAACTAGCAGCTAAATAAAGAAAATTTTGAGTTAGATTAATATTTCCTTTGTTAAGCTGCATTTCTGTAGCCTTTAATGTTCGCCGAATAAGTAAAAATTTGGCTAAATAAAGTTTTTTATTAGCTGTATAGCAAAATTCTCAACTGAATTAGAAAAAAATTATTGTTTTTTTAACTTTTACTTGATTAATTTGTATTTTGTAGACTTAAAAGTTTTCTGAATGAATAAAAACTTGGCTGAATTTAGATTTTCATTTGCTGAATTGTATCTGAATTAATAAAATTTGTCGTTTTATTAAAGTTTGCTATATTAAAAATCATTTTGACATTGTTCGAACTTTGCTAAATTAATAAAAACTTAGCTGAATAGCAAAATTCTCAACTATATTAAGAAAGACTGATTTCTTAATAATTCGTATTTCTGTAGACTTAAAAGTTTATATTAAATTGGTTAGCAGGTATTCAACATAAACATTTTTAAAGCTGCAAAGTCCGAAAATCAATTCACATGATTCATCATGACTTGATGGCAGAGCAAATGTTGGGAGATCCTTCTTATAGTTGCTTATTACTCTTTTTGGTCTAGCAAATAATGCTTCTTTTCCTTTTTCTATTTTATAATCGGTTCTTTTTTTATAATAATAACAATGAGGTCAACATTACGTAAAATTATCTTGGAAATACAAATATACCACTAAAAAAGTATTTTTTTAATTTAGCATTATTTTTAGCATTTTTAAATAATTATTTAGCAATTTTTAGCTTTATTTTAAACACGATTTTGCTAAAAAATTTTTTCGCATCTGGTCACACTAATGGCCAGGATAACAAATTTAATTAGATTTTGAAAAGTGAATTAAAGAATTAAGCTATTCGAACCTTTGTCTACTGCAACTATCATTGGTTTTGTTTAAGCTAAATTTACATTTATAAATTATACGAAATTTGTATCATAAAATTATACGACACTAAATATTTTATTTAATTTTTTAGTTTTTCTTTAAAAAACCAAATACAATTTAAATTTGGAGACTCAAAAAAAAAATAAAAAAAACCCTGATAATATTTGTTTCATAATTTTTAAATAAGATGCCTCCACTGAATTATATCTAAAGTCGATATTTATTCAAAGATTTTAATAAAATATAGTTCGTTTTATTTTTAAAATAAACAGCTTTATAAAAAAAGAGAAAAAAGAAATATTTTTGTCGTTCTGGATTTTTAGCAATTTCTGAAAAACACAAATTCTTGAAAAAGTTTTTAATTATTTTCTTTAAGCGCTATTATTGCCAAGGCTTAATTAAAAAATTAAGGCAGAATAAAATTTAAATTTATTGTTGTGGGAATAAGTTAATTCCGATGCACATTTCGGTTGTTGGGTAAGCCAGCTTTACCTGAAAGATTTCCCTAATTTTTGGAAAGCTAAATATGTCTTATATGTAAAAATATATTTAAACTCAATGAGAGTTAAACATGTTTTAAGTACAAAACATCAAAGCTTGCATTACTTTTTGCACTATTTCAGCTTTGTTCGATTGTGAATACAAACGTAATGAGGGAAAAAATAAAAACAAAAAACAACAAAAAGTGTTGGTAAAGTTTTATAAATAAAAATTATTATTTTTTGTATTTTGTACAATTTTTTTAATACTTCAAAAACTATTGATCAGATTGATAACTAAGGTAGACATAACTAAAAGTTATTTCTATTTTCACCATCTACTATTGATCAGATAATTCGTTCGATATATCGCAATATGTGAGGCAAACTCATAAATTTTCTATATAAAGGTTTATCTCGATAACTGGAGTCAGTTAAAAAAAATTTTAGATTCAGAACTCTATTATCTATAGGTTCAAAACTCTACTCCGTGCCACAGAATCAGTATTGCTCTTTTAAATTTGTAAACTGATTTTAGGAATATTCCTTAAAAATTAGAAAGAATCCATAAAAAATTGGTAACTTCCCCTTAAAGAAACTTTTAATAAGAAGATTGCATCTATAAATTTATAATATAGTTTTTCCTATTTTAACAGTTTTCTTAAAAAAAAACACTCATAAATTATCCTTAATCATCATCCTTACTCCCTTACTCATTTTGGAAAAAGGCGGCCACTATAATATTCTTTCTACAAAATTTTTCTCATAAATTTTTTATTTATTGTTTACAAATTAGATTTATATTTATTTTTTTTTTGTAGAAAACTTTTTAGAAATACAAAAATTATTTTAATATTTTTGACTTTTCTAAATTGTTGTTATGTTTTGTTGCTAAAAAGAATATGTTCTATAACACTGGATAATTTCCCAGTAATAACCATTCAAGCACTTAAAAATTTCTAAGTTTTTTTTTTTTTGAAAAAAATTATGAAGAAAAACTAGGAAAAAAAACTTATATCTTTTGTATTCATAACTTAAAAAAGTTTTGTATGTTTTTCTTGCTAAGTTTTGTTTGTGTATCATCCTCAGTTCAGGAAATAAGTGTATATTTTAGCTAAGAAAGCAAAAATAACAGAATAACAAACAAAATAAATAAAAATGTATATAAATAAAAATAAAATATATCACTAAAGAAAATAAATTTCTTTACCAAAGAGGCCATATATTGTCATTAAAAAGTAAATAGAATAGAAAAAAAGAAGATATTAACAATAAACAGAAAGTGAAATAAAACGAATTAGAAACATGGTACACCAAGCAAAAAATAAGTTATATATAAATTTAACAAAGGATTAAAATATGTATTAAAAAATTTCATTTTTAAATTCCGGTAAATTAAAAATATTAGAATTTTCTTTCATGCTCAGTGAGATAAGAAAAAAAGATCTATATAAAATTTTAAAAATCCATAAGAAAACCAAATAAAAAATATTAATAATTTTGACAAAGAAGTTGACACAAAAAAAATTGTTTAAAAATTTAATCATGTCTTTTCATTTCCCCTTTTGTACAAAATTCGCAAGAGTAAATTATTAAATAAATTATGCATTCCTATCCAAATAGGGCATCCAATCATTAAAGGTCATTCGGTTATCCGATTAATTTTGGTCGATTAACTGTTCGAATATTTAAATTCATTTATTTTCGGATAACGAATGAACCGTGTTTTTAGTTTTCTATAGTTGGAATTTAGATTTTTTTATTTTTAAAATGCATTTATGTTAACTTAAACTTTTTTATGTAATTTTTAGGGAAGTATCAATAAGTGTTCGTTTTCTTGTATTTAAGAAGTAATACAAATAGCATTCAAATATATTATTAAAAAGATATTCAAAAGAATTGTTCTGCTATAAAACTTTGAGCTTCGATTGTTATTTTTTGCAAATACTTGCGACAAAAAAAACTGTTTTAAATAAATAAAAAATAATGTTATGCACACACTTTTTTTCTTAAAAATGTTGGTTTATAAAAAAAATTAAAACTAATTTCCTTGCGCCGTTAAAAAAGAATTCAGATGATCATTGCAATTTTATATGAAATTGTGAACATGACTTTCTTCTCACTGAAAAGGTATCCAATGGCAAGCCTGTGTTAAATTCAGTGTAAATGGTCCCAATTTTTCGCTTCTTCTGGAGATGTTTTTTTTTTGGGATAGAATGTTTAATAAAATGTTACATGAAAATATTAAAATATTATAACATCCTAAATACTTAAGCTTGTGTAAAAACAGTAATTCAAGAATCATTGTTTAAGTAAAGTAAATTCTGAGGCATATAACTAATAAAAATTTTAATTTTTATCAAGACAAAATGCACGTAAAAAATATTGGTAATATTAAAATCTATGACAAAAAAATCATTCTCATACAGAAAAAGTTAGAAAGACTGATTTATAAATTAATTTAGGAGAATATTTGGTAGAATCAATGCATCAATAAATTAATTTTTTTCATACAAATAAACAAAAAAACTGATAAGACGAATCTTTTATGAAAGAATTTGATCCATATTATGTTTCTAAATAACTATTTCAATATATTAAATACTAAATTTAATGATATTTATATAATTGGATATTAATTGATCAACTTTTATCCTCGAATAATTATTTGTCGATTTAACCGAATACTATGAAAACCCAAATAATTGTATACTCTATATCCAAATGTTATAGTGCCTCTAATGAAATAGTAAAAGAGAAAGTTATTTGCAAAAATTTATTTATTTTTTTTAGAGTTTAATAAATATTTGGTTGTGTGTGTATAAAAAATAAATAAGATACTGACAAAATATTTTTTTTTTCTCTTTTTAATTTTTTGCAAAGAATAACAAAACTATAACAAACTTAAATTTTAGGGTCATTTTGGGATCAATTTGAAAGATGAATGTTGGCTGTTTTTTAAGTTTATATTATTATACTCTAGAAATAGAGAACAGAGAAAAAAAAACAAAAACAACTAGAAGCATAAAAGCACCAAGGATGCCTAAATGTATCATACATATACAAGAACTTATGAGAATGTGTTTGTGTATCTAAAAGTCTTTGGTAATGGTTGGTGGTAACAACAAAAGCATCTATAATGATAATAATACTTAATAATGTTACATATTATAATCAAGTAAAACAACAACAAAAAATAAAATTTATATATAAAAAGTAGTTGTGTCTATGTAAAAGTTTTATTTTATATATGTAAGTGTTAGTATTTCTACATACTCGAACGGAATTTTGCCATTTAACATTAAAAAAACTATATTTATTTGTAATTTCAATATTGCGTAAAATATTTTATTTTAGGATTTATAATTTTTTCTCTCTTTTTTTTTTTTCTTACTTAATTTTCGGTTGCCAGAAAAAAATTTTATTTTTATTTATTTCTTTTATAATTTAATGGAAATTTTGTTCCCTAATAAATTAAAAAAGTTATTTGTTTTAAATAAGAATTTCAAATTTAAAATTTATGCAAATGAGATAGTAATTTATAAGATTTTTTTAATAAATTTTAAAAAGCACATCGAACTGATACAATATTGTATGATGGAAAAGTGGCCGGAATATTTTATTCTATCAATTTCATCCGATACTTTACAGTCTTTTTTAAATTATTGTTTAAACTAATACAATTTTTAAAAATTCTGGGTTTAATACACTGAAGCTTTCAATATTTCTTTTTCTAATTTTTAATAGGGGTATTTTCGAAAACATTTCTAATATATTAATGTATTATATATTTCTGTAAGTTATTTGAAATCTTTGTGAAAGTTAATTTTAACAGACTGGTGCCAAAAAAATAAAATTGTACAAACAATTGTTAATTATGTCTAAATTAATATTGTAAAAAATTTTAGTTTCTAACGTATGTATTATTCGCCTAAATGTAGTACATTCTAATTACAGCGAAATTCCATGGATACTTGAATAGTCTTAAATTGTTTGTTTGGCTTGGGGTATTAAAAATGCAATTATTTTCACTTTTTGAACGCCGAAGTCAAAGGTCAGGTCCATAAAATTTATTTAAATCATATCATGCAGTTTGATACCTTTGTTGAAGGATTTAAAAAAAAAATATTATTGAAAAAAATTTCAGGTAATAAAACAATTCATCGAAATTAACCGTTTAGAAAATTAAGGGCCAAAAGTAGCCCATTTCTTTTAAACGTTCACTCACATGATGGAAGCAAATATTTATTGATTTATTTAAAAAATATTTGTAAATGAACACAAATAAAAGTGAGAAATTTTAAGGTAATTTAAATATAGGTCAAATGCCAAGTTAAAAAAAAAAATAATAATAATATACCAAAATCATAGAATTCAACTTAATATATTAATTAAAGGATTTTAAATAAAATTAATGAAAATATTTTTCACATTCTAAAAACAAATTTCATCAAAATTAACCCATTAATGAGTTTGAACCTCTAAATCAGAGAAAAAAATTATTTTTTTTAAAATCATATTATGCAGTTTGATTCCTTTCTTGACGAAAATTATTGAAAACCTATTTCAGTTCCTCAAATCATATTTCACCGAAATTAACCCATTAATGAATTTAGGGTCAAAAATGGTCCATTTGTTTTAAATGTTATGCAGCTACGATATATAAGGTTTCTAAATACTTTCATTGTTGATATTTCTATCAATTTATTTGAAAAATAGTTAAAAATCAACACAGATATATATATATATATATATATATATATATAGATATATATATATATACATATATATATATATATAGATATATAAAATACAAACATCATAGGTATATTATTTATTATATTAATTGAAGGATTTTAAATTAAATTAACGAAATTATTTTTCATACTCCTAAAACAAATTTCATCAATATTAACCCATTAGTAAATTTGGGTCAAAATTGTACCTTTAGTTTTAAGCGTAAAAAATACTGTATAAATAAAATCAGGCTTGGAAGAATTTAGAATCGACCAATTTTAAAATAATTTGAATTTAGTTTAAAGGTCATGTTTTTAGATATTATAATTTATCAAAATCATAGAACATATTTTCATGTATATGCTGAAGGATTTTAAATAAAATTAATAATAAAATATTTTTTCAGATGGTAACAACAAATCTCATTGAAATTAATCCAATTGGAGCCAAAATTAGCTGCTTTAGAGGTTAAAAGATATAAAGTGTTGGCATAGTCAAGTAGGAACAATTTGGCATCACAAAATTTTAAAGGTCAAGTTTTATAAATTTTGATATATTAAATTTACATAACACATTATTATGTATTTATTGAAGGTTGTTAAAGAAAATTATATAAAATATTTCTGGAGATCTTAAAATTAATATTTCAGTGAAGTTAACCCATTAGCTTATTGTGGGCCATAATTACGCCATTTGTTTTAAAATTTAAAAATAGTATCTAATTGAAATGTTTGCAAAATCGGAACTGAAACAATTTACTTTCGATTTATCAAAGGAACAAATTAAAAATAATAAAAGTGAGTCCTGTTTATGAGATATCGATATATTAAGGTCACATAACTTACTGCTATGTATTTATCGATGATTATTAAATAAAATTAATAAAATTTTTATATTTTAAAACCTTAAAATCATAATTTGAGCGAAATTAACTCATCAGTCAAACAAGTTTCATTTTAAAAATCATTATTATTAAATTTTCTCTCTGTAAATGAACACAAATTCCTTTTTATTTAACACCCATTTTTTTGATCTTTCTTAACCAATATATTATATTTAAATACCTCTTCAATTTTATGCATTTTTTGGTTTTAATAATAATTTTTAAAATACATATAATTAAATTTTTATTTAATGTTTTTCGCATTTAATTTCAATTAAATATTTCCCCATATTCAATATCTTTTTTATATTTGCTACAGTAATTAAAAAAATAATAATCCTTTTCATAATATCATCAGTACCCAGGACAATAGTGTTGCGACTTCCGATAGAATAAACTGATAAACAGATCAATAAAAAAAATTAATAATTATATGCCAGTTAAAACAAAAATTCAGGCCGACAATCAGTCAGTCTTTCAATCAAACATAAATTTTGTTTACTCCGTACAACGATAAGCAGAGAAAGGTTTATATTAATCAGCTGAAATATTTAAGTTTAAATATAAAAAACAATATTAAAAAATTGCTTTAATAGTTCACTGAAAGTTCATTTATAAGTATTCAAAAACACTGGTTAACACTAAAAAAGTATCGTGAAAAATATGTTGCAAAAATTATAGGTATGGTCATTTGCAATCACCAGGAACATTTCAGTTTTTCTCTATCACGTCACATTTTTAACCAATTGAGGACCACATAAAATATCCTTCCGTGGGGAGCTTTTAGATTATATAATTTTCTAGGCAATAAGTAGATCAAATTAGTCATTCATGTTTTATAGACAAGAAATGGTGCAAGTCAATTCTCCAACTTGCCCTAGAATTTTTTAAAGTTATAAAAATCAAGAATTTTTCAATTAACCCTCATAAAACCATTTAAAATTAAGGGGTAAGAAGGGTATAGATGGGAATTTTGTATTTAATATTAGTTATAGATATACAGAACCGTAGATCTTTAAAATGTGTGGACATCAAAAGTTTGAAAAAAATAAATAAAAATCTATATTTAAATAACAAAGTCAACGAAAAATTTGAAAAAAATACATTGTAAATAATTGCGCTTAATTCTTACTATTTAGACTAAATATAGCGCAAAAAGTGAAATGAAATATTTCCATCACCTCACACTTTTAAACCATTGACGACCAAAAGAATATGCTTCTCTGAGGAGTTTTTAGATTATTTAATTTTCTAGGTAATTGATAGAGCAAATTATTTACACGTATTTTATAGACAAGAAAGGGTGCTACAAAAATGTAATATAAGTCAAGAGGCCACCTCGCAGAATTAATCGCGATTTTTTTTTCGGATTTTGTTGATCTGTGTAATTATTTAATTTTCGACAAATACTATTAAATATTGTTACTGTAAAATAATAGTGATAAAATTAAAATGAATTTTATAATAAATATTTATATTTCGCCATATTTCATTTGCAATGTTAAATTTAACAAAACACCAGCAATGCGGCTAATGCATGTGTTTTGCTAAATTTTAAATATTATCTTCATCATTTGATACAACGTTTACATTTACGAATAAAAGCAGATTTTTTTTTTTTTTTTTTTTTCATTTAACTAGTCATTTTTCTGATTTTTTACCTTTTTCTTTATACAAATAATTTAACTAGTTAAATGAAAAAGAAAACACTTATTTAACTTGATTTATACATTTTGATGACAACCTTATTTATTTAAATCGAAGAAACAGAAAATTTTAAAAAGTAAAATTATTTTAAAATATAAAATATTATTTAAAAAAAGAAGAAAGTGATTGTTTTAAGTATTTTGTGAAAAACTATAATTAAATAGAACAAAAAGATTCATTAATATTTTCTGATTGCGTAAAAAATTGTGTGGGTGTTTTTTTGTATTGTGAAAAATAAACCAGTTATGCATCAAAAGTGCTAATGTAAACGGACCGGTTTTCGTAAGTTGTTTTTTTTATTCAATTTAAGTAGTTAAATTGTGCAAATGTAAATGGGGTATAATGAAAGTAGTTACGTAAAGTAGTTTTTCTTGTTTTAAATTTTTCTCTTTTAAATGTTAAATTTTTTCTTTTTTTATTTTACCACATGAAAAAACTTTTTAGTCAGAAAAACAATTTTTAACATGAAAAAAAAAAAACACCAAGCATTTTATCTCTATTAAAAAGTTTCTAGACAATGTTTCCTTTTTTGGTAGTTTGTTGCGTGTGGTTTAAAAAGGTTAAAAAAAATGTTATACGAAACAATTGATTTTGATTGTTTTTAACACTTAAAATTTTAGCTTTTTTTTGTAAACAAAATGTTATACCTCTTTTTGCCTTAAAATGAAAGTAAAAAAGTAAAAAAATTAATATTTTTACATTTTATAAATCTAAATTAATCCTTATGTATGTTAAAACACGAAATATTATTGGTTATAAAAAGACCCGGTAACAAATATTGTACAGCTAAAAGCATAAGTGGCTTTAAAGGGTTAATTTTCCATTATTTAAAATCACTTACTTTCTTTGGAAAAATTAAAAGTAAACTTTTAAACTTTTATACTTTCTTATTAAAAAGTATTAAATTTTATTAATTGTCTCGTTAAACAAATGAGTTTATTTTACCCCAAATATAATAATGTGTTAATTTTTACTTAGAATTTGACTTTAGGTTTTATATTTTTTTTTTAATTTTATTTAATAACGAATAACAAATTAATTACAATGTGTTTGTTATCTTGTCGAGTTTTCAAAAACTTAACCTTTGACCTTAGTGTAAAAATTGAAAATTTCTTCTTAAAAAAACAATGGTAAATTGTACCAAACCTGATAGTGTTTTTGCTAACATTTAACATTTAATTTTGATCCCAATTACAATAAAAATAAATATTTTTATTAATTTTTTCTTTAAGCCATCAATAAATACATAACAATGTATTCAACATATATGTCAACATTTCAATAACTTTACCTTTAACCTCGATATTATATTTTTAAAATTGCTAACTTTTGTTATTGTTAATAAAAAATTCTTCCCAAAAAAATCAATAGAAAATTGTTCTAAACCTGAATTTGCCAATACTGTATTCGCACAGTGTTATTAAAGAAAATGAGTACATTTTGACATTTTCGACAATTACAGCAATGTATTAATTTCACTACAATATTTATTTTAAAATCTGAAGAAATATTTTCCATTGATATTATTTAACAACCCTTAGTAAATACATAAAAATGAGTTAACTTTTGCACTTGTGATAAAATTTTAATATTTTCCACTATTGTTGGTATAAGTGTAGAATACTTTCTTTAAAATATCGATAATATATAGTTTTAAACCTGACTTAACAAGCATTTTGTTCACACGGAGTTCTTTTATGCTTAAAACAAATGGGTCAATTTTGGCCCCACTAATGGATTAATTTTTATCAAATTTGTTTTTGGAATGTGAAAAACATTTTCAATAATTATACCCTACACTACCATAGGAGGTTGGGGTATTATGCGTTTGTGCTGATGTTAGTAACACATAGAAAAAGTTATCCAACACGCACCTTAAAGTATACCAATTGACTCAGAATCACTTTTTAAATCGATCCAACGATATCCGTCCGTCTGGCTAGCTGGACGGCTGGCTGTCCATATAAACATTGTGCTCAAAGTACAGGTCGCCATTTTAAAGATAATTCAATGATATTTGGCTTCTGGGACATTTATGATACAAGGACGAAGAGTATTTAAATTGGTTGTGATGGTTCTATTATTTCACCTAGCCCCCATACAAATGTCGCCCGAAATAGAGTTTAAACACTAAAAACTGCCTCAAAAATAAGAATATTTTAATGAAATTCTGTGCAGAGAAGTTCTGTACAAGTATTCATCTTTGTACAAAATTTTATAAAGATCGGTTTAAAATTAACCATAGCTCCCATATAAACCTCTCTTCCGAAAATCACTTTATCATGCATAAATTCCACACGAATGTTAGTATCAAGTTAATATTCAAGAAAAATAAGTTTTATCTAAATAGAAACAACATTACCAAATTTAATGAGAATCGGTCCATAATTTACCATAGCTCCCACATAAACCCACTTTCAGGAATCGCCCTAAAGTGCATAAAATCATCTAGATATTAGTATCAATACATTATTCTGTATTTTTATATTTTATTTTACATTTAGTAAAATTGGCCACAGGTGTAATATAAGTCCCCTTCCCGAATTTTTATGCTTGTACACAATGGTGTAAGGTATCATATAGTCGGTCTTGGCCGACTACATCTTTCTTTCTCGTATTTTTCATGTTATAATTATATAATATTCGGTCTTGACCTTTCTTTCTCGTTTTATTTAAAATTTTTCAACAAATACTTATGTACATCAGAACATGATTTAAAATATGTTAGAATTTATTATTTTGTTTAAATTTTCAGTTCATTATTTACAAAAATCGGACCTCAAATATTTTCTAACTATTTTTATTTGATTTTGTTTTGATAAAATTGGGAGACCTAACCTTTGACCTCGAGAATCAAAGGGTTAAAATGTATCATGTTCATTGTCATACAAATTTTAATTTATTTTAAAATTGTGCAATAGGAAGAATACAGGCAATCCTTCCCAATATTAATTAGTAATTCCTATTGAAATTGTTATAATATTTGTCTGGCAATCTTCTGCTAAAAACAACTTTCTTAAAGACTAAAAATAAAAGCATCATTTTCGGGGCAAATATGCAAAATATATAGAAAGTTTGAGTTTTGTTCCTGAGAAAATCAAATAAGTTCTACATTGTAATATTAACACTAAAAATATCTTTTAAAAATTACTACATCACTGTATAGGATTTTATAGAAATATTTATAAAAAGTGTACGTTAAACTTGAAAAATTTTATATCTTTTTAATGATGTATAAAAATTTGAAATTTCACAAATCCAGAGTCTTTTACTTTTAGTACCTAATTTATATTCAACATATTCAATCCACAATCTGACAAAATTTTCTTAAAAATTAATTAAACTTAAAAGATAATTTGCAAAAGTGAAACTAAGCGTTTAAACTTTTAAGAAATTCTTCGTCATGCGTTTTTCTAAATACAACAAAAATGTAGATTTTAGCATAAAATTTAAAATATTTATTTTAAATAATAGTGTTGTGTAGAAGATTTTTATAAAGAACTTTCTTTAAGAAATTTTGACAATATTATATTAAAAGTTTTAAAAAGTTTTAAGAATATAAGATAAAGAGTTTTATTTCTGTTCTCTCTCTTTATTAAATACTATTTTGACAAATGAATTTTTCTATCTTTAGCAATTAAAATTCAATTTAAAAATATTTATTACTTTTAAGATTCATTGGTATATATATGTTCAAATATTTCTGCAAGCAAATAGATTAATTAAACATAAAAATAATATTGAAAATAATATAAATTTATAAATAATTAATAATAATATATACATATGTATATATATATATATGAAATATTTTATAAAATATTTATTTCTTATTTATTATTAACATACAAAACACGCATCAATAACCTTGTGTTCGATTAACTAGCATCTACATGACATTTGCTATTCATCCATTTGATATGATTTTAAAAATTATTATAATATTCACAATAGGCATCACCTCAGGATAAGCATCTTTTATAAAACGTAACAAAAATTACCTAAAAACAGAAAAAAATATAAATTTATTAAATAAATACATGTATTTGTGGTTTTAATTGTAAATATTAATTGATATTTATGAATTTTAATTAAATGCAATTCAAAAGCATAAAAACATAGATAAAGCAAAAAAAATGTATATATAAATCAATTAGTTTATAAAGCTTTATAATGCATAAAGGGACTGAGAAATATGAATTACAAAATTGTACAAACGCAGAAGGAGATATTTCTGTATATTACAGTTGTAATCATATAATTATTAAGAGAAATTACTAAATTAGCAATATATATATACATATATTATACGCAATTATAAAATACCTAATAACACAGTGCTACAAAATGAAAAAACCATGTACACACTTCGAATGTTACATAGAGTTGATTGTAGCAAAGCCCTGCAAACTATGCCATATAAGACATTGTAAGCCACTTGTTATTTTTCAGGAGCTTTAAATCAACGTGTGAGCGGAGAAATAAATACTATTCTGGATATAAACTGATACTACTTGTGCATTTCAGCTTTATGAGCAAATGCTGTGTGTATTCTGATAGCTATCCAATAAGACATAAGTGTGCGATAGCTCACATAATATAAGTCATTTAACCACTTGTTTGCTTCCAAAGGGGAAAAAAAGAATTTGTCTTTTTTCTTTGCATGCATTCATAACTGTATAAGAGATAGTATTTTCGTAAGCAAAACAGTCTTTTATAAGAACTATTTATAATATTATTGTGATTTATGATCAAAATAATTAATAAATATTAATAAAGTTACTAATTGTATACATATTGACAAAAATTAGAAAAACACTGATATATATATATATATATATATATATATATATATATATATATTTAAAGTCTTCCAAATTAGTTTTTGGGACTTATTATCATAGATGAATTTATTACTTAAATATTAAATATTACTTAAAATATATATATATATATATATAGTCATATACTTCTTAAATATGTAACTGAGAGTTCAAAATTTTTAATGACTTTAATTTCTAGGTTACTTTTTTAATTCTTAATTAAGAGTAATTTTTTAATTACTATATGAGTTAACCCTCTTACATTTAACCAAAAAAGCAAAAACAACAGTAAAATATACATATATATGCAATGTCTTGTATTATTTGCTTTTTTTACTACACCACTTGTTTGTGACAAATGCATTGAACTCCTGTATTTGCATTCACTCATACACACGTCGCATTTTCTTTGCTTCGTTCAACGAACAGTACAAACAGTATTTATTTTTGTTATTGAACTTGTATTTTTGTTATGAATGACACACTTAAAAAGCAAATAGATTTGCTTCTCAAATCATCTTATGCTTAAATTTATGGGTAAGTATATTATTACACCATTTTTCGAATTTTCTATATACCCAAAAATAATCATTAGTTATATCTAAAAAAAAAGATTTTTCTGACTTCGCGGCCTTAGAAATTTTCATCTCGAATGCCTGTTATCCAAATTAATTTTTTTAAACGTCATTATAAAGGAAAGGTTTTACCCTTTTTAATAAGTATATCGTTGGTGTGCTGGCGAAAAGTTCTATGAGTTTTTTACTACTTTTTGGGAGAACAAAAAACCGTTTTATTTTGTCAATTATTTTTTGATTTTTGTATTTTTCGTTAAGTTATTTGAAAATTTTATGCTTTGGAAAAAATTGATATCCTTTGTCGTTCGCAAATGGCAGGAACATTAAAAAAATCTACACATAAAATTGTGTAAGAAACTTTTAATTTTTGCTTTTTTTTTATTAAAAGTACTACGTGAAGTAAAGAACAAAAAGAGTTTTGTTTCTCAAGAAAATATACACATAGAACTTTTTGTCACTTCGAAATACGTTGAGATAATAAAAAGCGCTTTAGTGTGTGAACGTATGACTAATAATGATACAAGATACGATAATAAAAAAATCATAAAATTACACATAGGACTCTTCCTCAGCACACCGAAGATATATACAATTTTATATTAAAGTCATAAACTCAATTGTTTATTTTTTATTCTTATTTTTTTTTAATTTTCGGCTATTTTTTTCTTATCTTTTCCCATACTATATTTTATTAGGAGTAAAATGAGCCATCATTTGATAAAATCGGATTAGAATTGTTAAATGATTATGATTTTTTTCAAAGTTGTTAAACTCATAAAAGTCTGTTATTTTACCTCGTACATGTAAAATAACAGACTTTTGTCATATTTATGATGAACTACAATGGAAACAACAATATATACGAGTACGTAAAATAAAAGGATTTTATATGTGTTACAACTTTGAAAAAATAATATATACTACAATTCTCATCTCATTTTATCAAGTATGTAATAGGAAAAAATAAGAAAAAATATATGGGCTATTATCAAAAATTTTTAACGTAACTGCAACTGACTTAAATCCTTAAAAAATTTTGTGGTAATACTATTTAAAAAAACGGGGTACAGATCTGACTCACAAGACTTTAGACTAATAGGGGGCAAGTTTTTAAGCATTTCATTTTATAATCATGATTGTTGTTTGAAATTCAAAAATTTAGAAAAAAGGCTTAAAATTACTTATCTTTTTCTCATTTTTGTAAATTTTTTGTTCGAAGATTTTCTTTATGACTTTATTCAATCTTATATAAACTAATGGGACTATAGATAAATTCTATACCTTCTTTGTTATTGTGCAAACTTTCAACAGTTAAATCCAGGGTAGTCGAATTTTTATGACAAAATATTTTAATTTTTTAAATTGTTTTGGTTTCCAACGGAATACAAATTTTGAAACAGGAATTGATACTTGTTGTAATCTTGCGATACATCTCGTTTGTGTGCCCGAAATAGTCAACGCAGTAGATGTGAGTGAAAATTAAAAAAAATAGCTTCTAAAAGAATAGGATGGACGCAATAAACTTAGTTTCTTGTTGTTTTGTGCAATAAAATCTAATTAGCTTTAAAAATAAATTTTATAATTTAGTTTTAATGCACTTTTTGTTCTTGTGTTTTTATATTTTATATTTTTGTATTTTTATAAAGCAAACATGCAATTTGTACAAACTTTGGATATATAGATATAAAAACAGCGATAAATATAATTGATCATGACCATAAATTTAAGTCAAGTATCGTTGAGAGTTAAAATCGGGACACTTTGGTCAAAACAGATTTTGCTAAGGCACATCGCATAGACAGCACTTAATTTAATATAATTGACATAATTAGGTAGCGTTTGTAATACTTAACGGAATAGAAATTTCGAAAGATAAAAATTTACTTTACTTAAAAAAAGGATCACAATATTAAATAGAATCTCTTCATAATAAACTTTAATAAAATATATTTTCGTATAATATATGGAGAAATAACTTTGATTCGATCAGCATTTTTCGAAAAATTTTTGAAAATCGCAATTTTTAGTATAAAGACTATTTTAAAAATTTTACTAGGAAAACCTAAAATAATACCATTAAACATTGAAAATATCATTAATTTGATTTGAATAACTCAGTAGGTTATGATGTTGCGCGTAATTTTTAACAGAATTTTACATAAACTTCTAGTTTGTAAAAATTAAAAAATAAATAAATAAATGAATAAACAAATAAATTAACGAGTACTCGAGTGGTTCGAGTCACTTTATATTTATACAAATTGATTTGGGCCTTCAGAAACATTTTTTGTTTGAAGGCCTAAAATCAAAAATTTTTGAAATCGGTCCATAGTTTCAAATAAAGTGTGGGTTAAAAATGGCTGTAAAATAAGAAATGGATTTTGGGTCTTTAATACCTTTCACAGTTCGCTATGAGTATAAATGTGTATATAGTTTTGTTTGCAAAAAGTGTAAGGTCTTTTTTTTTAATGCCATTTAAAAAACTTAAGTTATTTGAGATACAAATTTTTAAGTCTGTGAGGTTCAAAAAAATGTTTATTTATATAATTTTCGATTTGAGGATATATCGAACATTTTAAAAATGGTGTAATTATCTACTGCACTATGTTACATTTCATGTGTTTTTTTACTGTAGCACCATGTAATTAATTTATGCACTTTACAAACAAATTATTTTATTTATGAAAAAATGAAAATCCTAAAAGTATGCTCTAAATAAATTTCAAAATATTATACCCCCTTTTTATGTAATTTACTCCATTATAATTGTAATAATATTTTCCACATCATTAATTCAGTAATAAAAAATGTATTAAAATCTTTTTGGTAATTAAGATTTTTTTTAACGCATCATACCGCCCTCCCCCTCTTTGCAATGTTACGAAAAGGTGTTAAGGATTTAAATTTGTTTTTCTTTAATCTGTTTTAATTTATGAACTTATACACGCTTGTCTTATGATATAACAAGTTAGAACGCTATATTCGGCTGTGTCGAATCTTTTATACCCTTCATTACCTAACCGCCAAATAATAAAATTTACGCCTTAATGTATGGTTTCATATTTTCAAATTTATACATACAAAAATAATCTAAATTTTTTTTCAAACTACAAAATTATAAGCATAAAATTAAACTATAGCAAACAATACTTCCTTAAAAAATTAACAACAATGATAACTTCTGATGACTACTAAATTGATATACATAAGTATATCAATTTAGTATATAAAAAAAACAACAATACTGAATGTCATTGCAATGCTTCTATTTCCAACTAAAAAATGTCCGAGCACACATAAAAAATGATTGTGTGTATGTATTACAATCAACAACTACTGCTTGCTTATACAAAAAACAACAACACTGAAAGTCATTGCATTGCTTTTTGTATATGTTTGTGTGTGTTTTTTCTTCATGTAACTCGGTTGTTTATCAACCAATATGGCTAATTCAAAAAAATGAAATTTTAGAAAATTATTTACAACGTATTTACATAGAAGCTCATAAAGTCCAAAGACGTATTTTGACAAATATCTCAGTTACTAATGAAGCGCTAGCTTATATAGGAGCTCAAAAAAGTCGAAAAGTCTAAAAGTCGGCCTTTTCGCGTTTTTGCTATATCTCGGAAATTAATAAACCGATTTTGTTGACTTTTACTGATCATTCAAAGGAATATTCCCTGTAATTTGATGCATAAAGCATATGTATCCGATAATTGGGACTTTCTAAAAATTGATTTCAACAGACACACGAACATCGTTATATTGACTTTTCTATCAATAAGGATCCAGAAAATATATACTTTTTTGGGTCCAAGATGAATATTGCAGAAATTAAAAATGGAATGACGAATCTGTATATAACCTTTATACCTGTGGTGAAGTGTATAACAATTATTATTAATGTATATTTTATGATATGAAAATTTACACATATACAAATTCATTAAAAAAAAAAAAAAACATAAAACATAGTAGATATGTTTTATGGTTTATTTTTATAACATATTTTATTATTACTTTGCATGTGTAAAAATACATACATATGGATGTAAGTGTGTATGAAAAATTAAGGCTGTTTCATTCATTCATTAAAAGATGGTATTGCATATATAAAATTTGTTTTACAACTCTGATAATTTTCAACACATTCAAGGTTATAGTAAAACACAGACAGATACAACAGCACTTTATCATTCAAATACGCACACACACATACACACACATAAACAATAGCATATACAAACACTTACTTAAAAAACCGCCATACATTTGCAAACATAAATAATATAGTCGAACACGGTTATAATGAACTATGATTATAGTGAACAGTTTTCTTCGTTCCCAATGATTTTATGGAAATTTTCCATACAAGTAATTACGTTTATAAGAAACACGGTTATAGCGAATACTTTTTTTATAACGAACACATTTTTATGGTCCCAAGAAAAATATTTCATACAAAAAACTACGTATATAATGAACTCCCACAAATATTAGTTTTTGATAATAAAATTACACATTTCAAAATATTTTAAAAATGTAAAAACCAATTAAAAAAACATTTATTTCCATTTAAATTACTAGAGAAGTAGAAATAATTTTTAATAATTTCAAATCATCGGGAAAATAAAAGAGAAATTTAATAAAAAATTCACATACAAATTTATCGAAAATAGCAAAAAGTGACTTCCTGATATATTAAAATCATTATACATACATATATACATATTTAAAAATCATAAATACAGCCCATTTTTGAAGGAAAGTAATACGCTTAAATTATAAATATAAAAAGAAATACGTATGTTTTGTTAACAAATAATATATATATATATATATATATATATATATATATATATATATATATATATATATATATATATATATATATATATATTTGTATTTTATGGATATAACGAACTACGTTTTTAACAAACTAAATTTGTCAGTCCTTTCGAGTTCATTATCACCGTGTTCGACTATACATATTTTATGTATGTCTGTGTGTCTTGTGCAATATAGTGTATTAAATGTCTGAATTAATGTTCTTTATAATATTGGTGTCAATGTCAGATGCCAGTATTGCTTTTGTTGTTGTTGTTGTTGGTGCTGCTGACAAAACCTCGCGCTAGTCTTCTCTTTGGTTTTAACACTCTCAGGTTATCCTTTTTCGTATTTACTTAATGTATATTTATTTATTTTGCATGCGAATTATGACGGCTTCTTAAATGTATGTATGTGTGTGTGCCTAAGTGTGATTATGGTTTTATTGTGACTGTATTATAAAATGTCTTATGCTTCAACTAAAGAATTATACTAACACTAACTCAGTTATATGAATACACATATAGACAACCAACCCCACAGTTTGGTTTGTGTTTTTAAAAATGTAGGATATTTAGTTCCTTAATAGGTCCTAAGTAATCTGAAATTTAGTCAATTTTAAATTTCAAAGTAACTACTGAACTAATTCTTTTGAATGAAGGGAAGATCAGCTAATTCTTTATATATATATCAAATCTACGTGGAAATAATTAGTCAATTAATAATTTATAAACAAACTTGAATCAAAATTATTTAAATATCTAGTTTAGGAGCAATAATCAGAACTATAGGCATATAAATCGTCATACTAATACACTCATTGTATTTATACAAACACAACAAAATTTGATGTTTATTTTTAAACTACTAGAATATCAGAGTATTTAATCAACTGATTGTCCTCTTGAAGTTATATAACATTATTCATGCAAATGATTTCTAATTTAATTTAAATAAATGTAAAATTTAATTAAATATAAATATGAGAATTACGAATTCTAAACTCACAAAATATTTACGGTTTTTAGCCTTGTTTACTTTCTTGATCTGCATATTTTCTCCTACAATATAATAACATGGAGAAGGACATTAAGCGTTTATGTTGATGTTTATAAGGACTACCTTAAAATATATCCCAGAAAAGAAAGAAATTTGTTGCCGTTTCAAAAGTAGAACTAAGTGCATATTTGAGCTTTTTTAGAAGCTATTAATAATTACTTCCGAAATAAGTAAAATTACTCTACTTTTAGTGGCAAAAGATGGTAAAAATTTCTGAGAAAATTAAAATTTCATAAATGTTAATGTATTTTTGGTATCTTCAGAATTTTCAAAAAAAAAACTGTATAAACATAATTTTAAGAGAAGTACTTCAAAAGTAATGAACAAAAAGCTTAAATGAAGAATATCCAATGACATACCAATGAAAGGGTTAAAAAAATAACTTCCACCGTGAGGAAGTACTTAGCATTAAGTACTTCCTCACCACAAGTTCCAGCAAAAATTATTCGTTTTGAAAATTAAGTTTAATAGGAATTTGAAAATAAAACTTTTTTACTAGTTTTGCTCATATAAAATATTCAGGTAAAATATACCAAAACGTCTTGAAACGTTTACAACTTTTACTATTTTTATATGCACAGAAATGGTTTTCGAGTAAAATGCTTGCAAAAATAGTAAAACTAGTAAAAAAGCATGATCACAAATTGTACTTTTCGAATGAACCAATTACAGCGTAGTCGCGGTCAGCATTTGAATGAACTCTGACTTAAATGTCAGAGATTGTTCTTTCGCATCATAATAAAACTTCTATTTTGCGTCTTTTATTTAAAATTAACAAAAAAAAAAAAAAAAAAAAACTAAATGGACTACACTTTACTGCTGAAGCTACTGTAAATACGATTAACTAAATAGTTACCCCTGGTCCATTATGTAACTGTAATATATAGGACAGACAGAAAACCAACAATTTCCTGAAATGACTTAAAAGCTACATCCATTTAGACGAATGTGGATAATATAGCCTTAAAAATGCAAGGTTTAGTAAATTAAGAAATTCTATGATACTGCAAAGTTATATTAGGGGTGAAACGATGTCGAAACCTATAAAAATGATATACTAGTAGACATCCAATCTCGTTTTTAGTAAATCAATCAAATCCGTAGCTGTATTTCGGTAGCCCTCAGGAAAATTCTGCATGGGGCAATATAAGAAAAAAAATATAAAGAAATAAAGAAAATTTGAGAGTATTGATAAAGAAATTTAAAGCTTAATAATAAATTAAAATTAAACTACAATAGAAAATTCCGAATCTCATATGGTCGAAAATACCAATAAATCGAGAAACATTTTTTTTTTTATAAAAAGTGGCAGAAAAAATTTAAACCACACACAGGATTGCTCAGATTACATTTTAATTTAGAGTTGATAGAAAACACATATTTTTTAATGGTTAGTTGAGACATTTTTATCTTTAAATTTATTCCTACTAAACCGATTTTGTTAATAGCTTAAGTAAATTATCTTCAATTCCGCTAAATTTGCAAATTATATAAAAAGAAAACATTTTTTTAGGTTAGTCCAGATTTTATTCTATATAGGTTTTTCTATAAAACCGATTTAACTGTTTTGAAATACCAAGCTTAGGATAATAGCAAACTAATTAAGATTTTTTTTTTTTAATGATAATGTTTCCCACAGACAGATATTCATAGTTCTGTTATTTCTTCAAAAACTGATTTTTACTACGATATACTGACCGGCATTTGCCTAGAAAATATAGGTAAAAAACTTTGATAAATTTGTTGCATTAATAAAAGAATATTACTTGAAGAATTCAAACTGTATGTTTTTTAATTATAAAAGTCTTTCAAACAGCTGATATTACTTTATAATGTTTATGACGAAATCCGTTTATAATTATGTAGGCAGCAGTTAAAAAAAAAAAAAAAAAAAAAAAAAAAAAAACACTTACACTTGTCGTGTGAACATAAAGACTTGATTATTTTTCGTTCTAAGCAAACTTTCTTTAAATAAAACAACAACTTTTTTGGAACTATACAAAATGTAAAATATCGTCCCTTGACTAAACAAGTTTGAGTTTCCTTGTTTTTTTTTTTTTCTTTTTTTAGTATAAGAAAATTATGACTTTGAATATAATTCTTTCACAAAAAAAGAAGGATTGATATTTTTTTTTTTTTTTTTGTGTTATAATTTTGCTAGAGTTTGAGTTTCTTTATTTTATCCTTGTGCGGTGTGCAATTGACAAGTAGGTTTGAACAAAAGATACTTTTCTTATTTTATATATATTATTTATTTGAAAAGTATCTTTGTATATTTGTAAAGAATGTTACAAGAAAGAAAACTTTATTCTATTTTTTATTAAAGGGTTTCAGTTTAGATTTTGATTGCTTTAGTCTTGTTTTCATTTCTAATGCTTTATATCTTTGCTTAATCCTTTATGCTTGGTTTTTGGTTTTGGTTTTTGTATATTTTTCTTTGTTGTTGCTAATGTCAAATGTCAAATATCAAAAAGTTGATAATATCAGTAGTCTTGTGAGCAAAAACATAATAAAAATAATAATTTTGGATAATATCTTAAAGTGGATGCAATTTTTCTTTATTTATTGGAAAAAGAAAAAAGTTTTTTTTCCTAAAAAATAAAACATAAATATTGTAATAAATCAACAACTTTGGCTCAACATTTTGTAAATTTATTGTATTTAGTTAAAATTGATTTGACTGGGCTGCAGCAGAATGTAGTGAACACTATACCAAAAATAAAGTTAATCATTCTTTATTTATATTTTAAGTTTTCCTATATCTATATATATATATATATATATATATATATATATATATATTTTTAAGACCAAAGTTGACTTTGTATTTTATAAATTATATTAAAAAAATTTTGCGATGTTGCTGTAGATTTTGTTCTATAAATTTTTTCTATTGAACCAATTTCTCAGACTTTAAATAGCAAAATGCTTAGGAATTAAGGGAAAATGTGGGTTGATTTTTTTTTTTTTTTTTTGGGTATGAACTTAAGAATGCTTTCCACAGACTGTTTCAAATATCAATCGTTTGAAAATAATTTTCAGGACATAATTTGAAAACAAAAGTTTTGTATATAATAAAAATATATAATAAAATTCCATATATATATATATATTTCACGAATTATTTATTTAAAAAAAATCATGAAAAAAAGTCAGGAATTTTTTGTCATTGCTGGTTTTGTTATATTTAACTCCCCTGAGGATTTGCGAATTATATATAAAAAATCAAATTTGCTCTAGATTCGATTTTATAACTTTTTTTTACTAAACGGATTCCAAAGATTTTAAATAGTACAGTTCTTAGGAAAACAACAACAAATAATATAGGGGCATTTCATTTAATTCGAGTTAACAATTTGGACAATATTTTCTACAGGTCGACTGTCAGACACGCAAACAGGCAGACATAGATAAAGATTCATATTTTATGAAAATCGATGCATAAAAGTCAATTTATTTTTTATTGATAATTAAGTGAAAATATCTTTATCATCTAAAAACGGTACAAAAAATTATAAAATAATTCACAAAAACAACGAAAATATTTCAATAGAAGTTAAGAATATCGTACAATTATTAATGAAACACCATGTCTTAATTGTAAATAAAATTTTAATAAAATGTAGCTCAATTTATCCGAAATATAACCAGCCATATAATAAAATAGAAAAATATAAAATTTTGGTCGTTTTCGAATTTTTGCGATTGTTTTGAAAAACAAAAACTTTAGAATTTTTAGATACATCAATATAATTGTGAATAAATTGAACTCACATGCATCGTTTTTAATAAAATACAATAGATCTTTTACAATATATCAACTTCTTCTTCTTTTTGAAATTTTACGATTTTTTTCAAAAATTATAAAAATTCTTAGATAACATCACTTAATTGTGAAATTTATACATTGATTTTACAAAAATATCACCCGATTCATTTACAGGCGTTTTACAATTTTTACGATTTTTTTCTTTTTTTTTTTTTTTTTTTTTTTTGAAAAACGAAAATTTAAAATTTTTAGATTAAAAAAAAATTAATTTAAGAAAATTTAAGAATTTTTAGAACTATCATATAATTGTTAATAAAGTCAACTTTTGTATGAGGAGTTTCAAAAAATTTCGAAACCCTTTGAGTCTAATTTTATGCGTCTTGTATTTCTAGTTTATTTTAAAAACTGTGAAACTGTTATTGCTGTTATAACAGCTCTGTTGTGGTCAAAAGTTCTTTTCTGGAAGTTACGTCAATTGCTGAGTTGACAAGCTTTGGCCGAGTTGAACTCGGGTCGTTCCGGAACTTAGATCCAATTGTCGTGGGAATTAGGCAAACTGTTAACATATTTTGGTAGACCTAACAAATTAAATCATTTACCTAAACTCTCTAGAAAATACAGACATTTAAATCTGAAAAAATATAAAAAAACTTAGTTGATAATTTTGAAAACTTTTTGATTTATTTCAATATTTCACTGACAATTTACAGCTGTTTCAAACTTATATCCCATCGAGAGACAACATTTAGAAAATTGATAGGTTAATTAATAAATTAGCGTTTTACTATCTGGTGAAAATTTGCGCACATTAGTGAATTTAAATATAGAGAACAAAATTTTTAACATTAAGTGATTCTCTATATAGTTTGAAATATATCTCGTTGATGTCAGGAAACCAGGCATGGGATCATCACATCATCACAAATCTGTAAAGAATAATCTTAATGGCTAAAATTGGTAATGTGAAATAAATTAAAAAAACATTATTTACACTCACTACTACAGCATTCTTCTCCAAACATTTCGCTTGCTGACAATTACCGAGAAGTATAAATTACGCTTAATATAGATGTCAATCAAATTTAGGGGGCGTTAAAACATTTTAAGAATTTATAATTGTATAAACCAAAAAAGATGTTCTTAACCTCAAAAATCAGCCCCACATATATCTCATTATAGGTCGAATCTTAAAAT
Source organism: Protocalliphora azurea (assembly GCA_932274085.1). Classification (NCBI taxonomy): domain Eukaryota; kingdom Metazoa; phylum Arthropoda; class Insecta; order Diptera; family Calliphoridae; genus Protocalliphora; species Protocalliphora azurea. Next base: position 199,807,063 of record OW026519.1, on the reverse strand, counting down.
AATGAAAACTATTTTCGAAATAAAACTTATCACTAAACAAGACACATGTTTAAAACTTTGCGAAAACTTTCCCATTAAAAAAAAAACTAAAATCGCGCTTTTGTTAAAGAACATTGTCATGAGTAGTAAAGTTTAAACGACCATATTTTTCAAACCAGTACTGACATTTTTTTTAATTTTTCAGCAAAATATACTAAAATATGTCTATTATTATCCACTGTTTTTTAGAGATTTTTAACCAATAAACAATTTACGAAATTATGAAAAAAATAAAATTATTTTTTTTTTTTCATTGTGCTTCGATAAATATTAAAGGTGCCGTAAGAGTTTTGACATGTGCTGTTAGTGCTTTAGTAGTTCTATGAAATTGCGTTATTTTACTTGCGATAAAGCAACACCTCTATTTTAAGGATTTTTTTTTAAGTTTCGAATTTAGCCCTTCAAAACATTTGCGCGCATTGATGAAAATGATTAACGCGAACATACTTTGCATGCACAAATATTGATTAATAAAACCACAAATAGACGTTCGTGTCAAAGGAAACAATATTTGAATATATTTCTAGTAAATTTTTTCCAAAAATTTTAAATTCTTAATAAACCAATTTTAAAAAAATTATGACCTAAGTTATTTTTAACATATCCAGCTATATCACAAATAAGAAAATACAGTTTTTTCGATAAAGGAGAACAAATATCTTTTTTACATTTTTTTTAGAAAACAGAAATTCTTGAATTAAAAAAAAAACTTTATTTTTTCGAACATATCTTTTTTTTTTATGTCACCGAGATAATTTTTTTTATTTTATTATCGTTCTCGAGATATTTTACAACATGTAGTGTACAAGAGTCAATTTAAAAAGAATGATTTATCTATGCTTATTTATTTTCTTGTCTCCCAATATTATAAAAAAAAATCTATTGAAGTTTTATCACTTTCGATACCTTTTCTTCCATCTATTTTCTAAATTCTTCTACTGACATTAAACTAATAAAAACTAAAGACTAAACTTACTTAAAATTCCCTCTTATAAAACTAACAATTTTATATACTATCATTTTAATTAAATTTTAAATCCTTAAATAACAATAATCTGTTAAAGAAAACATTACTAAGAAAATTATAAAACAGACAACAAATCTATATAAGACTTCGAAGGTTATTATTGTTAATCAAACTAAAATATTATTAAGAAAATGCAAACGAAACTTAAACTTCATTTTGGCTATAAGTTTAAAATACTTTATGGGTTTAAAGCTACAAACATATATATACACACAATGGCGATTACATTTAAAAGATTAAAGTTGTAAATAAAGAAAATTCGGTGAATTTCTGAAAACAGTAAAAACTCTATAAAAAACAACTTTAATTTAAAAAAACAAAAATCTTTAAATTGCTGAAACAATTACATTTGTTGTAACTTCAATAATTGATTTAATTGTTTTTAATAAAAGTAACGAAATATTTAATTATTTTTATATATATAAATAAATTAATATAGCAATTACAGTATTTAAAAGTTCTTTCCAAAGTATATATATATATATATATATATATATATATATATATATATATATATATATAGCCTATGTATTTATAAAATTCGTATCGAAAATTTACCTATATTATATGGTTTTCATTAACTAGGTTCCACTGTTTTTTTTTTTTTTTTTTTTTGTTTACCAGACTCAAAGAAGTATTACCTTGTCATATACACTTTTAACATGTCTTGAAATTTAATTAAAACACTAATTTTTAGAAAAATAAAAATAACAAAAGGAAACCTGCAGACTTTTGTGCATTTCTAAGGATTCCTTAAATATGCCCAGCAAAAACTTACATTGCCAAATGAGTTAAAATGCTATTATAATAACACTACACTACTCATACTTTAGCAACTTAACTCATTATTTTAACACTGTAATGTCATTAGAGGCATCTAGTTACCATATATGTCTCCAAATAGGGTCTTAAATAATTAATTACTCTAATATAAATGCATATAAACCTGCTCAACAGTTACACAACTAGTTACATGTAATGCAGAGAAAAGTTAGCTGTTGACACAAATCAACTTCTAGGTACTGCAGACAGGATGTCGATGTTAGCATTGAAAAGCATGCCGTTTGGTAACTATATTTCATTACCAAGTTTTTGCTGGTTATATATTAACCAGACTGATAAGTACAACAAAAACAACATATTAAAAGTCTAAAATGTTTTAGAAAAAATGTATTTTCTTTGACTTTTAATAATTTAAGTCTCTTTTTAACTCAAATACATAAAAAATGTGGTGACCAAAAAAAAAAACTCTTAAGTATTAAAATATTTTACCAGAAAATAAACCAAAGAATACATTTAAAATATGAAATCTAACAAACATAATTGCTCCATACTTTATAAACAGAAATTTTAACCTTTTTTTGCAAAAACTTTTAATTCATAAAAAAACAGAAAAATCTATGAACCAGTTTAATGAACTTTTTTGCTACTCATTTACATCATTGTTTTATTTAAAGCTTTTAATAACAAACAATTCATTTATACACACACAGACAGACAAGAATTCTCTTTCATTTAAAACAAACAAAGAAAATGTCATTGTAAAGTTCAGTTATTGTTTTCGTATGTATAGCAATGTATGTGTAATATTTGACAGGATTCAGATTTTTTTTTTATTTTTTATTTTGGCATAATGGCTTAAAACAACAATATCAAACAGAACAATAAACTAGTATTGATTTTGTATGTATATTCATAGGCACGTTTTTAAAACTGTATTGGTGATTAATGCTGAAAGGAAAAGAGAAATAGAGGGAATTTTGTCGATGATGATGATGATGACGATGATTGGAATTCCGATAATGGAAACTGCATAATGATAAATATTCATATGAACAACAGCAATAATAACACTTGCTATTAGTAGTAAGAACATGCCAAACAAACATACTTGTGTTTACTCTTAAAACACACAGATACTTAGACTCATACACGTACATATATACTAGAGCTTATAAACAATTGTAAGAGAAGCTTTAATACAAACATAAACTCTAACATTAAAAAGTCTTATTTATAAGCCAACGGTTCTGCTATGGAATCTCTACCTAGAGATTTTATTGGAAATTGGGTACTAAAAAGGATATCAATTGACTCTAACTAAGATATCAAAGAAACAGTCTAGTAGTCGATCTAAAAAATTTAATTCTCTGCTAAACACATAACTTAGAACCAGAAAAGTGGATATCTGTAAAATTTTTATAACATATGATTTTATTTATAACATATGATGATAACACATAATTCGGTTTTCCAAAAAGCGTAATTTAATTAAAAAGATCACTCTATACCAGTTTTCTTTATTATATAACAATTTTCTTATAACTCTCAACTTAAACTGTAAATTTTCATTTTCCCATTTTAAATTTCTTTTAAACCTACTGTACCTTCACCATCATTTCAGTATCAAGATGTTTCTTTTAAATTGCTTTTGTTATTGTTTTCTTCTTAACTATCCAAAACCTGTCAATTGTTTTTTATTGGAAATTGGGTACTAAAAAGAATATCAATTGACTCTAACTAAGATATCAAAGAAACAGTCTAGTATTCGATATAAAAAATTTAACACTATACTAAGCAGATAACTTAGAATCAGAAAAGTAGATATCTGTAAAATTTTTATTTATTTATTTATTTTTTGTGATTCATATTACGCTCACTATATTAATGCGATTATCATAAATAAGTACATAATTTGAAAGATATTTATTTACAGATGCGCACAAAATTTATCTTATTAAAATTGGTGCAGTATTTTAAATATTACACATATATTTATAATATTAAAAATATTAAAACTTTGAAGAATTTAAAAAAAAAAAAACTAATTTTTATTTCCAGTATCGAAGAAAATATATAATTCATTTACTCCCATCGTTTTATATTGGTTTGCGTTAATAAATAGAATTTTTCCAAGGGATCCATTTTTAAAATTATACCACGTGAAGGTACAGCATCTCTTACTCACTGTGCATCAAAAAAGGAGCTTTTTCGGGAAGTTTAACTTCATTATTTTTTGAAGAAAACCGCTAAGTAAAGCCAATGTTTTTTGGTGGAAGTTTATGGATTTCGATGTGTATAATAAGCATTGTCCTGATAAGCAGACAAAAGTTTGAATATGAAGAATTACAGACTTTTCTTGATCAAAACTAGTGACAAATGCAAGAAGTGCTTGCAGAATCATTGGTAGTAAATCAGGCAATAGTTTTCAGATGTATAAACGAAGTTGGATTCATCCAAGTGCGAAAGGCGAATTTATATATCCAAAGTGCTGTTGCAGCCAAAATGATACTACAGATGGCAACTGACAACCGAAATCTCTCATCTTCAGTTACCACACAGGCATTCAAAAGCTAGGAAATTGTATGCAACATGAACAATAATCCAAGAGTCGTCTAAAAGTTAAATTTTACATGTCTGAAATGCAGATTCAGTATCACAAACAATGCTGTCTCTATGAGAGGATCCAATTTGATAATCTTAAGTGAAAAAAGTAATATATGAAGCCCTCCAACCAGAAAAATTCAAGCCAAAGAGGAATGTTCGTGGCACCATGATAATTTGCTATATTTGGTGAGTTCCGAAAAGTGCCATCTATTATGAGTTGTTAAAACTTGTTCCATGTGAGTGCCCACATGAGGCATCTCCAATTTTGCAGAACCATATATTTGATATTGAGAGATGGCTAAAAAAAATGGAAAATAAAAATAAATGAACAAAAATGCACACATATAACATTTACCTTGCGTAGGAATCATGCCCACCTATCCTTATAAATAACCAAATAATACCCCAGAAATCGGAAGTTAAGTACCTCGGAATACATCTCGACCGACGCCTTGCTTGGAAATTTTGTATTGATGCAAAGTTGACCCAAATGAAATTGAAAGCACTCCAAATAAATTGGCTAATTGGCAGAAATTCTGTGCTCAGTCTAGATTGCAGACTACTCCTCTATAACTCAGTTTTAAAGCCAATATGGAGTTATGGGATCCAGTTACGGGGTACGGCCTCAGCATCAAATATTGAGAAAATACAGAGACGCCAAAACAAAATAATGCGAACTATAACCGCAGCCCCTTAATATGTAAGAAATACTAACATACATAAGGATCTAAACGTTATTTTGTTAAAAGATGTTATAAAAGAAAATGCAGGAGCATACTTGAAAAAATTATAAATACATCCTAACCCACTAGCACGAAATATACTAAGATGTAATGGATACATCCGATTGAGAAGAAGAAACACCTCAGAACTGAGCCGAAGTTAAATCATATGCATTAAAATCGCTTTTAGTCTGGCGTTGGTTAGACTAAATAGATATTAAGATTTAGATTTAAGATTTGATTAATTATTGTTAGTTCACTTAACTTTTGTGAAGATTCAATAAATAAAATTACTGAAAAAAAACTAAAGTGTTGAATGAAAAACAAACAAATTTACGTTTATTTTTTTTACATTGTTTTGTTTAAATATTTGTATTTTTGCCATTTTCGATTTTTATGATTTTTTGAAAAAAAAAAAAAAAATAAATTTAAATCTATTTACCACAAAATAGGCTTGAGCGTATTAAAAAATAATGTCAGCATAACTTGAAGGCAATTTTAATTCAAATTTTTTGGTATTTTATTGAACTAGATCAGATAAGTCGTTTTCGAGATATACTTCAATATATGCGGCAATATCGTTAATTTTACAAATACCGATTTTTAGCGAAAACCAGAGTCAATTCAAAAAAGTAATTTAATAATTCATAATGACATGTATTCAAATTGACTGAGATATCCTGTGCCATTTTGGCGATTTTTTTAATTAATTAATTAATCAATTATAAAGATTTTTTATTTTTTTTCGTTTAATAGATTTTATTAATTTTTTATTTTTTCGGGTTTTACAATACTATATTCCAACATAAAGAAAATCAGAAAATGACTTTTATTTCTACTCGAAAAAAAAAAACATGAAATAGCTGTTTTCAAAGTAATCAAACAAATCATAAAATAACTGTTATCCTCCGATTTTAATGATAAAAATCATACAGTTACGGTGCCTGGTTAAAACCAAGTAAAATGATCCGTTTGCGCTACTAATTTGAAAATGACGTATCGAAAGTTTTTCACCACCCTCCCTAAAACTCAAACATTGCTCTTTTTCACTACCATTTGTTGGTGTGTTTGACTCAGAAAGCCTTATCCGAAATACTTGATTCGTTTCTAGTCTCCAAAAGTGGGAAAAATTTATAGCTTCCAAAAGACAATACTTTGAATGAAAAAGGACATTGTATCTCTATCTAAAAAATTACTTTAATTATTCATAAAAAAAAACTTTGGAAATATTCAAATTAGATACAAAACTGTAAAGTGTAGTGTAGAGTATGTCGCAAAACTGCAGGGATAATATTTGTGTACTAGTATTTGTTGATGAGTACAAAAGAGTCCTTGTTTTAAGGACAATACATACATGGGAATCAATGATTAGATAGACGAGCCTGTAAAGAAATATCCAAATGAATGTGACCATATATACAAACATAAAATTATTTAAGCAAATATATAAGCAAGAGAAGTCGATAAATAGATAGAAAAACACACACACACACACACCTATAGAAATACTACTGCTAATAATATAATAAAATACAATTAAACATCTAAAATATTAAACTATTATTATCATAAATAGAACAATATTTCAGAAATAACACAAGTATTTTTAATTCAAGCTAATCAGAGCCTAAAATATAGGCCCTGATAAGACTCTGAGAGTTAAAAATTTAAATAGGAAAAAGCTATCAATATAACACATGATTCAGTTTTCCAAAAAGCATAATTTAATTAAAAAGATCACTCTATATCAATTTTCTTTATTATATAACAATTTTCTTATAACTCTCAACTTAAACTGCAAATTTTCATTTTCCCATTTTAAATTTCTTTTAAACCTACTGTACCTTAACCATCAGTTCAATATCAAGATTTGTCTTTTAAATTGCTTTTGTTATTGTTTTCTTTTTAACTATCCAAAACCAGTCAATTGTTTTGAATGATTTTTTTTTTTCTTCTTCCCTTCGTTTGTCTGAATTTATGCGCCGACCAAAAAAGCATACATTTTACGTTGCTTGAAACATCAATCAAAAGCAAAAGCACTTTTGACATTAATTTATTCAAAAGGATTTCAAAACTACTAATAGATACTCAAATACAGACAACACATACAAACATGAACATCATTTCTATTACACTTCCTCACTCTCTTTCTTTCTCTCTATTTTCATCCATTAAAACAACTAGACATTCAAACATATAGTCTCATATATTACGCATACATGTTTATGAAGAACATTTATGCTTTTCTGCATACGCATCGTCTCATAAACATAAATGACAAATATTTTAAACATACTAACTGCCAAAACATAAAATCACAAAAGAATTTTTAGTTGAAAATATAAAGGAACAAACAAAAGTAATATAAATTATACAGAACTGCTGGAACAAGAGTATAATAATCATTAGTTTGATCAGATATTTTTTGTTGGATTTTGGGAGAAAACAGCAATAATAATGACCACAAATGCAGCAGCATAAATATGAAAAATCTAAAAACAACAACAACGGCAACATCAACAATAAAACATTACATCAAATTTGAATATTACCCATTTGCATACAAATTAATGAGTACGAGGAGTCATACTCCATACTCATGTATGGACACTCTTACTTTTTGGACAAACATACTTGTACATGTACAATACTCATATGTTTATGTAACACATATAGCCAGCAGGAAATATGGCAGTCCTCTACTATTCAGGCCTTTGTAAATTCCTACAGTGTCCTTTAAAAAAAATAATAATAATAAAATAAAAATAAAACTATAACTGAACGAGAACTAAACTAAAACTGAACTTGAACTGAGCTAGAACTGAACTAGAACTGAACTAGAACTAAACTAGAGCTGAACAAGAAAGGATTTAAAAATACCTTTTCATAAAAATACATTTTTATATAAAAAATAAACTTTTGATCTTTTTTTAATAAAAGCAGTTTACGAAAAAGTGCTGCCATTTGCATCCAACTTTAATCAGCTGCTTAATCGTTAGCCACAAAATATTCACCCTTATACTTCATAAAAGTTATGAAGAAGATTTTTATTTTCACATGGACAAAATCCAAATAAATGTTTTATCTTTTTTTTTTTGTCTTTCTAAGGATTATTTCCTTATTAAATACTTTGAAACAATAAGAACATTGATGTCTCCTCTCCTGTCTCAATCTGTTTAATGTTTATTCTTTGCTACTAACTCGATAACGATCCCTTTTATTTATAGCAAAACACACAACAGTAGATGACATTTATATTACTCTATAATACCGTAACGGATATAGATAGATTTATTCAATAAAAAGAAAAACATTAGAAATCATATTTTCGTCATTTCATATTTCATATATAACTAATCTCATATTTGATTTTTGGCAATAGAAAATCAAACAATGCCCCAATATAGGGACAAAGAAAACAATATAAAAGAAAAAGAGGCCTAAATTGGTTTTTAAGGCAACAAAAAGTAACAACACCACAATAATGAAACGAATATTTAAAACAAAAACAACAACACAACAAAAATCCAAATATACATAAAATTTGATTTTCTGGGATTTAAAATTGAAAATATGAAACCCAAACGTGCAGATAAAAAGTCATACTTGTTTTGAGTTTGAGATTCATGTGTCCGTATTTATAGGGTATAATCTATTGTATTGTATAACAAAGATTTTAAATGTGTGTTTGTGTACGAATGTAAAAGTGAGAGTATGTTTGATTTGTTGGGATTGGTAGTAGGTTAAATAAGAAAGAATAAAGAAACATAAGCTTATAATATGCGCACATTAAGAGCTTTAAATAAACTTTATACTAACTAAACCTCAAACATATACACATACTACCGCTACTAACTCAATATCCTAAATAAATACACACAAATTAGTTCTTATGACCCCCACAAATACACTAAAAGATATTAAATACCTAAAGAAAGAAACGAAGGCAATTTGGGAAAGATATTGTTAAGCAAAAATTGCCATAAAGAGAAAATGTTTAAAACATTGATCGGTACAAAGATTGGATGACAAAATTTTAATGAATTGGAGTTTAAAATCTAAGACAGCAGAATATAGTAGAATGAAATTTTAAATTTTTTGAACTCTTTGTTGTGAGTTTTGTATATGTGAAAACGCTGAATGACACTCGGCCTCTGAGGCATTTGGATGCCGAACAATGCATTAAAATTTAAATTTTCTTATGAATATTTTTGTGAGAGTTGTTCATCATTATGTATTTCAATGTTCCGAATGACTCACGGTCCCTGAGAGTTACGAGCACCGACCTGTATTTTAAGCGTTATTAATAATTTGTAAAACACAATTTCATCCTGAATTATTATTAGTAAATTTCCTAGAATTTTTTTATTATTTTTAAAATCCTTTTCAGTCTCATCTCTTTGAATTGCTCTAGAACTTTTCACTTTACCATTTTTGCTCTTTAGTTCTTAAAATGTCATTTAATATTTTGTTTGTGTGCTAGAATTTAAAGATGCTATTGGCTTGGTCAATTAATGTTTATGATGGCCAATATTCATTTGTAGTATGTATTTCAAATTCTATTAAATGTCCGTGAAAAAGGCAATCGAAATGCTTTAAGCCATTTTGACGAAATTACATTGACGTTTTCTAACAGAATTTCATTGACAAAACTTTTGTTAAAATTAAATAAAAATCCATAAGTAGCTAAAAGCCTTAGGAGCAATAAAGAGTTCAAATTTTAATTTATTTTGAAGATAATGCAAACGATGATTTTATGGACCATTTTATAGTTTAAACTTTAAAAGTAATGAGAAAAAACTGAATTAAAACTGAGCTAGAACTAGAACTAAACTATAACTAAAAAAGAACTGAACTAGAAATAAAACTGAACTAAGATTTAACTATAGCTAAAAAGTGTCTTTGTATAAAAATTGAGTTTTTAAACAATTTTCTGTCCTGTCTTGTTCATTCCACTGTAGTACTAACTTTCTTAAGTTCAAAAACTAACCTAAAGCTAGTCTTTGAAATATGAGATTTAAAAGAAAATATTGAAACAAAATTTATAGTAGAAATTAGTAACTAACTATTAAAAAAAATCTTAAAATGAGTCCTTGAAACCACTGTCGAGGACCTATTTTTTATGGTTTTATTCTAAACTTATTTGCATTAAATTATTTTAAAACCATGAGCAATTTTTATTTTTCTCCTCTTCAAACTTAAAATTCTAAATGGTCACCAGTTTCGCCATAATAATACCCCACTAACAATGGAAATGACACACATATGCATAATTTTGAAATACTTAACTCAGTAGCGTTAGTAGCAAAACAGTTTCTATGTTAATCTCTCTAATGTTTAAGTAAAAGTTTATATTCTGCTGGTGTAGAGTGATTGTGGGTTTTATACTATGTATATGAGTGTGTGTTTTTTGTTAGGCATTTAAATATTTTGAATGTATGTATATAAGTTTATAACCATGAACTCAACATATTTATCTTAAATATTAGTTAAGTTTAAACACACATGTATATTGAGAGAGAAATAATATAAAAAACCTTATATAAAATAATACACCGAAAAAAAGTTTTAGTTAAATGATTTAAAAAAAAAAAGTAATAATAAGATATTTACGGGAGCGTCTGTCTATGGGAAACATGTTTGCATCTAAATTACTTACATTCAAAAAAAGACTTACGTCTAAATTGAGTGAAATTCAACCATATTCATGCAATTTACTATTGAAAATCAGTTAAAATGTTTAAGGAAAAATTTATTCGCGATTTTAGTTTTTCGAAAAGTTAAAAAAAAAATCGAAAAAGTGTGTAACTTTAAATAGCAATGTCTCTATAAGCTGAAAACAGATTTGAATGATTTACATTAAATATAGAAGATGAATATGTCCTCCTTAAACTCAGTTTTGCAAAAATTATGTTATCGCTTAAAAATTCATTTATAATGCAAATGCAATTTTAAGAAGCATTTTTTAAAAATTTCTATTCTTTCAATTTTTGACTAACTCTGATATTATAAAAATTATAATGTTTACTAAAAATTGCAATATAAATTGATCTGGGACAAAATGGTATACTATTTAAAAAAAGTAAATATTCTTCAGATTTCTTCATATAAAAATAAATAGTGTACCATTTTGTCCCATAATAATTTATATTGCAATTTTTAGTAAACATTATAATAAATAGTTCTCAAACTAAAAGAGATATGGCGCAATTTTTTTTTTTTTTTTTTGATTCTTCAATCAAATCATACATGAAATTTTGCTTATTTAAAAAACAAAATAGATAGCCGAGGTCAATAACTCTGTAGTTCCTCCTCCTGCTCCCTGAACAGCTAGAGACCACCAAACTAGCTGAAAATATTACTGATATAGAATTGGATGCTAGTCAGGTAAAGGTAATCTAAACTGATTAGAAATTTAAAAAAAATACAACTTTTTTGAAAATTTTTAAAAAATTCCGATTTGTAGTCAGAAATTTGAAAAATGCAGAAAATATTTTAAACAAAGTAAATTTTCATTGGTTTAAGCTAAAAGCATTTAAACATAATATCCAAAATACATATTTGATATTTTTATTTTTTTCAAATTAAATGAAATCATCAAGGCTCGGATAAAATTATTTAAATATTTCGCTGTGCAGAAGAAAAGTCTTGTATTTTTCAACATGCGAAAATATAATTTATATTTTATATACAATATTTTATACATAACATTTTTAACTAAACAGATTTTTGAAAATAGATTAAAACTGAGAATATATAATCAATAGGTAAATAATTCCGAAAATTACTTTTCAAGTTCTAAAGTAATGTTTGCAATTTTCTTGGGAATATTTTTAATTTTTAATGCTTTTTAACTACATAGTAGGGATATAATAATAATTTTTAAAAGATGTAAATATGTGCTGTAGAATTTTTGAAATACAGCTAGACACACCCAAGTCTAAGTTATTCTATGAGCAGGTCAAATGAACACTTTCTAAAATATGTAATTTCTAATTGACTAGTCCGATTTACATACAAATTTATACAATTGTAGCAAATAATTTTCGAATTTTATGTATAATGTCACTTTCCTGGCTTAAAATATTCCAAAAATTATTATTTCTCAAATTTCAAATTCAGAATTATTTATGTTTTCATTCGGAATAGTTAATGACATGAGGTATTTTTCTCCATAATTTGTAGGAATTTGAATTGAATATAGGTTTTGTTAAAATTCGAAATTTGTATTTACAGATACGTATAACTCGATAACAATAAAAGTTAAATAACATTCACAAGCCTTAACGAGAGAAAATACACTAATCTTTGAAATAGGATGAGAAAAAATATTAGCATATATTCATTTCAATCAGACTACATTTCAACCGACTACAGTTTTCGTATTTACTTTCAAAATATGTATTTCACATAAAAATTGGCGGAAAAACTATATTCATCAACTATATATTGTGCCCAGTTACCAGAGCTTCTAAGTTAAATATAGTTTTCATGAGATCCTGCCAAAAAATTTTAGCTTTAGTTAATATTGTAGTTATCCTTAAGGATTTTAAATGCTTTTGTTTTTATTTCACCCAAGTCTTTAAAATTGAGGGACTTAATAACTTTTATTCCAACAATATGTCATTACTAGAAAAATAACTGTCTGTTTCTCTATGTCGAAAGAAAAATTAATTTCGACAAAATATATGAGAAAACAACAAATAAGTTTATTATTTTATTGTTGTTTTTCCTAAAGATTTTCGTAACGAATTTTTCGTTCGACTTAAGGTACGTTCAGACTAGCCAAATATTTGACCGAAATGACCACTATATAAAATATTTCCTAATTTCTCTTTTTTAATGGGAAGCGATTTTTTACTTATCATTAATCATATCTGACTTTTTATAGAATTTTGTTTGACGCTGTTTTCTCTCACAAAACATTTGCAAGATAAAACAACGGCAAACAATATTTTTATTAAATTAGTGGTCACGGAATTTGCCAAATGTGAACATAGCATTAGAGAAACAGGCAGTAAAATTATTAAAATAATATAAAAGTTATATTCAAAATTTTTTATTTTTTAAAAAAATATTTTTTTCATAAAGTATTTAATAATAAAATTTGCTAATGCAGTTTAAATATATTTGTTTAAGTAATAGTTTTATCTTAACGTCTTATCTTTATCTCAAGTTTTTGCTTAACGTCTACACGAAGACATTTTTATTTCTTAACATTGGAAATAACGTCGGCAAGGGGGTGGGGAAAACGCACATAAGCAATTTATATTAAATTGTTTATATATATAGTAAATTTGGATTTATTTCGCATTTTTGTTCTTAATTTATCTTTTCAAAACAAAATTATTTATTTTTCACTTTTCTTTTTGTTAAAAATGGCCAAAATGTTAAAAAAAAACAATAAATTTGACAGCTTATGTTCATTATGTTCATTATTGTTCAGCATTGTGTTTAAACATTTTATTTATTTTATTTTTTATTGGTATACACGAAACATTTTAAAGAGATGAATAGAATTTGAGAATTGCCAGCATAAAAATGTCCACGTGTAGACTAGGGGTTAAAGAAATATTATGCAATAATTTGGATACTAAAATGATACTAAAAATTTTTCTCTATTGGAAAAATATGAAAACGCACAAAAATATTGTTATTATTTAAAAATTTCAAAAATCACTTGCGTACTCGTATTTAGCTAAGTAAATGCAAATTTTTAAAATTTTATAATTTTGTTTTAAAATTTCAGAGGAAAAAATATGATATTTTCTCTAAAAAGATTTTAGCTCCATATATTTCAAAAAAAATTATGTTTTTTACTTTTCCATTTGTAAAGTTGTTCTTTTTAATCTTTTTTTTTTTTTAGTTGAAAAATTTATTTTGGGGGAATTTTTTAAACATCGAGTAATTCCATTTTAAATTTAAAAAATTTTAACCCCTAGATACCGTTTTGGAAAAAAGTTTGAATACAGAGGCATGTAAAATGAATTTCTCTACTTTTTATTTTGAGAACTATGGCAACTCTATAGCTTTGAAAGTGATTAATATATTTATTTGAATGGCCATAACTTTTTTAGAAGATAACAAAATAATTTTTTGCAGTGGATTTTTCAAAGCTTCTATTTTAAGATATGACACTTTAAAATATAAAAATAAAAATTTATATATATATATATTTCTTGTAGGAAGCCTTATCGCCTACAGAGAAAATTTCAGAGAGATCAAAATTTTTAAATTTAAAATGGAATTTCTCCATACGAAAATAATTTTATTGATATTTTTTAACGTAACAAGGTAAAGTTAATCAGCCTAAATACAAAAGCAAAAAAGTCGACTCTAAATCCATAAAGTCAAGTATTATTTCAAATTTCTTACTATAAAATAATTTTCTGTGAACATTTTAACATTTGATTTTTAAATTTAAAGAAAGCATTTTGTTCTTTATTGTTTTGAAAGTTTATGAATATTTTATTTTTATAATTTTTGGAAATTTCTATTTATTATAATGTATGTGTTTTCAAAAGCTTTAAAAATAAATTTTTTAAATATTTGTTAAGGTACGAAAAAAACAGATCTTCTATTTTAAAATAAAAAAGATTTTAATAAAGATAAAATTTATTTTGAATGTTTTTATTTATTTTATTTTTATTTAATTTATTAAATCGGTTAAATATATTTCTTTTATTAAAAAAAGAAGTTTAATTAAAAATTATATTTCAAATTAAAAAATCTGTTAAATATCAAATAATATCGAGTACTCAAATGAAAAGTATTGAGTAGTATCGAGTATTCCAAACTAGTAGAATTTGCCAGCACTACCGATCATTATCAAATAAAAGGTGCTGCTATCTGCTAAAGGAGGGCAATCTACTAAACTGTCCAGAACTGTGTCCATTTAAAATGTATAGAGTCATAGTAAAAAAAAGTATTTGAAGAATACTTAAAGCTGACTAAAAAATAGTATAGAGCTTAAAAAGAAGTGTATCCATTTTAACAAAATAATAACCGAAAACATAATAAAGTTTTTACAGAAATTAATTTTTGTTTTAAATTTATAACTTTTAACAAAATCAAAATTTTAAAAAGATTGATCCAGTCATTTTATTTTTATAAGCCGAATTGTATGCACTAAATTTTTTGTGTGTACTCCTTAATTGTTTATCCTTTTCTCTAAGTTCACATACATATGTACATTACACATGATGTTCATACACTTTGCTTACTAACACACAAGAATATATAACTAAGAGGATATTAAAAAAAAAGAATACAAAATTTGAATGCGTAAATTTACATATACAAGTATAAATATATGTAAGTAACTATATACATAATTTTGATTAAATATTTAATATAAATATAAGATGGTATAAGTGCTTTGCTAAAAAGCAAAGAGTAAGAATGAAAAGGATAAACAAAAAAATAGATAATGAATCTGAACATGTTTTGATTTACTTGAACATGAGCACACATTTATATACACACATATAAACTTACCCAGCAAAAACTTAACTTTCAATTTTAAAAGCAAGAGCTTCCTGAATACATTACAATGTAGCCTTAATCGCCACTACCATCATTATGTATTAGTTCTTATGTAAGTAGTTTTTAGTAAATGTGAAAGGAATTTGGTTTTTACGTAGATGAATTGTCTAGAGCGTCTAGCAAAAAATAATAATAATAATAATAATAATAAATAAATTAATTAATAAATAAAAAAACAGTATTAATAATGAAAAAAGTTTAACTCCCGACTGAGGCAAATACATTTTCTAATAAATAATGTTTATTGAAAATCACTTTTTAGCACATTAAATCACAAGTCGAATTTAGTGTAGCACATAGGATACCAGACTAACAAACATAAGCAGTGTAGTGATGTGAGTTCAAGCCTTAATAGAGCTATTTTTTTTCTTGTGCTTAAAAAAAAAATCAGCATTCAAAACGACTGTTTAGTATCCAAATAAAAACTGGTGAAATTTTGGAAAATTTCATCAATTATAACACTAAAAGTGAAAGCTGTTTTTCATATTGTTTTCGTTAGCAAAGCGCTTTATTTAGTATATCATGTTTTTGCTGGGTTATACATACCATTACAACATGAATCCATACAGTTAAAATTTGCAATTTTAATATATTATTGTATTTATTACTTACACTCAGACACAAACATAAACTAACAAACTAACAAACTTATATAATTTCACAAACATTTTAACAAAATTTTCAAGTTTGCTGTTAGTATATATGTTTAAATTTAAATGTTTATATGGCCATAAATGTATTTACCTAAATTAAATATGGTTTTCGATTTGCGGTTTATAAATAAATGTTTAATTTATTTGATTTTCCATGACTTACTTTACATTTTATTAATATTCATTTCTAGGAAATTATATTCATTACAATTTTCTATCTGCTTACATTCAAATGAATGTAAGAAAAAATAATATCTTGTCCTTTTACTCGTATATGAATAGTCGTTGTAATAAATGAAATGTGTATTTAAATCCTTTAAGTGTTTAGATTTCTATTTCCTCTTACATGTATACTTGTTTTATTACAAATTATTTGTGAGTGTATAAGTGTGTGTGCGTATGTTTGTATTTTCCTGTTCATGTTTTGTTTTTGGGTCATTTGTGGTTTTATTTTCCAATTTCTAAGTAAGTTTTACTATACTATTATTGTGGGAGATGTTTGTTTTTTCTTTTCCATAATTGTCTATAGAATAGTATGAAAAAAAAAAATAAAAAAAAAACAGCAAACAAATTTGTATTTTTTTGTTGTTAATTTTTAACATAGAAGAGGAGGTTTGTAATTCATTTTATTTTATTTTTATTCTTGTACCAAATAACAAACTAATGTATATTTTATCATACGTCTAGAGCTTAGTTTTTTTTTCCTGCTAGATTTTAAACATTTTTTTATTTTTGCTACAAGTATGCTAAAGGAAATGAAGACATCTTAAATATGCAATGATATGGTTTTATAATAGTTTTTCTTTTTTTATTTGCCTTAAATTTTTTCTCTAGTTTGTTTTGGGGACAAATCCTCAGGCTCTTGAATATCTGTGCTAAATAAGTGTGGAAATTATGGAGGAGAAATATTAAATAAAAAACTATTAGCAAATGCTTAAAAAAGCCGTTTATTTTGAAAGTGACCCAAGTCCATCCACAAAAATATTGAAGTTAGGTATGTAAATATTAAAATTTTACGCAGTTATTTGAGTTTTATTTTATTTTTTTCTTTATATAGATACTTGCTAATTTTTCTGAATGAATAGAAAAAAAACTTAAATTATTATAAAACTATTACTTAAAAGTTTAACTGTTTTTATAACTAACTGGATTTTATTTTTTATGAAGAGGCTTAGGCCACTTTCAAAATAAATGGCTCGCATAAAAAAATTTGTTTTTGTAGATATAAAAATTACACTCTGCTACAGTGGAAAATTACTTAGAAGTCTTTAATAAATTTTGAATTTTTTAAAAAGAATTTTAATACCTCTTAAAAGATTAAAAAGATAAATGATTTACATTTAACCCCTAAACGTATTAATAATATTTTTTGTTGCCGTTTAAAACAAAATTTTTAATAATTCTATTCTCAAACAACAAAAAGATATTCTGAAATTATATTTTAAAATCTTTAACTTTATGCTTTCTTTGTAATTAAATTATTTCTGTCTGAATTTAAAAACAACATAAAAATTGTAAGAATATATAAAAAAAATATAAAGAAGAATCTTCTGCTTTAAGCAGAAGTTTAGATCAAAACAAAGGGTACTTTTTAAAATCTATAATCTTTTATTTGAACTAATAATAAATATTCTTTAAAACATTTTCTCTATTTCCATAAAATATTATTCAAATTCCAAGCATTTTTTTTTTACAAATTTCTACAACTCTAAACGTATGATTAATAGTAATTATGAGCTTTTTAAAATATTCAATAAATTTTTAATTCAACCTGGCAAAAAGTATTTTGAAATCATTCTTTTTAAATTGAAACATTAAGTTTACTTTTCTTAAATTTAAGCTAAACTTATCTGACATCAGAGAAAATAGAAAAATTATTTCATGAAGAAACATATTTAAAATTATTCCCTAATTAAAGTTTTTCTTCTAAAAATCTCACGATTATAAACCGTAAAACCATTTAGTAAAATCATTGAAAAAACTTGAATATTTCTCTTTAATTCTAATGAAATTTAAAGATTTTCTGTCATCCTAAACGTATGATTAATATTATATATACTGTAGAAATCTTTATACATATACATATATATATATATATATTGTTGCGACAAGGCAACTGTTATTTTATATATTATCTCCAAAGCTTAAATTTTTTCTTTTTTCTAGAACTAAATCTAAGATATTTTTCCAAGACAGGCTTTAAAAAAGCAGTATTGAAAGTAGTAAATTATTGTTAAAAACAATTTAATAAAAACTTGTACAAAAAGTCTTTCAATAGCATATAAATATTAAGAAAATGGGGTTAAAAAATTACTCACAAAAATGTAAATTTACTTACGTTAGAGACCTTCATGATTACATTATCAATGTGCTTTAAAAAATATATACCTTCCAAATTATGTTATTTTCAATAAAACATTTTGGGTAGGTTCCTGTATAAATAAACCCATAATTTTGTTATTCTTTAGTTATTCTTTTTTTATAAACTTTTTTTGGGAAGCAAAAGAATCAAACTATTCATCCATATATATTTATTTATGTTTTTTATCCCTATTCATAGAAAATGTCTTAAAAAATTCACAATTTTATTAAGACTAAACGCTACGATTATTCTGATGTGTGATTCAGTCATAACTCCATAATCTGTTGACATAGTCACAAATCATGCTTAACATGCTATGTAAAGTAAAAATGGTGACTTTTATTGTCAATTGAAGATAAAAAATAAAATCAATATACTTTGTAAAAAAATAAAATGTTTAGAGAATGGAAATTTGCAAAAAAGTCAGCAAGAACCGATGAAAGTCTGAAGGAAATGTGGGTAAGAATCGACCAAAGGTTTCAAATGTGTATATATTGCATTGTTTTTTCCACAACAAAATTATTTATATTTTCATATTTTTTCATTTTCAATTAAAATGTGTTTTTATGATAGTCACAACTCTTTTAACTATCTACATTTCACTCATTTGCTGCAACAGCGTCATAAGCCAAAAAAACACAAATTTCGAATTAACAGCACTAACGTATAGTAAATAATCTGTTTATTAACTGACAAAGTCTTATGTAAAAGTTTTCTATGTTTCACGCAGGATTGCGATAAAAGCATTTTGTCCAAATTTCATCATTTATTGTTTATTTCTTGCAACAATGTATTTTTTTATTTGTGCATCGGCTATTGTGTAGTCAACACGGTAAAGTTTTCTGGAGAAGTGATTAAATTTGACTGTAATATTATCTTCATTCCAAATTTTTAAAAATATATATGGACATAAAAACTAAAAATGAGCCTTTTGAAAAAAAATAGATTTTTTGAGTTATGACATTATTGCAGAAAATAAGCGATATCAGATCTTAATTTTGAAATCTAAAAATTATAAAATTTTAGCATGTGAATAGCAATTTTAAGACTATGGTCACAATTTATGTGTTATTACTATTTTTAAATCAAAATATTTGTGTGATTATTAGTCAAATTTTAAAAGTAAATTTTTAAAAAACATTATCAAAACATTTATTTATTTTTTTTTTTTGTGCAATTTCTCGAGTACAAAGTGGACAAAGATTTTTAAACTTATTCGATTTTTTCTGGAATAAACTTAATTAAATTTCCCATAAATTGTTTTTTTTTTTTTTTGCCCAGAAAAGTATGCACCAAATAAAATCTAAAATAAAATACATGTATCCTACATCTTGTCTTATCAAGAAAAGACAATTTTTTCCTTTTTTTTATTTAGACAACTGTATTTATTATAACCTTTAGTGTTAAATCAAACAAACACTCTGATGATATAAAAACTATATATTTTCAGTTACTATTTGTTCTATTTTCACTATAATTTCAATTTAAAAAATCAAATTACAATTGTCAGATAAACGAAGAAAAACCCCACAAGACAAACGATACCAACTTATACACACATATACATAAAAAACAAATATCCTTACAAAATATTCAACTGAAAATGTGAAGTAATGTGGTAGCATTATTTTCATGGAGCAAAATTTAATTTGTACTGATGTTACTGCTTGCAACATTCTTTTCAAATAAACACCATAAAGAAAAAAATACGAGCAACAATGAAAGAGTATAAAACTTGAACACTTTTTACTGAATACATATTTGCGAATGGGTGCATATACAAATGTTTTCTAGAACATACAATTCTGACTAGACTCTAGGACTCTCTAACTGCTTTAAGCAAATGTTTTTTTTTTTTTTTTTTTTAAATATTGTCTTACAACAAACTAGAATTCCCTGTCAAATTTTAAACTTATTACACTCTAGACTACTTGGATATAATAAAGTCAGCAATCGTCTACAAGATATTAAAAAGAAACTATTGCCAAAAAGGAATTCATTGCCTTCTCTAAAACTGTAGGGTACTGATCATTTTTTCTCTGTGTGTATGCAGATGTTAGCATTTTGTTTGTTGTTTTTTGCAGTTGTTGATTTCTATTCTGTTCTTCTCATCTTCTTTTTTTATATTTTTGGTTCTTGAAGCGTAATAAGTTCTTTCCTTTCTACTAGTTTGATGTTCATTAAACCAAAATAAAAACGAAATTGTATACGACAATTTATGTGTGTATATGTGTGCGTGTTTGTATATTTATATTGGTAACAATATAATCAGTAAGTAGTAGTTATAAATGCAGTACTAAGCAATGTAGCCAGATAAAAGAAATTTGTACCCAAAGCAAAAATTTGCGGAATTTTTGACAAATTTTGTTCTAAAGGAAAATTTACGATAAATTTTCTTCTTATAGAATTTACGATAAATTTTCTTTTTACAGAAAATTAACTAAAAATTTTCTCTATTAAAAATTTATGAAAAATTTTCTTTCTGCAGAAAATTTTGTTTGAATTTTCTTTTTATAGAAAATTTCTAATGAATATCATTATTATTATTATTATTATTATTATTATTATTATTATTATTATTATTATTATTATTATGATAATTATTATTATTATTATTATTATTATTATTATTATTTTATAGAAAATTTCCGATAAATTTCACTTTTTCTTTTTCCACAAACAGAAAATTCATGGAAAATTTTCTACATTAAGAAAACTTATCGTACATTTTTCTATGTAATGAAAATTTTTCCTAAATTTTTTATGTAAGAAAATTATATTAAATTTATATAGAAAATCTACGATAAATTTTCTTTATATAGAAAATAGCCAATGAGTTTTCTTTTTGCAGAAAAATTTACATAAATTTTCCTTTTATACGAGTAGACAAAATTTTTTGAATTTTCTTTTGTAGAAATTTTTAACGAATTTTATTTTATAGTTTTTCCATGAATTTTTTTCTTTTTATAGAAAATTTTCTGTGAATTTTCTTTTTATACAAAATTTTCTATGAATTTTCTTTTCATAGAAACTTTTCTATTAATTTTCGTTTTATAGAAAATTTTCTATGAATTTTCGTTTTCTAGAAAATTTTCCATGAATTTTCTATTTCTAAGAATTTTGTTTTAATAGAAAATTTTATACAAATTTTCTTTTAATAGAAAATTTTATACAAATTTTCTTTTAATAGAAAATTTTATACAAATTTTCTTTTAATAGAAAATTTTTTATGAATTTTCTTTTTATAGAAAATTTCATATGTTATTTTTTATAGCAAAAAATTCTATGAACTTTCTTTTGATAGAAAATTTATAAAAAAAATTTATGAATCTATAAATTTTCTTTTTATGGAAAATTTTCTATGAATTTTTTTTTTAATTGAAAATTTTTTGAAAATTTTTTTTTACATAAAAATTTTCAAAAAAAATTATAAGAAATTTTCAACAGATTTTCCTTTTACAGAAAATTTTCTATGAATTTTGTGTTTATAGAAAATATTTTATGAATTTTCTATAGAAAATTTTTTATGAATTATCTTTTTATAGAAGATTTTATATTAGATCTTTTTTTATAGAAAATTTTCTATGAATCTTTTTTAATTGAAAATTTTTTGAAAAATTTTTTCTTAGAAAATTTTCAAAAAGAAATTTTTTTATAAGAAATTTTCAACAGATTTTCCTTCTATAGAAAATTATCTATGAATTTTGTTTTCATAGAAAATGTTCTATGAATTTTTTTTTTTTTTAATTTTCTATGAATTATTATTTTTAGAAAATTTTGCATAAATTCTTTTTTAATGAAAATTTTCTATTAATTTTCAACAAATTTTCTTTTTATAAGAAATTTTCCTTTTACAGAAAATTTTCTATGAATTTTGTTTTTATAGAAAATTTTCTATGAATTTTTTTACAGAAAATTTTCTATGAATTTTTTTTATATAAAATTTTTTATGAATTATTTTTTTTAGAAAATTTTGTATAAATTCTTTTTTAATGAAAATTTTTTATGAAATTTAAACAAATATTCAGTAGATTTTCCTGTTGTAGAAAATGAACGAAAAATTTTTTTATGGAAAATTTTCGTTTATGAATACTATTCTAGACAATTTCCTTTTATAGATTTTTTATAGAAAATTGCTCTTTTATCTTTGTATAAAAAATTGTGGATAAACTTAATTTTTCCTGAAAAGTTTTGTTAAAATTTTTTTAGAAAAATTTTGGGTTTTTTTTTAGTATGAAGTTAGAACGTATATTTCTGGCAACACTGGTATGGAATATTGTCTTTTGGGTGAATCTGTTATAACTATCTCATCAGAGCAATAATTGTGTTCATGCAACTGTGGCTTAAGAGGAAGCTTTTGTCAAGAAAATTTAATTTTTTTAGATATATTTTCTATATCTTAGAATTTCATTTAATCCAAATTATTTTTGGAGTAAATCTATAGGAATTTCGGCTCACTATTCTAACATAAATTATTCCAACACCGTGCCCACTTGTTCTTAAAGTACTGCAACAGGATCATAACAAAAGGGACACTAACTTGTTATAGATTCGTTGTAATATGAGAGTGCTCGTTTCTTTTTGTACCAAATGCTTTGCAAAATCGTCTAATTCCTTATATGTCTCAACTACATTTGGGAGCTGTACACTACCCATTTTGTACCACTGTTTTTCAACTACTATTTTTTAAACTATAACGGAACTTTTTAACTATGTTATGTTGCATAGAGTATACATAAAAATGTGTCTCATTTAATACTTTCTTTCTTTTATGTTTTCTTTAGATTTCAGTTACACTTTATCAAAAAAAAATTATGTTAGTATATAAGTATGTGTTTGCATTATTCGGTATGTAGAGCATTGAAGAACATGGTGTACATAGTTGTTGTAATATAAATTTAAAATAAAGGACATGTAAATTTTTACATAGTAACACATATGCACTAACGCAAAATTACAAAATATGTAGGCAATATCCTTGACAAATCTTTTGAAAAATATAGCATAGTTTTAGGGGTTTGTGCTGAAGTTAAAAAAAAACCAAATGTATCAACAAATTTAACTTTTCCTTTTACCAAGTATATTTATAACCAACTTTGTAATTATAAATTACAAATATTTGTAAATTATTTTCAAGACAAGGCTTAAAACATGCCAACAATTTACGACTTTTTTATGGAAAAAAGAAAACATTTCATTGCAAATTTCCTAGAAAATAAAATAATAAACAATAAGTTATATATAAACAAATATAAATATTTATAAAAAAAAAAACTTTAACAATTATAAAGACATTGCCTTAATTTTCTGTTGGCTGGCTTTTAGGTTTTATTGAATTTGATATTTATTTATTAACCATTTGTCTAATTAAATCTTACAACTTGTTTATTGTTACGGACCTTCCATAACAACAAAACAAAAAAAGTTTCATGGTAAATTAATTTGTTATTTTAGAGGAAAGAGACTAAATTTATTTGTAAACCTATATATTTCAGTTATTATTTTATACGTTTTCAACAGGACTACTAAAGCGAAAATGGCAAGAAAATAATCATAAATTATAGGCATTTTTCTGAAGATTTTCCTTTAGATGATATACAGTATGTCAAGATATTGTTTTTACAATAAACAAAAAATGATTATTTTAAACTTATTTTACAAGATTTGCAAATGTATACTAACATTGCAAATTTGTTTGTTACATTTTTTTATGTATATTGACGGGTTTTACCAAAAAAAAAAAAAAAAACGAAAGTACAACAACAAAAACTACACATACCCTTTAATCTACCTGTCAAGAAATTGTTTTTAGATGAACTTTTTTTTTAACAATTCTTGGAATTTTTGAAATGTAGTCTTCCATGCTTCAGTACTGATGCTTATACTCACGTAATACAAAAATATGTGTTATAGCCTATACATATACCAATGATCCTCAAATTATATATTAAGTACGTCAAGTAAAAGCGCTGCAAATAGAGCTCTGGTTGAACAGTCCAGGAAGAGTATGTCATATTAAGAAAACACTGAACGAATACAAATATCAGTTGAAGCTATTAGTAAAAAACTTTTATTGGAGCAAAATGTTGAAAAATTACATTTCGTGGGAATGCTAAAATTATGTTGTAGTAATAATTTAATCCATACAGAATATGGCGGAAACTTTCAAAACCCTTTAGAATTAAAAAAAAGAGATAATCGTATATTGATATTTAAAAGATACCCTATAAATATTTGAAGGATATGTAGGAAATGAGGGGAAAGATAGGAGAATATCACCTAAGTTGACAATTTAGGGATTGACTTTTAGTGGGTTGGGTTTAACACGAACGGAACATGAAGGAATCGGGACAGACAAAGGATCATCAATTGTCAAAGAGATCAAGTGACAAAGAATTATCAAGTGTAAAAGGATCATCAAGTATCTTAAGTTTGTTGAAGCGAACGTTTAAATTCTTAGATCGAAAATGTTACTGTTAAGTTATTAAATGTGTAAATAGTGTAAATAGTGTTATCAAAAATACTTTAAAACTACAATTGGGCGCTCGTCCGGAAAGATCTCACTGAGCAGTTTATTCATCAAAATACCTTTTCAAAACTACCGATATTTTCCTGGAAGAAATTTACGCTATATCGTCTTTTTATTATTTGGACGAAAATAATCAAAGCAATATTTTTCTAATAATGTATTTTTATCAGTTTAAAGAAAGTTGGGCAATAAACAACAAAAAATATATAAAATTTTTTGAATTTTTTATTATTTTTATTCTCAAAATATCGCTTTTTTTCAATAAAGTGATTATCACCTCCGCAATAAACTGATGATATCCCTTTGAGATCAGCGGGAAGAAACCAAAGCGATATTTTAATTTTTCAGCCACAATTTTCTCAGTTGTCGAAAAATTATTCAAAAACGAAAAAAATATTGAAGAAATTTTTTTGCCTTTTAACAAAAAATGGATATTTTATGGGAGCTTATGATGCTAAGATAGATTTATATGCATGTGTACTTTACAAGATGATAGTATAGCCAATATATATATATATATAGAGTTAATATAACAATAGATTTACAACCTATAGTAGAGAATATGATAGTGGCTTGGATGAAACATGTGATATAGAAGGGATTAGTACTTAAAATTTTATTAAGCAAGTAAACTTATACTTTATGTTAAGAATAGCAGAACTTATCTATCTAAAATAACTCAGAATTTTGTTCGAATTCTGAAATGTGCCTTACCACATTTTTAGGCATATTTTTTTAAATATCAAAGAATTTACTTAATATAAAGAAATAGTAGCCTTATGAGAACAAAAGAAAAAAATGTATGCAAATTTTAATTTTATATTATTTTGGAAATACTATTTCAGAAGGATCATTTATGTCATTCTTGTAAATTAAACTATTATTTTTATTTTATTTTTTAATAAAACACTAAGGCAACACAGAATGTCAGTACTATTTTCTAAAAACCTTTGAAAATATGAGTACAATTTTATGGTATAAATTACTCGAGTAGTTTAAAAGTTTTACTCGATTATTTGAGAAACTGCATTTTCAAGTTATTTAATTAATAGAATAATGAAAACGTCGAATAAAATGAATATCCTATAAATTACCATAGATGTGCAACAATATTTAGAGGCTTTAAAAGTTCGTTTAATAAAAAATTGCAATATATATCAGCTTATGGACAACAAGCCAAAATTCAAGTTATGTTGAAATAATGACTCCAAGCACATAGAGGGAAAGTCGACACTGGAATACCGTTTTAAATTTGTGCCCACATGTATCCAGACGAAAGTGCCTAAGAGGTTTTACAAGACCATAATTAAAAATGTTAACATATTTTGATTAAAAAAATATTACATTGTTCTATTTCAATGTAAAAACAATTTCTTGACATACTGTATATGTTTATATATCTTCTAAATATATCATTTAAATAACAGCAGAACATTGCCACTTCACACATACAAATTAGAATCAGAAGAAAAAGAATTCATCTACGTAAACAGATTGTCAATAATACGGAGAACTAATTGAAACAATTAGGCTTAAATGATAATCACTGTTTTTCATATTTTATCACAGATGAAGTATTATTTTAGTTGTTTGTTGTTGTTGCTCTGCTTTGTGTTGCTATTGAAGCTGCTGATTTGTTTGTGGTTTTAAGCTGTTTTGTTTTTTGTTGTTGTTTTTTTTAGAAATATATATTTTCCATTTAACAACGCTACTAATGACCATCAATTAGTTACAGCAGCACAACAACTTGTATATACACATAAACATACAACAATTGTGTACAAACTTTTATAAACACATACATATATATGAAAAAAAAAATAATAAAAAAAATGCTTTATGAGTTTGTATATACACTCCGCTAAATTAAATTAAAGTCTCTTTAAATCCTAATGAATTAAAAAATAATAATCTCAAGAATATTCTTTAATTTAACAAACAAATTTTAATAATATTTATGAAAAGCTTAAAAAAATGTTATTTTACAATTTAAAATCATCAAAATCAAAGTTATCGGGCAAAAAGTGTGTTGTTTTTTTTTTAATTATAATTAATAAACAAGTTAGAGCGCTATATTCTGCTCTTGCGACTCTTTTATATCCTTCACAACCTTACCAACAAATAAAAAGAAATAGTATGCCTTAATATTTTCATATTAATACTTAAAAAAAGTAATACTTTTATACAACATAAATAGTTATTTATATTCTTAATATAAATGTTTGCGTGTGTATACAAACGACACAGAGGGACAAGATACTCGGCTAAAAATCAATTGTCTACTTTATCAGCCGCCCCTGATTTGGTAGGCTTACGCAAGCTTAAAATCATCCACCGATATTTTTAAGTTTTCATTGAAATTCATTGCATATGTTATCTTTTTTTAACAATTTACTTTATTCTACACCGCAGTTGCCGACTAAAATGTATCGGCTTGTTTCTCTGAACAACAACCACTGCTTATACAAAAAATGACTACTAAATTTACATACACACATATACTTATACAACAAACAACAACAATGAAGCATTGCACAGTGCTTCTATTTCCAACTAAAATGATGATGTCCAATGATTATGTGTATATACAAACAACAACTAAAGAAATTTGCGCAATATCTTCTTTTTAACATTTGGACGAAAAGTTAGAGAAAATAATGCAATAAACAACAAAAAACATATAAAATATTATTTTTTTTATATTTTTGTCCTCAAAATATCGTCATTTTTGCAGTAAGGTGATTATCACCTTACTGAAATAAATTGAGATCATCTGGAAGAAATTAATGCATTACTTTTATTTTTCAATCACACTTTTTTCGTTGTGAAAAAATTGTTCAAAAATGAAAAATATAGAAAAAATTTTTGAAAAAAGGTTCAAAAAGTCGAAAACCGATTAAAAAAACAGTTTTTTCACATATCTCCGCGATCTTATTGAATTTCATATTCAATATATATATATATATATATATATATATATATATATATATATATATATCGGCGTTATTATCGTTATTTCTTCCCACAAACGGATAGACATTAACGACGTGCAAAAGTAGAACAGAAAGTATACTAAAAAGAAATATAACAAATAAATACTTGTGAGTATTGGTATAAATGAGAAAATGAGTATAACTGATGTGGTACGATTTTGTGCTAACATACTCACTATACTCATAAAAACTGTTACAGTTATTTCTGGTTTTGCATTGAGTGAGAAATTTATTTGTTTTGTTTTTTTTTTTCGGGTAACTGTTGCACTATTAGTATTTTAGAGTATCTATTGGTAACACAAGTAAACATATAACTTTTTATTGTGCAAGTGTGTGAATAAGTGAATTTTTTGATAAAAATCGTATTTGATAATAAATAATATTGACATAAAATAGAAAATTTTAAGAAATGTGTACAAAATTAGTGAAAAAAGGGGACGAAGCAAAATGTGGAAATGTTTTTTTTTATAAAAGGTGAAAATGATAACTGATGAATTTTATTGCTTGCAAAATTTTTAAAAATATATATAAATATAATCAAAACTCGCTATCGAATTTTAACAGACTTAAATTTTGTGCATTGTTAAAAAACGAAAAAGTGGATGTTCTAACAAAATGGATTATTTATGATATCCGCTCATACTCATTAGTATTAAATAATGGACTAAAAGACTATTCGAAACTAATTTTAATGAATGTATTCATATTTAGATTTTGATTTGTGTTTTTTTTTTTTTTTGTGAATTTTTTTTCCTATTTTTTTTTTTAACTGAAAAGACTGAATTATTTTGTTAACTAAAAAACTAAGTTTATTTAAATTAATAAATAAAAATGTTACTACATAAAAATATGTTTAATATTGTTTTAATTTAAATAATTAATCGTTTTAACGTCTGCATTTTCATAGTACGTAATACTACGTTTTATTTACATACAACAAGTGCTAATAGTACAATCTTCTATATCCACCTTATCTATTTCAGCGAATAATAGTAAAACAAATATGCTACTTTTATTCGCTCTTTATTTATTCACACCTAATCCACTAAAGAGAATAACAATATCAACTAATAACAAAAACATGAAATACTCATCAATACGCATTCAAACTGACAGGCAATGAAGTGTAACTGTGCAAGTGTTTAATACACATCGTCCTACTGACATCATTTCTTACAAGAATCCAGAAAATATAGACATTTTTGCTCTCTAATGAAAATTGTGGAAACTACAAACGAAACGACAAACTTAAAAAAGAAAAGCACATTTTTCAGATATTGGTTCAGATCTTGCATTAAAACCTTTTCCCTTCTAAACCGATTCAGCTAATTTTAAATAGCATATTGCTTAGGAAAGTGAGAAAGAATCTGGTTGAGTTTTATTTGGGATAATATTTCCCACAGACAAATTGACATATATGCATAGATAAATCGACTGAGAATTTCACACATATAAAGCAAAACTATACATTGCGATGGCCCCAAATATTCCCACTTTTAATGAAAGTTTTATACATTTTGAGATAACGCTTTCAAAATTTTTATCCAGCATTTTTATTTTTTTAATTTTTTCATATTTTTTCCAGGGAAACAATATAAAATTTGGTAATATAAAAGGCCTTTGAGAGGAACATGTAATGGCGTAAAAAAATCTTTGAATTGCATACATATCGTCGGCGCGCTAACGAAAAGTTTTTACATAACTGTTTAGGGGAGTAAAAAAGTATATTTTTTATATTAAAGTCATTTTTTTAATAACTTTGGAACTAAACTAAATATTTGAAAATCAATAAACCTTTGGTCCAAAAAACTGTTGAACTGAAATTTACAATTTTTTCAAAAAAAAAAAAAAAAATACATTTTTGAATTGTTTACATAGAAATATTTGAATATATGTTACAACATAATGCCGATGCAATTACGTCGAAAGTAATTTTTTAGATTTTAAAATGTTATGTTAATTAAAGTTTTTAGAAACTTATTTTCCATTTTTTCTATAGTAAAACTTAAATAATAAAGTGTAATATAATTTTTTCCTTATTCCTTTAATCCTAAGTGTTTAAAAACATAAAAACTAAAGAAGAAAAAAAATTAAATTAAATTTTGAATTATGTACATTAGAATACAGCAACATGATACTCAACATGTTATGTGGGAGTACAAACTAATCTAACTATCCAACTTTCAAACATATAATGATTAAAATGCAAAAGGAGAGACAAAAGTAAAAAGGGGCACAAATAGGCTGGCTCTGATACTGCCAGTGATGATAATGATGATGAGTACAACATAAATGTGCAGAAGTGCAGATATGTGCGTAAGTTTTGAAAATTAATTTGATTTAATTGTTGGTTGCTTGTTGAGTATGTTTGTACTCAATGCAAGCACTCAATGTCTGCACTTAGAGATGTAGAAAAAAAAAACTAAATTCTATAAACAACTTGAGTTGGAACTAAAAAAAAAAAAAGAAGAGAAAAAATAAAATCTTTAAAAAAATTAAAAAAGTAAAATATTAGAATATCTAATGGGAATTGTAGTTTATGTTGTTGTTGCTATTTTTTGTAATGTTGTTATTTTTGAGGCACAAGACAATAATGACTACAATTTTAATTATGCATACGAAAATGGAAAAAATGACACAAGGCAAGACAAAAAAAGAGTAGAGAACTTATATATGACAAATAATTTTGCATTTTTAGTTTCTCATATACATATGAGTAGAAGTTTTTGTTGAGTATACAAGAAATCTATTTCAAACGAAAGGCCTGAAAGTATCTGTTAATGTTAAAGTGTATGTTCCATTTTAAGTTTTAGATGTTTATCAAATGTGCAGACATGGGTATAACAAAAAAAATATACAAATTAAATTAAAATATTTTATAGCAAAATCACTATACAGTTGGGTATACATATTTTAAGGACAGCACAGTGGTTTTGTAAAATTAATTACAAAGTATTTTCTATAAACCTTTCTCAATAATTGTTATCTCTAAAAAAATCTACAGAATTCCTTTTAAAATTTTGCAAAAGACATAATATTATTTTCTTAAATAATATAAAGTAAAATATAACTAAGCTCCAAAATAACTTTTGTAATGGTTTATTGTAATAATATAATTTAGTTAACACCTTTTAGTAAAGCTTCATCACCATCATCCTCTCTTTAATTTGGTTTTAACTTGACAACCAGTGTAGGTTAATTGCTTACAACAAAATAGAATAAAATTTGTTATTTTTATAAAGTTGCCAAGGGTAACCAGATACTGAGCTAAATGTTGTTCCAGATAAAGATTTTTCTCATAATACCTTTGCATAAAATTAAACAATACAAATTTAAGCAAAACAAAAAAAATCTAAAAAACATTATTGGAATTTTAAATAAAAAACACAATTACCATCATTTTATTCACTCACTCACTCTTGAAAGTTAAATTTTTTGAACTTTATTTTTTGAACATTTTGATTTTTTTTTTCTATCACCAAAAAACAAAATATATTCCTTACAACTAAAAACCAAAAGAACTTATACAGCAAACCGAATAAAATTCAAAAAAAGAAAAGAAAAAAAGTTAGAAAAAATCTATGCGAAATAAAAATATCTCTCTAAAGTACAAAGTTCATTAAAAAATCATACTGTATATGATTTGAGCATACATTTTAGTTTTTTGTTCTGCATTGTATAAAATGTATTTTTTACAATTTTTTACAATAAAAAATTATATTTCGAAAAAGCAAAAAATGTTTTAAACTAAAAATGAAAAATATTATTCAATATTGTGCTTAAAATCTCTATAAAAATCTTCTATTATTATCTTAGAGATCGATGATGTTAATGATGATGATGATGATCATTATGAAAAAATGACGATGATGATGGCAGTATATATTATTTTGTTAGTTTTGCTTTTTCCTTCTCCTTTTTTTTATTTTTTCTTCAAATGTTTCATATTGTTATCCATGGCCATCATCAGTTTAAGTCTATTGAATATATGTTTATATTAGGCTGGTAAATAGAAATTATAGTAAAAATCAGCTTGTGGCAGTTCTTCAGTCAGAAAATTGTAAATAATATCACCTTAAATATAGTCATTTTGGTTCTCGCTTTCAATAACAAATTGAAAAAAAATTCATAATTATTTTTCTTTGTTTTTTCTAAAAAAAAGTTGAGATTTTTCATGGCACTTTTTCAAAATATAGTTCAAATAAATTTCTGTGAAATATTGAATTTAGTATTTAAGATATTTTTTTATCATTAATGTTATAACATTTTCAGAGATTATAATAAATGAATTTTTCCTTAATGATTTTTGATTTAATTGATTTTAATATCTTGTTACTAATTTAAATTATAAATTTCGTATTATATTTTACTATTTCATTTACCGTTTTTTAAATTTTTCCAGCTTTTGAACTTAAAATTCTTTAACTGCTTTTTTTAACACTACA
This sequence comes from Protocalliphora azurea, assembly GCA_932274085.1. Lineage (NCBI taxonomy): Eukaryota > Metazoa > Arthropoda > Insecta > Diptera > Calliphoridae > Protocalliphora > Protocalliphora azurea. The sequence continues at coordinate 199,774,361 of OW026519.1, read as the reverse complement.
AAATTAATATCAATCATATGCGGCTTAGGACTTATTATTCATTTACTATTTTAAATATTTATTTATTAATTAGTCATTGTATTCAAAATGATTTAAAGTTAATTTTAATTCTCGTTTATATATAATAGAATGGCACTAAGTTCATAAAAATTAAAGGAATTGGCTAAAAGTTTTAAAATTTTGTTAAATATTTTGAAAAAAGAAAACTATAAATATCGAAACACGATTTAGGAGAAATTCTATTGATTGACATTGCCATTAGAATATCTCTAAAAACAATAATTAAAATCCTCTAAACTTTTCTCTAATTATATGAACTTATATCAATCATAAGTTCCACCGCATTATCCTTATTTTATTTTTAAATTTTATATATAAAAATTATGAAATGTTAGACATTTTGATTTATTTAAAAACAACTAGGTTCTTCATGAAAATGCGCAAAACACTCACAAGCTGTGTAATGTATGGAAGTTTGCACATTCCCAAATGCACTGTCAAAAATTGTATGGAAAATCAATTGCACAAGACTTATAAGTTAGCGCGACTATTTAGCGTCGCAAACTTGAGGTGTTAAATTGTGCATTTATAAATCAGCTGTTTTTGTTTATATTTAAAAAATGGTCATAAAAATGATGTAAAAAATTATAGTTATGCTAATTATAATAAAACAATTACAATTATTATTTACTTAATATACAAAAAAAAAAAAAAAAAAAAAATTAAAACTTTTACAAGATTGACAAAGTTTGGATAGGGCTTGTGGGGAAACCGTTGCCCATCGAATCTCCGATTTTACTTTACACGCACTATGTTAAAACTTCTTTTGAAAACACAAAAATGGTATATCCTATATCAAAATCCCAAAAATGTGAAATATTTTTAAAGTTTCTACTTCTGATTAATATACGTTTTAATGGGATCGATATATTCTTACAGCAATATTATTTAGAATTTTGTAAAAAATCTAGTGAATAATTTCCAAAAATATTTAGGACAAAAAATAAGCCTGCCAAAATAAAAAAAACAAAAAAACTTTAAAAAACGAGGCCAAAATTAAGAGAAAATTTTTTTTACCTAAATATCTCTTTTGTAGAGATTTATGAGGACTATATACATGTAAACTTTTTCTACATTCAAATCATAATTTTTTTGCCATTTTTTACATTTAGACACCCCTAACCCCTTCAGCAGATTTGGACCCGTCAATATAAACCTCAACTTGAACCAGCTCTTAATTCTAGAGCAGTTGAGACTGATACTGAGAAGTCTCTGCCTAAAAAGGGTATGGGAATGCAATAATCGATATTGCTAGGAATGCTATTAAGGAATCCCAGAAAGGTCGCATAGCCGAATCCACTATCATTCCATGCACATATATCCCTGAACTTTTCGCCGTCATAATGGCGATCTATTGGCCATAAGATACACCGGTAACAAATTCATTAGAACAAATAAGGCTTTCGATGGAGTTGTACGAAGCGCTTCTGTTATGAGTAGCGCTGAACTACGCAGAATCCTATCAAAGATTCTGATATAGGTGGATTCAAATTCATTAGAATAAATAAGGCTTTCGATGGAGTTGTACGAAGCGCTTCTATTATAAGTAGCGCTGAACTTCGCAGAATCCCATTAAAGATTCTGATATAGGTAGCTTTCTATTATTTAATATCAGAATTTTCGAAGATTTTTATTTAGTTTTTAGTTAAAAATAAAAAAAAAAATATTTTAACTTGATTTCTTTTCAAATTTCGATATAAGTAGACAAATATTGAGGCTATGATTTATAATTATCACTTTTGTACTTTGAAGTATTAAAAAAATACTTTGTGGCACCGAATTTATATATTTTTTTTTCGAAAGCTTCTTTCAGTTAAACTTTATTTTTATATATATTTTTTGTTAATAAAAAATCAACATGCCAATTTCATCTGCCTAGAGCCGTTCGTTTAAGAGAAAAATTAAAAAAAAAACGTGATTGAAAGAAACCAGTTTTTTTATATCTTTGATTTTTCCCCACAAGTTCAAATTTTTCGTGTTAGAGTTGTATAAGAGAATTGCTCTCAGGATATAGCTATTCGGTCAAAAGTTATACGATGGTAAACTTTGAAACCAAAATTTTAGCTATTGTAATATTTTCTACTTTTTGCTCACTGTATGTCCGCCCCTCCACGAAGATGCAATTTGATGTCATATATTTATAAATGAGATAATTCTGTTTCGTTTATGATATATCCTATTAATATGCCGAGATATTTTTATCTAAACGCATTTTACTTTGGCACATCCATATATATATATATATATATATATATATATATATATATATATATATATATTATTATTTTTTGTTTGTTTAATTTATTATTTGTTTAATTTGGTCTCTGTTAAAAGCAAAAAATTCTTATTTAATCAAACCTTAGAATTAATATTAATAAAATGCACCCTTAAAAAATTTACAAAGTTAAAATGAAAATTATTTTGTTTGAGAGGACACTCTCAAGCTAGAGTTAATCTTAAATAATAAATTTTAATCAAATTATTTGATATAATTTATTATGAAAAAAAAAAAATAATTTCTGATTGGAACAAATTGTTATGTATTTTTCTAAAATTTAAAAAAAAAAATGTAGTTTACTTAAAATTTTTAAAGAAAATTTAAATCAATTAAGAAAAAATGTTATTTCCGAAATTAGCCTTAAGCGTTTTCTATTATTTGCCATTAACACGAAGTTTCTAACAACGAAATTATAAATCAATCCTCTCATAAAGAATTGTTTAAATTCTTTACTCAGATTTAATATTAATCATACGCACTCCTGCATATACTTTTGTTAATTTACTATATCCAATAGATTTTGGACTATGTGAAAATATTAAAATCTTAAAAAGGTTTCAAAAGACTACAAGTGAAATTTTAGAACTGAAAACACATTCGTTTTTCCTAAATTATTTTAAAATAAAAACTATAAAATCCAGTAAAAGCAAAACAATTGGTTTAACAATATTCTTCAAAATTTTCTAACAATGATCTTACTTCTAACAAAACAAATTTTATAATAACAGCAATTATATATCACCCTATTATCCATACATCCTTGCATGAACAACATCCTGAAACTTAAACATAGAAATACATACATATGGACGTGCAGTGCATTGGTGTGTTTGCATATTAATGCATTAATGAATACAGCGAGAAAATTGATGAGAAAGCATTACGAACTTACTCACACAAACATACACTTGTACACTTACATACATACACATTTTATATCCATACAAATGTACACAAAATCTGTATTAATGGTTTCGTTGAGGAATCTAAGTGCTCAAACTAACAAAATCTATACTATAGAGTAGAAAAAAAAAATAAATAAATAGATAGTTGGCAAATACTAATACATACACATATCCATACATAGATACTAAACTAGATGTAAGTAAATATTATGCCCATGATTATATAGGCATATTTGCAACATGGTTGCAATATACGTGTGTGTCTAGTTCAACGCCAATGTTTAATATGTTTTATATTGCCATCTTTTCCACTAACGTGGCAAAATAAAATTAAAATATATATATATATATATATATATATATATATATACAGAATATATAGAGAAAAAAATATTGTATATCCTATATGAGGATATAGAACATCTTGCATTTTTTGCACATACAGCTACATTGGCTTAACACTTTTATACATACATATAAATGTATGTGAAAATGTATAGGTATTTTAGGTACATGGAGCATGGCTGGCTGGCTGGCTGGTTGGTTGGTTGATTGCTCACATACTCTTTGTGATATAGACAAACATCTGAAATATATATAAACTTTAGTTTCATTCTCTCTCTGTGGGAAATGCACTTGTATTTCGATAAAGTTGCATATTCAGCAACTAATGGATGTAAAATTTATACCAACATGAAAAAAATATAGCTACAATATTTTTATGTTCTCGGTTCCTTTCCTCATTCTTTTCACTTGTTCCCCCACCTTTAACTTTTAGTTGCAGCAGCAGTAGTAAAGCTAGGTTACCTTACATTTTGATTCCTAATACTAAAGCTAACTATTATTTTGCTTGTCTATGTATACGTATGATTGTGAAAGTGTTATCCAAGTATTTGTGTATAAAATTTTCCTCATAACCCACTCAGTGTTTTATTTTAATTCTTCCTTCTTTTCTTCATTCATGGAACCCTGCATTCATACGTACGTTCGTTTGTTCATTCATCCATTCATTTATTTGGTTATTTGTTAAGGGGAGCGTTAAGAGTAATCGCGCTTATTATTAAATTGAAATTTGCATCAATAATTGGTAATTTGCAACAAATTACTACATTTCTTCATACATCGGCAACAACGTTTATACGTTTGTATAAAAGAATGTGTTGAAAAAATAGTATAGATTTTTAATTTTTCTTCTTGCTACGTTAGGGATTTTAAGTATTTGTAGAATTATAATGCTGCCTTTTTAGTTTTTCTCACAAAATACCTATTTACTCTATGTTATTGTTACAATTTGTTATACGAAAATGTTGCAGGAAAATTTTGTGTTGGATAAATGAAAATTTATAATATGTTTAATGGTATTATTAGTCGATTGAATATTCGATAATGTAAGTTTTTTTTTCTCCTGTATCAATTTGAAAGGGTTACCAAGTAATGCAAAATTTCTTAATAGATGTAAAGTAAATACTAATATGGTTTCTTCGGTTAAATTATGAATTAATTCCTTTAAGTGGTATAAAGATAATTTTCTTCAGAATTTATATGTAAAATAGTAATTCTAATAAAATAAATATAAAAAATTACATGGAGTTTGAATTAAATTTTTTTAGAAAAAACATAATTTAATTAAGAAATTTTCTATGGTTAAGCTTTATTGCAATTTCTCTAACTATAAAACTAAAAATCTTTTAAATACTTTTTTTAAACAGAATTGATATTAGTCATACGCACCCAAACACGGTTTTGAAAATTTAAATTATAGATTTAAATGAATGTTAATTATGTGAAGCAATTTCATCTACAAACTTTCATTTTTTTTAATTACAGTAAATTTAAAGAAATTAAAAAAAGTGAAATATGTTTATTATTAATTTTTTTTTTATATCAATAAAAAATTATTTTTAATTTTACTTTGCAAAAAATTACTAAAACAAGAAATTAGCCTAAATCATTTTCATTAAGAATATGCATCCTTACATATATTTTTAAATTTACAACTAAATTTAATAGAAAAAAAATTTTTTTTTAAATAATGATGTACCCCAGGAAAAAATTTTAGAACTTGTTCTAAAACTATTAGTTCTAGAACTCGTGCAATAAGAACCATTTCAGATTCTTTAATAACATTCTTAGAACTAGAGGTGTCACAGCCAATTCTAGTACTCATGGAGTATTATGATTCTAAATTGGTTATAAAGAAAGTTTTTGAGAACCAGTGCTTAATAACTAACTCTGTATTACTTCTATATCACTTCTCTGAACAAGTTATTGGTTCCCAAATGACTTCCTATTTCTGCTTAAAAAACGAATAAAAAATTGAAAAAATTTAAAAAAAACCAAAAGAGTTTAATAAAATTCAACTGATATAAACAGTTAGCTTTAGGAAATGACTCATTAGAATAAAAAATAGGTTCTGAAACCGTTCCTTGACGCTTCTGTGGAACGAGTTATGAATGTGACAATTTTGAGCAAAAATCATTGATTAAAGAACTAGTTCTAGAGCCGTTCCATAAAATGGGTACTGGCTAGGTAACACTTCTACAGAACTAGTTCTGGTTCGTAACGCCAAAGGAAAACGAGTACAGACTATTTTCATGCGTTCTGAAACTATTGCATTTTTTCCTAGAACAGATTATTTTAAAATACTAAATAAATTTATTTAACATTTATTGTACATTTATAATAAAAAAAATAGAAACTGATGTTCAAAATTAACACCTTGAGCTTTTCTAAAAGTTTTCTCTTTAAATTTTATTTAATTTTTATTCTTACAAAAATAGTTCAAATGTTAAAAGAAATATTAAAAAATTTGTGTATAAAATAATTTTATTACATTTTTTCTTTATTAAGTGACTTAAGTCATTAAATATTAGAAAATATAAAATATTTTTAATATTTCAAGATACTGATGATTATGTAAATGCATTTAAAAAGAAATTTTATGACTTTTTAGAGAAATAAACATTAAAAGTAATAATTATTGTAATAAAAAAATACTTTGTGTTATTGTAACTTTTATATAGATGGAATCAAAAAGAGCAAAATATTTCCGTGGCAAAAAGAAAAAACTAAATAATTGATTTTTATTACCTTACAGGAGACCATTTTTGGTATATTTTTCAAACCTATGTGTATATTAACTATCGAAAAATATACCAAAAAAGATATGGTGTTGTTTTTCCCTTTATAAAATTAATGCTTTCTTTAAATAGTATCTCAAATTATATAATTTTTTAAATTGAATTTTAAAATATATCTTAAATATGGTGAGTTAAGTCTTAAAAAACTATATATTTCAAATAAGTATATTAAACACAATCATGAATTTTAATATAGAGAATATGAAAAAAACATATGTCAATTTATAAAATTTTAACATTTCGAAAGAAGTAAAATCAAACTAATTGTGTTGTTATTCAGACCATTATCTCCTAAGGTAATGAACAGATTTTTGAAAAAGCTTTACAAAATATATAATGTAATATAGCAATTTTAAGAATTGAGAAAATGGAAAACAATATAAATTAAGTTATGTAGTTTTTTCTTTTGGCCACAGATTTATTAAATAATTTTATTATTATTATTATTATTATTATTATTATTATTATTTTAATAGCAAATTCCGTAAGTTTAAATACTTTTTTTATAATTTTTGTTTCCACTTAGCTAATATTTGACAGTAATTGCAAAATAAAAATATATCGAGTAAATTTTATTTAATTTTATTCAGTAGTTAACTAACTGTATTATATACTATATTATAACTAACTATATTATGAAATTTTAGATAAGAAATTTATGTAAAAGTAAGTATGATTAATATTAACCCTTTCGCGAATTTGTAGCCATATGACAACACGCACTTTTTGGTAATTTGTTAATAGGTAAGCCGATTTTTGTTTAAAATTTTTACAGATTATTTTTTAAGATCTTTATAACTATCAAATATTTTTTTTAATTTTTCTTAAATTTAGCCAAAAAATATACTTTGACAAAATTTTTCTTAAAATGTTTTTTATTGGGTAAAAAATGCCTGTTTTAACTTTACTAAAAATATAAAAAAGTCGTTAAGAGTAAGAAAATTTGTTTTAAAACTAAATTGAATGTAACATAAGGTTTATTTTACTAATTTGCTTCAAAAAAATTTTGTTTAAAAAAATTTTCTTAAAACAAGGAGCATTTCCAAAAATATGGAAAACTTCTCAGATTAAAATTATATCAAAGCCAAGAGAGGATTCTATTATAACATCTTCTTATAGACCTATTAGCCTACTATCCTAATTGTCAAAGCTGTTCGAGCTGTTCGAATATTTCAAAAGAAAATTATACCATTCTTGAACGATAGAAATGTCATCTCAGTTCATCAGTTTGGTTTTCGTGAAAAACATGGAACCATAGAACAAGTGAATCACTTAACTGGAGAGATAAGGAAATGTTTTGAAATAAAGAAGTATTGTTCAGCTATTTTTTATATGTCGTGCAAGCATTCGATAAAGTATGCCAAAAAGGTTTAATATATAAAATTAAATGTTTACTGCAACCATGTACCCACAAATATCTGGAGTTCTATTAATCTGACCGTTTATTTAGAGTAAAGTATAACGAATTTGTGACCGAAGAATTTGAAATAAAACCAGGTGTTCTTAGACCTACCTCGTATTTAATTTACACTTCTGACTTACCACTATGCGACTAACTGAGTGTTTCTGCATTTGCTAATGATACGGCAATACTCAATTCCCACGAAAACACCATCTAGCCAACTTGATATTTACCTCCGACGTATGGAGACATAGTTGAAAAACTGGCGTATACGATTAAATGATTTGAGAAATAACCATGTTATATTCAGCCTCAAAAGAGGGAATTCTGTTACATACCTTGGTATTCATTTAGATGGGCGATTAACTTGGAGTCGTCATATAGAAAAGCTTCTAGCATACACTGGTTAATAAACAGCCAATCAAAACTAAGCCATGACAATAAAGTCATTCTGTATAAAACTGTTTTAAAACCAATTGGGACATATGCCATCCAATTATGGAGAACTGCCAGTAATAAGAGTATCGATATTATACAGAGGGCCCTATCAAAAATTCTTAGAACCGTGACGAGTGCACCATGGTATATAAGAAATGAAAATATCTATAGAGAAATGAAAATATCCTTTGATAAAAGAGAAGTTTAAAAAGCTCGGTGAAAAATACATTATAAAACTGCAGACTCACCTCAACCCTCTTGCATTGCTTTTTACTGAAGTTCAATCGAATTCAAGGTTTCGTAGAGCCGATTTTCCACTCTGTTACTAGGAGGATCAATTATTCACCTAGCTATACTTTCGTTAGAGAACAATAGTCATTAGTGTTTAGTTTTAAGATTTAAATACATATTGTGAGGCCTTAAAGAAAGGCAGATTCAATATATAAATAAAATATTTTTTTTCGAGATTAGGCCATTTTTGTATTTTTCGATTGTTATTTTTAAGGACAAAAAGAATAGTTAAAACTGAAGATGTTGGACTTTTTCTTCCAGCCGTAGAAAATTGTTACTGAAAGCATTAATTCGTTGTTCATAAATTATGGATTCAAAGAAATATTTAAAAGAATTTAAGTTTCGTATTAAGGCAAATCGTATTTAATGAAAATAATAGAAAATACTTTAAGGTAATTCTAAAGTTTCAAACTTTTACACAAAGGTAAATTAAGCATAAGTTTTTACTATATTTAAGATAAAGTGCGAAAATCTACGTATATATATAATAAATAAAATTAAAAATTTTCAGAGTTTGTTCAAAAGTTTTATAGCATTTTTTATTGAACTTATTTAGCTGATTTGCAAAAAACAAACTGTAAAGATATAGTACAGTTCCAGATAGTACACAATCTGGAAGAATTTTATTAAATTGAAGTTATTAGCAGGGATGTGAGAATGTTACCTACAGATAGGTGGTCAGAAGGACGTAGATAAGTCAGCTTAGAATTTTAAATACACTATTTATACTATACCCTTTTTCATATCTATTGGTCATGGTGGATGTAACAAATATTTTCCTTTTTTTTAATTTCCCATTTATTTACTTTTTTGGAGATAAAGCACAAACTAGCGAATTTACTAACCACATTGGATCAACTTAGAAGAACTAACTGTTTGATTAGTTAAATTGTAGAATACTAACAAGAGCAAAAGTGTAAAGAGACATATTTCTTTATCTCAACATGTATTTATAACTGCAAGATCAACCTGTACTAATTTGGATGTTTTTAACAAATATTGTGTTGATAGTGTTGGAGACCGATTGCAGATTGATGCGATTTACACGGACTTTAATAAAGCATTTGATCGAGTGTCACTTTTATTATTAAAATTATATAACTTGGGTGTTCATTCCCCAATGCTTTTTTGGTTGCATTATTACTTGTCGGATAGACAATCCGTAGTTTCCTTAATGGTATTTGTTCTACATCATTTATTTCTACTTCTTGTATTCCAGGAGGTAGTATTTTGTGTCCTTTGTTATTTAGTATATTTATTAATGATATTGACTTATGTTTCTGAAAGTTTCATTACTTATTGTATGCTGATGATTTAAAAACTTTTAAGACAATTTCTAACGCCAATAATGTTTTTAATCTTCAGCAGGATTTAGATGGTGTGAGCTCTTGGTCAGTCCGCAATGGTTTACCTTTTAATTTAAACAAATATTTTTCTATGACTTATCATAGATGTTGTAACACTGTTTTATCCCGATATAGAATACATCAACATTTACTATTATCTCTGCATGAAATTTTAGATTTAATGGTATTATTTGATGGGAAATTATCATTTAATAATCACGTAAACTATATTATACCTAAAGTTATTCAATCTTAAGCTTTTTATGCCGTAATTCTTTTTGTCTTTTGTGAGATCTAGATTAGCATATGCATCATTTATCTGAAGCCCTAGTACTCATTTACATATAAATAGAATTGAAAAAAATCCAGCAAAATATATAAAGTTTTCTCTTTTATTTTTAAATTTTTCATTTGTAAACCCTCAAATATCGACTCCTATGAAAACTTTAGAAAAAAGACGTAAAATTTCTTCTGTATATTTCTTATATGCTATAATTTGTGGATTAATTGATTATTCTGATTTGCTTATTACCATAAAACTGAGGTACATACAGGCCTCTAAGGCAAAATAATTATTTCTTTTATATAGATACACATAGAACAACACATGCTTTGAATGAACCTTTAATAAAAGCTATGAGATTATTATTCAAATAAAAATATGTTTAATAGTTTATTTAAATAATTAATTTCATTATGTATATTAAATTGTAATTGATGTCTGTAACGTTTAAATTAACAAAACTGTCCACCCTATCGATTACTAAGAGACTTTTAAGTGGTCAATTAACTTCATCTTACACTACAAAATTCGAATAGGTAATAAACATTTTAAAACATGTAAATCAACTAGTTTTTAGTTTTAGGAAAAAAAGCTATAAAATATTTGTCTCTTATTATTCCTGTCTTTCCCCATTTATTAGATATTGTCAGCCTCATGGCAACTCCTTTTTTTTTTTTTTTGGTTTATTTCAAAAATAATGAGTATAATTTTGCGCACATTTAATTAGTTTTCGTGAAACAATTAACAAGTTTTAGCACGATTTTCACACGGGACTCTCTGCTGCAGTTTCGTATGCAGTAAATGGTGCTCGTTGTTGTATTTTTTCATATCTTTAATTTTTCTTTCTTATTTTTTTCAAATTATTATACATACTTTTAAACAAACAACTTTTTAAAGAGCAGCATTTTATACACGTACATAATATATTTTATATGTATATTGGACTTAGTTGCATGTAAAGCGTAAAAACAACTATTGTTTTAAAAATTATATTTGAAAGTTCCTAGAAAAGTTGTAGAAATTAAAAGAAAAAGAAAATGAATACAAAAAAAATTAGCAAGCTGGGAAAACAAATAAAACAGGAGGGAAATTTTAAGAAGAGGAAATATAAAAACAAAGTGTTATTAAAGGTCAAGAGGAAGAAAAACTTTAAATATAAAATATATGTTGTAATGATTTTAATGAAATTAAAATTTATAAGGAATTTTATTTAAGTTCAAATATTAAACTGAAATATCAATATTACTATATATACACTACCTGTTATCAGGATCAGACCAAAAGCAACAAAATTTTAAAAATACAAACGTTTAGTTTTTTTTTTCATCAGGATAGACCACATTCAGTTTTTTGTTAAATCTGTTGTCGTTTGTTATAAATCTTTATAAAAGCTAAAAAAAATTAAATTCAAGTCTATGACAGTATGTTTGGATGCAAAATTGATAGAACAAATTCTGTAAGTTCTTCTGTAATGGTGAAAATTATTGTTCACTACACTGAAATATATTCTTTTCGCAAAATCGCTGAAATAATCATGCGTCGTTATGATATCGTAATGCAATACGAGTACATTAAACATGAAGAAAATTACAATAATAATTACAAACAAGTTAGAGCGCTATATTCGGCTGTACCGAATCTTTTATATCCTTCACCATTTTACCAATAAATAAATAGAAATAGTATGCCTTAACATTTTCATATTTATACTTAAAAAAATAATAATACATACATTTATTCCACAAGCAACGCTTGCTTAAAAAAACAACTTACAATAATACATACATTTACTGACTGACATATACAAAAAACAACAACACCTATAAACATTATAATATTATTGTTGTCAACTAAACTGCTTGCTTATACAAAAAATAACAACACTAAAAGTCATTGCAGTGCTTTTTATATATGCTGTGTGTGTGTGTATACTTTTAATATTTTTTTCAGTTTTTTGCCTACATCTCGGTTGTTTATGGACCGATATGGTTAATTCAAAAAACCGAAATTTTATAAAAATATTTATGACCGATCTATATAAAGACGAAACCCGTAGTTTAAACAAGATCTTCAAAAAGTTATTATTGGACGGATTTAGTTCATTTCTTCAACATAAAAATTCGGAAAAAATTTCCCAATTTTTTTTTTTTTTTTGTAAAAACAAAATCCCTAGCTTATATAGAGGCTTCAAAAATTCGAAAACCGGTTTAAAATACGGTTTTTATTTTTGACATATATCCGCCATTTATAAACCGATTTTGCTGAATTTCAGAAAAAATTCTCGAAAGGATTTCCTATAATTTCATATATATTATATATGTTATCTGTCGGTCGAAATGGCATTTATGAATGGACGTACAGACGAACATCGTACTATCAACATCATTTTTTACAAGGATCCAGAAAATATAAACTTTTTGGTTCTCCGATGAAAATTGTGGAATTTAGAAACGAAATGACAAACTTATATATACCCTTTACATCTGTGGTGAAAGGGTATAAAAACACACCAATACCGCTTTAACTAACCAATCTTTGAACTGCGTCAAATTCTACCCCTAGTGCTAAGCATTTAAGAGTAATAATTAGAAGCAAATCAAGCTTTTTTGGGCAGCTAGTATTCACAACTTTCAAAACTAAAGAAATAGCCATCGGTTAGTATCAGCCAGAAAGTCCAACTCATATATTTTGCTTTCTATTTGAAGAGATGGAATCTGAAAATACCTCTAAGAGTTAAGGACTACATAAATGCCGATTTTTTTTTTTTTTTTGGAAAAGGAGTTCAGTTTGAATTGTTTTGAATGTTATAATTTTCAGTTTTACGATATGAAAGATTAGAATAATTGTCTGCCCATTTTTATTGAAAAAAGGAACTATTGACCTTATCTAGCAGTATTACAGCATGGCCAAAATTCTTCTTAAAAACATGCTGAAACAAGTTTTTCGCCTATTAAGTATACGTTTTATCACCACAATAATGTAACTACGCACATGCCACATGTGGTTAAAAATACTGAAGTCTTAAGTTTGACACTCAACTCATTCCGCCTTAAAGTCATTGGAAATGTTTAGGATTAGATAACCTGTAAGATGTATGAAGCAGGAAGACTGTATGACACTAAGTATGAGCATATTGAGGTCATAAATACAGAATGGGACGAAATTTCCCCTCAATAATAATCTTTTATTGCCTACAGAAGGCAATAAAAGATAGAATTTTTGAAGCATATAAAATGAAATGGCAAATGTTTACACTTTCAGCTTAATAGTCAAGTCAAAGGAATTGGAATAAATTCCTTTTTTTTAATATAAAAGTTGATTGATTTATTAGATTATTAGATAATTAATCCTGATGATACAAGAAAAGCCTAAGAATTCCTCATATGATTACAAATAACAAAAAAAAAAAAGAGAACGTACCGTAATATTGAGACCTACTCATGGTGTTGAAGTAATCAACTACAGAATGTTTTATTAATTTAAAAAATTAGAATCATCAATGTTTCTCCGTTCAAAAATTATAGAGATTTTTCACTAAAAGCTGTGCTGGGTCTATCCTAATGACGAGCAGTGTATAAAAAATTCTTAAAAATTAATTTTTATAATAATCTTAGAAAATTGAAACTAAGCCTAAAAGCAGGCTTTAATATTTTATTAGGGCTATCAAGGACCCAGTAAAAAATTGGTAATGGCATGTATTTACGGATGTAGTTACTTTTGAATGACAACATCATACTGTCTGTATTACATAGAAGTAGTTTAGCAACTTCTTATTTATAACCCTGTATGTAATTTATAATCAGGTTTTTGATAATGCTACCAATGATTTAACCAATTTAAATATTTAAAGAATGGATATATAATCATATAAAAATATTAATTGGTTCGCCAATTAATCTGCTGTTTTCGAAATCTGTAATTAAAATGTATAAAATCATTTTACATTTGAAAAGAAAAACAAATAAAAAAGCATATATTTATATTCTGAGTTTTTATTACTTATTTTTAACCAAAAACGTAACTAGTTTCTATTGTTTTCACTAATAATGACTTCTGTAATACTTTAATATAAATTAGTTATTGAATAGCTTGGCAGTAATTAGTTTTTGTAACGAGATCTAAGTAATTACTATCTAAAATGCCTACTTGTAATAATAAGACATAACTAGTTGTCTCTAGTGACATCACCGTGTTAAAATAATGGGTTATTCAGTTCACGTGTCACTACCCAGCAAAAATAAATAGAAGTAATTTTTAAGGAAGTACTTTTTCATTACTTCCTAAGTTTCAGTAGGTATACGGTTTCTTGAGCTTAAGAGGTTACAAAAACATTATCCAAAAATGTTATTAAAAAGCGATTGAAATAAATTTTTCTGATATAAAACGTTGAGAATTTACAAATAATTGTTAAGCCTTGTTCACATTTGGCAAATATTTGATCAAGGTTGCGTGACCACTAATTTTATAAAAATATTTTTTGTCGTTGTTTGATCTTGCAAATGTTTTGCAAGAGATGTCAGCTGTGATTAATGATAAGTAAACAATCGTTTCCTGTTAAAAAAGAGAAATTAAGAAATATGTTAAATAGTGGTTATGTCATTTTGGTTAAATATTTGACTAGTCTGAACGTACCCTTGCTTAATAATAACTGTTTTAATCAGATGAAAAATATTGTTATGCATATTTATTAAAAAAATTTTTGGTTTAGATAAAAATTAAAAGTAATTTCCTTGAATTGATAAAAAGGAACAATTTTACATGACATCGTGAATATGAGTTCCTAATCAGTGAATAGGTATCAAAAAAGAGAACATCTTCCAATGACAAGCCTATGTTAAATTCATTGGAAATGATCCGAATTTGCACTACTACTGGATCACAAGTTCAGGATCTTATTGACTTCTTTGGATGTTCTTTTTTTACTGGGTAGTGAAGAGCGATTATATTAGCTTCTTAACTCATAACCTGACACTCAAAGTTTTTGCTGGGGAACTCTTGATTTGGTATGATAATTGAAATTTGGAAATATTATTTTAAATTTTTTTTTATTTTATTTTAAACTCTTTATTCCAAACAAAAAGTTATAAAAAAATTATTAAACATTTAATAAAGAAATCCTTATAATCATAATGAATAGCTTATTATTTTTTAAAAACAATTTTTAAAAATTTGTTCATAAAAATTTTATCTGACACCAAAGCACAATCTTTTTTCATAATTTTCTCTTCACTTAACATTAACTGCACGTGTATGTGTGAGTTTAATTCTAGAGGGGCAACAAAGTTAAAGACAAACATTTAAACAACCATATTTTATTGTCTCTATGAAAAAATATTTTTACGCGGAACAATTTTAGAAAATATTTTGCAAGTCCATGTTCTCTTTTACTGCCATTTATAAACAGAATTTTTTATTTTTCTATTTGTTCTTTTTTTTAATTTTTGGTGCATGCAGCAAAATATTGCTTTAACAGCAGCAAGGAATGGTATCATGGCTGGAGATGAAAGTTGTGTTGTTAAGAAAAGTTGTTTTAAAATAGATAATGTGTGTGTGTATGAGTGAGTACGTGTGTTAGATAATATATGTATATATATACACACACACACACATATATTTATATATATATATATATATTTGGTGTTGCATAGAATCATGCCTGTGGTTTTATTTATTTATTTTAATAAAGTTAGTCTCTGATGTTTGTGAATTTGTTGTCGTATTTATGTTTTTATAGTTTTTTTTATAAATATTATATCATGTATGCATTTGTGTGTGTTTAAACTAAACTGCATTTGTATATGTTTTTGATGTTATCCTTTCGGCACCATTATGATTTTTTTATATTTAGGAATATAGCAATGCATATTTTGTATGTGTGTGAATAGCATGGAATTATTTTAGTAAATTTAGCAAAGGGTATACAAATATACTTTATTATACATATATGAAGCACAGTGGAAGAAAACCAACATAAATTATGAATTCCTATTCAGTAATAAACATTATTACAAATAGAATTTTAAATAAAGCCTGAGTCATAGAATATAACTAGAAGTTTATGTGAGAGACAAAAACCTAATTTAGTTGTCAAAAACTCAATTCATGAAACAACAATATACATGTAGTCATACATATTTTGCTTTTGTATTTTGAAAAAAATTTATTAAATTTTTTGAAAATTTAATTTAAGCTGCCTCTCACATAAACTTCTGGTTGTATTCTATGGCCTGAGTGTTCACAAAAATATTTTAATTATTTTAATAGTAGCATTTTTTCTAAAATAATAAAAAAATGCTGGTGAAATTTTTAGAAAGATAAAAGCCTTTAAATTTTTGGTACACGAAAAGATCATTATATTTCTAATATAATATATTAAAAATAAATTTAAAAAATAAATTTTAATATGATTTTCTTTGTGCATTTAAAATATATAATTCTAAAAACTATTTTCATAAAAGATGCTTTCCTGTTTAAATTTTTGAATGGGCGGGAACTAGTTTAGTGTCTAATCATCTTTTCTTCTTTTAGATCAGAAAGCCCATATTCATGATAGGAAGTACTTTGATAAATAAATAAAGTGTATATTTAGATATTTTAAGTTATACAAGAATATTTTAACTGTTAAACATTTTACTTAAATCGATCGGCCTTAATTGGCTTAAGCCAAAATGCATTTCTAACTGATATCCTACTCCTAAATAAGATACGAACTTGGTTCTTATATAGATCGTTCACAGATACAGTTTTTTGAATCAAATAATCGGTTTATAAATAACCTAGATATTGGCAAATCTGTTTCTTTATTTATCTAATATATGCTTCCCTTGTAGTTGTTATTTCACGGGTACTGACAACAACAACAATAATAAATTAAGGTATATTTAGTTTTTCAACTTTTTTAAGCCTATTCAAGCTAGAGACTTCGTTTTTTCAGAGACAAATCAGATTTTTTTTTTTAAGAATGAAAATGAACTAAGGTTCAGTATTAACCGAGTTATATTCCAAAACGTGTTATTAGAATTTTTGAAGCTCCCATATAAACTATGGGCCTAATTCTTGCAAATATTTTTTTTCCGAATTTCGGTTATTTACATCATTTAAATCCGTCCAAAAATTTTTCACCATACCCTTTTTTAATTTAATATTGTCTTACTTTTAATTAATTTATATTGTCTTATATTTATAAAATATTAGTTCTGCATCGAAGTGACTATATCTTCCTTAAATATGTGACAACTTTTGTAAAATTCCTAAGCATTAAAGTTTTTATTTTCTAGGTTGCACCGGTATGCTTCGCTACCTTCTTTGGTGCGATAACTAATATTTTCTTTATATGGAAGCTATTACTTCCCTTGGACTTATTCACCCTATTCGAAATTTGATCTGAAAATTACTTTTACATTTTTTTAGGACTTTCACTGCAATAGTTCTAATACTTATACTAGTAATTTCGTGAAAATCAGTCGTTTAGAAGTGACTGATGCACGAAAAGAAAAGCAAACCAACAAACAAACAGACTAATTTTTATGAAAGCCTATATCTATAAAATCTTAATTCTATTTCCACTTTATAGGAAAATTCATATTATTTAAAGCTTTTGGTGTTTTCATAGGTATAGTATAATGTATTTGATTTTCGTATAACACATCTCAACACGGGTGAATGGTATATAAGATTCCGCACACCTGTATATACACAGCTCTTTTTTTTTTGTGACTTTAAATTTCAAAAATTATTGAGCTACCTCATTTTAAATTAATTTGGGATATATTAAAAAAGCAAATAATTCGAAAAATCAATTTCAAAAAATTTAAAAATTAAGAATTAAAAATTAAGAACGACAGCAAAATGCACATTTTATTCCTAACTTAAAGATGGTTATAACACAGATAAAGGGTCATATTGATCATTAAAATCGATGCTTAAATGTAAATTTTATTCATAATTAAGCATTTTTGTAAAATTTTTCATTTTTATACAATAACTTCACTTAACTATGCTTAGAGTCGGAATTTATGCATCGATTTTAATGACATTTTTTTTTTTATTATTTATCACATTTCTTTTTTTTTTTTTTTAACAGTCAGCGTAATGGTTAAACAGAAAAGTTAAAATCTTTTTTTTTTTTTTTGTGCTGTTTTTATATTTAACATTTTTATTTTTACAAAAATTTTCCAAAATTTATAAATATTAGACTAAAAAATGATATAAATAGAACGTGAAGAAAATATGAATTTAAATTTTTTGGTATTTTATTAAACTAAATCAAACATATCGTCCTTCTGATATGTTTAAATACACGCCACCTCTCTAATTTTATAACTATTGTCAATTCCAAAAAAAAAAAGTTATTTTTAGTCTTATACCTGCCTTATCACGTGTATGTAAATTGTATGAGAAATGCCGTGTCGCAGAATCAGTTTTCCCAGAATAATCAATCATTTAACAAGAAATGACATATTTTAAATTTGCAAATTGTCAACCCACTGTTTGCACTTTCAAAATGAAGCGAAACAAAAAAACAACAGTTTGATTATTAACGTTAAAATTATAAAGAATTTAAGCATAATACGTACGAGTAAGTTTTGACAAAAGTTCATGCTTAAAATACACCAAAAAGAGTATATTGTATGATAAGTGTCAAACATATAGGAATACTTTTTATATTTCTCAAAAAAAAAATAAAAAATTACGACAAATTTAGCACAGAAGTAGTAGCATACAAACAGCAGTTTTAAGCTTAAAAATAGCATCAATAATACATACAAACATACGTACATACATACATACAAACACACATACATACATACATACATTCATACATACATACATATATACATACATACATAAATACATACATACATACATGCATGCATACATTCATACATACGTATGTATTTATAACACATACATACAAATCTACTTACATTTGCATGCATAGACACTCCGTCACAAAGGACATAAATTTGTTTATAAAATAGAAAAAAACACGAAAATGTGTATTTTATTTTAGCTTGAACTTGCCTCGAAATTTCTTTTTTCTTAGAACTGACAAAAAATTATTTTAAATGTCTCTATAAATGCAAGAGAAATAGAGAGGGAACGTTTTTATTTCATCTATTTTTTAGGAATTTTCTTAGTTATTTTGTTCTTATTTTCCTTAAAAAAAAATTCTTTAAAACAGTTAAAGAATTTTTTTCTACTATTAGTTTATGTCACTGTGTCACTTAAAAATAATATATATATATATATATATATATATATATATATAAAAAGAAAACATTATTTTGGTTTCTTAAAGTCTCTTTTTATCTTTATCCTTTTTGGTTTAAGAAAGAAAAGTAGGTTAAACTTATTTTGTTTTATTTTTTTTATAATTGAAGACATGTAGCTTTATTTTATTAAATTTAATAAAAGAAAAGTATTTTTCAAGTGCCTTTATTAATTTTATGGCTAGAATGGTTTAAGAAAAAATATTTATTTAGTTTATTGAAAAATATTGAATAAATTTAATACCTATCAATTTTAAATATTTTAGTAGAGAAGAAATTGATTTTATTTAAGAAGAAAGTATAAACAGAGGGATATCAACCACATTCGTGCACAAAATGATACCATTCAGTGTCATTTCAAAGTGCATACTGTATAATTAAATCAGTAATGAAGAATTGTTATCTCATTGGTATCAACTTGACAACACATCAGTGTCGAATAATTATATAGTATTATCTTTTTATTGCGTGCGTTTAAAAGTTGTAAATGAATAAGCGATACCGTAAATTTTCAATGTATACTTCAGTTTTTCCTTAGAGTGTTTAAACTTAATTTTAAAATAAAAATAATAATAATAATTTTATATCTTTAAGTTATTAAACATTTGCCAAACATTTTCAGAAAATTTTCATATAAAACAAAGTATTTTATTTGTTGTTTTATTTGATGCATAAATTCGGAGCAAAATGGAAAATGTATGGAAAGTTTAAAGTTTTTGTCTAATTTGGAAAAGCTAAATTTTGTTATATTTACAAAAAAAAAAAAAAATGTTTTTAAAAGTTATTACACCGTTGTATATGCTTTTATAGATTTTTTTTTATAAATTACAATTAATCTCGAAAATAATTTCTTTTATATTTAAAAATTTGACAAAAATATAACCAATTATATTTTTGTTTAAAAAACCTAATTCCTCTACTTCCTAAAAAAAAGAGCCTTAATAGGAGAATTAGTGACACATTTATAGAATGACTTACTTCAAAGTAGTTTTTTGAATATAAATTTAAATTTTAAGGCTGTTTTGCACATTTGTAAACTGATTTATGATGTACTCAAGAAGGCCTATAACGCAATTCATTTCTCGAGTAGTTTTTTACTGTAGTTGAATATAATTTTCAATTTAAAAAATACATGTATATATTTTTTTAACATCTCTATCTCTTTGAATACAGTTCAAAAAAGAGAAATATATCCTTCAAAAGGCGGTAAATTACTGAGAAAAATAATACATGTATGAATATAAGAAATGTCATTTAAGATACAAAAGAAAAAAAAAACACATTTCTTAATCCATATGATATTCCAAAACAATTTGTCTGTGAAAACATTATCATGTCCGAGCTACTGAGATTATTTATTGTTGTCCTAAGCAATTTCCTATTTAAATTCAGCTAAATCGATTTAGCGGAAAATAAATTATAGAACGAAATTTGGACCAATCTTTAAAAAATTATTATATTTGCGTTTTAATTGGCAAACTACAATATTTATTTAAATATTTTTAATCCATATGAAAATCTGAGTTCCGTCTCTCTGAACATCTGAACCGTTTACCCGAATTAAATGAAATTCTTCCAAATTATTTGTGATTTTAATAAGCATTTTATAATTTAATATTAACTAGTAGAAAATAAGCTATAGAAAAAATCTGAACCAACCTGTAAAAATGGTGATGTTTGCTTTTTTCTTCAAACTATAAAAAATATATTTAAATATTTTTCATCCGTATGAAATACTGAGTCGATTTTGAATATCTGTCCGCCCGTTTATGGAAAACATTTTTATATCTAAACCATTAACCCCAATTAAATAAAATTTATTCAAGTCTCTATTGTTTTCTAAGCAATTTGCTATTGAAAATCAGCTAAATCGTTTGAGCGGAAAATAATTTATAAAACGAACCACAAAATAATTATAATTTTTGGTGAATAATTTACAAATTTCTAAATCGATTATATTATATTTTTATTTATATAAAATCCATCTAACTTAATAACATATAGGGAAAGAAAGTCACAGATACCATATCTCGAAAAGTTGTGAGTTAAATAAATAAAGAGTGCTGATGACGGTCGTGAAAAAAGATAAATAAATAAAATTAAAACCTTAAACTATGTCTATCCACCCGATTGTCTGTGAAAAACATTATAATTTTCAAACTTCTAACCCGACTGTAATTCATGTAGGGATCTATATTATTTTCCTATGCGGTTTGCTATTAAAAATCAGCTAAATAGGTTTAGTAGAAAATAATTTATAGAACCATATCTAATCAAACCCTAAATATATGTAATTACTTTTATGTAATTTGCAAACTACAAAATCTATTCAACTACTTAAAATATTTAAAAATTTTGAGAACATTAACTATGTTGCAATGTTGTTCAAACTACTAGCCCAAAAGGTATGAAATTCATTAAAATTGTTTCAGGGTTTTCTAAATAATTCAAAATAAATAGCTTCAGTAGAAGAAAAGTTATAAAACAAAATCTGGACTGAAGTCTTAATAATTGAAATTTCTGGTTATATATCTTAAACTGCAAATTAAATTAAAATATTCTTGATTCATATAAAATTCTGAATCGACTAAATGAAGTCAATCTGTTCCTCTGTCTGTTGGAATCATTCTTCCACTCTTCCAAACATTTTACTATTTATAATTATCTAAATCAAAGCAGTAGGAAATAAAGTTGTGGAGAAATTTTATTTAAATAAAATTAAATCAGAGTAGTCATGGCTATGAAATACCCAGTTTTTAAAAAATTCTATTTACTTTTATAATTGTTTTCAAGACATTCAGAATTTTATAGATGCTACAGTGGGCTAAAATTATTTTTTACAGGTTTTGTCTAAATGGAAATGTTTGAAATTATTTTTGTGAAAAGGTATACAAAATTCGGCTCAAACATATCTTCGCGTCCCACTTTTGACATTGCAATGGAAGCGCGACCCACTACAACTTTGAGTAGTTTATAAAACAGATAAAATATTATGTAAAGAAAAGATATTATATTATATTATTATATTATCATTTTATGCGTCTACAAAATATCGATTCTTTATTTTGATGGACAAAAGATCGAAAAAGATAGTTCACATTAAAAAATATATGTTGATGAATATTGTTCCAGTAGTTTTAAGGCTTCAGAGCCAACAAGCGAATAAACTTTGGAATGCTTTTTAATTAATTGATTCAAAATTAAATTTAATACATGAGCTACTTTTAAACTCTATTTGATATGAAGGAATTTTTCTAACTTTAAATTATAAAGTTGTTTAAGCAAATTTTCTTTTTATAGCCTGCAAACTTCTTTGCGAAATAAAATTGTATGTACTCAGCATTGGGAAGTTGCACCAATAGAGCAAATTTAATTTTTTTTTTTCTACAGGATGTTATTCTATGGTTAAAACTTGGCAAGAGCATTAAAACGACTTTATAAAAAATGTTCTTGGCATATATATTTACAAAAAATACAAATATGATTTCATGTGAAAATTCGTTAATTTCAACAAATTTAAATGAACTACATTTAACATTTTAATTAATTGTTTTCCCTACCATATAGTAAAGTTTCTTTATGATGTTTCATTGATCAACATAATTCTCTTTATGTGATCGTTACTGTCTTTATCATGCATTATATTTTCATTCGAAAAACTGGTTCCTTCATTGGTTTTTCTTGTAGTTGATTCTTAAAAAAACTCATTTTTGAAAAAACAAATTACTTTTGTTTTTAAATTGGGGATGTTTTGTACAAAAATGTCTTTCTTTTTTATATTATTTTATGATTTCATTGGAATTTTTATTTAAAAATAATATTTTTCAGGTTCGCTTCGCGAGCCGCCACAAATGTTCTCATGGACTTGTGAGTCGGAGAACTATTGGTATAGAGCATTCTCTCTTGTTTAAAGTCTAAGTTCACACACAGCAATTTTTCTTTATGTATTTTTTTTAACCTTGATTTGTTTTTTTTTTGGAATGAAAAATAAAACGAATTTCGAAGTACTCTTTCATATTCCCTCTCGCTCGCTAGCTCTCACATGAAATCAGTATTTTAGCAACAAAAATTGCCTTGTGTGAACTCAGGCAAAGTCTACTTGAATAGACCGATAAAAGTGAGAGAACTTATTGCCCTGTCAAAGCATTAGAAAGTGATGAAAAAATCTTATTTGCCATCAAAAGTACTGAATTTATTACACAGTTAAAAAGTAACAGATGTAACAATATTAAAAAGTTTTAATGCAAAATATTAAACTTCAAAAATTGCTTATAAAAAAAAAATATATATATATTATATTTTTAAGCAAAACAAAAATTTAATTTAAAATTTTAAGCAAAACAAAAAAGTTTCTTTTTTAATAAAATTTTTTAAGTCAAATTTCATTTTGTTTGTATTTGTTTTAAATTCCTAGAATTGTAAACATTTAATTTTGTAAATAACTATTGCTACGTTTATACGCCATTTTTTTGCTAGAAATTAAGCTACTATTTATACGGTAGATTGCATACAAAAATATATTTATCAGTTATGCCAGTTGGGAAAAATAACGCTATTAGCATTGAAAATTTTATGCGCAATTTTCTCAATGTGCTAAAATTTTTATTTGCTTATGAGAACAATGTATAAACATAGTTTTTTTTTTTTTCTTTTTTGTTTCGCCATAAATTTGTATATACCTCAAACTTCTGTCCTTTTGTTTTCTCTCCTATCTTTTAGATTTTTATTATTTCTCATTTACTACATCAATTTTCAAAATTTTCAATTTTGTTCAATTTAAGAATTTGTTAAACATTTTTGTGAAGAATATAAAGCTGACAACACTACCTCTACCTCTACCGTGAATGAATTTAACTATAACTAGCTATAGCTAGTATTACATTGAATTGTGTTGCTATAGCATTATTTTAAAAACAAAAATATCTTCATATAAAAATTCTAAAGCTGGTATCCTTAGCAGCAGTGACAGGAATTTTTCATATGGTTGATACTTGTTTGAGTTCATTACGGCAGTTGTGAAAAAGAGTGGGTTTTAGTTGAGCTAATTTATTATTTTTTTTTTAGCTGTCTGTCGTTCAGTCTATCTGTCTGTGTTTCTGACTCTCTAATGACCACTGAGTAGTTATTTAGATTAAATTTGATTTACTGATTGTTGTATTTATCTAAACTTTTATATTGACCAAAAGTTCGTTCTTTTGTAGCATATGATTGTGCAAATAATTTTTATTTAGTATTTGATATTTTCAATTGTATTTACTTAGTTGTTATTAGTTGACAACTTTTAGTTATTCCAAGCAAAAAAAAATACTAACAAATTTTTGTTTGGCATTAATTAAGCAGCTATTGTTTAATAAACCTTCATTAGCTCCCCAATAATAAAAACATGGAATAACAATTATTTGCTATAAAACAAAATTACAAGTCAAGAGTTCAAAAAGTTTAGCAAAAGCAAAAAAGAAATACTCCCAAACCAGCAAAACTAAGTGAAATTTAGCAACAAAGAGAAAAAAATTTCTAATTATTTGTCTTTACCCTTAATTCCTTATTTATAAGCAAAAAGGACACACATATACTATGTTTTATTTATTTTCTTATTTAACGTTATTTTCTTCTCCACTTCTCTTTCAATTTCTTCGATTTTCTGTTTTTACATTTCCTTAAAAGTATTTCATTTATACCAAAGCAACAGGTCAAACAATTTGATGCTGTTGTATAAAAAAATATTCACCTTCCGGTTATAAACCAAAATTAAGAAAGAACTTTAAAAATATATTTGTATAACATTTTTTTTATTTATTGAAAAATTCTTGTCAAATCATATAAATTTCATAATAACCGAAAAGCAACTTTAAAAAATGAAATAAAAATCCCTTTTTACCTCAAATGGAAATATTTTTAGTATTAATACAGTCGTAGTCATATATGTACTTACATTTTTTATAATTTTTTTAAACATTTTGTTGTTGCTATAAAATATTTTGAAAAGTTTGTTTTGTTTGTTGTAATGACTGAAAAGTGTAGAGTAAAAAATACGTGTAAATATTTTGAAATAAAAAATGCTTAACTTTTCCTTTAATATCGGAAATAAATGCCGCTACTTTTTCAGAAATTATCACAATCTACTCTACACATTTCAACATTACATTACAACAAAACAATTTTTTTCAAAATATTTTATAACAACAACAATATTTGAAATTTTTTTTTTTTAATTAAAAAAAATTAGAATGTGTAAATATATAT
Organism: Protocalliphora azurea; assembly: GCA_932274085.1. NCBI lineage: Eukaryota > Metazoa > Arthropoda > Insecta > Diptera > Calliphoridae > Protocalliphora > Protocalliphora azurea. Next base: position 199,748,703 of record OW026519.1, on the reverse strand, counting down.
GACTATGACTGTATTTTAAATGGAAATTAAACCACATACTCAGTTATGTAATACAAAAAAAGGACGATCTAAAGATTTTTTCCTTCTTCAAATACCTATATAATTTATTATTTAAGATTTCCTTTTATTTATTTTTTATAATTGAAAATCATGGAAAATTTACCAAATTACATGAATTTTTTAACAGTTCTATAGAATTCTTTATAAATATTTAATAATCAGGTCAAATAACAAAAATAAAAATAAAAATAAAAAATATTATTTATGTGGTAAAAGGCATGAAGAACCACAAAGTAATATTGGGACAATATTTCTTTTAAAAAGTGCTTTGCTTTCATAAATTTCAAATGTGAGTTGAAAAATTTTCGCAGGTTTCATGAAAGTGGGAAGAGAAAAATTATAAAACACATTAGTATTAAATAATTGGTTATTGCAAGATATATGTAAATACTATGATCATAATATGGTTACTTTAATAATATACATTATTACAGTGACCATAGAAAATGTTGAAACTCAAATTTATCTTTTTTTCACCGCGACAAAAAATCAAGAAAGAAATTTATTTCTCATAATTTTGTGTTAAAGTTCCTTCCTTTTTTCTATAATTATAACTTATAGCAAAGAAGTTAAATATACGCAGAGAAAAAATATGGTTATAGTGACCATAATCTAAGAGCAATATATTATGATTGGAACATATGATCACAGCTAAAAATAGCAATGATTGTAAATAATAATTATTATGATTCTATTTGTCACATTGTACCCGATTCTGTGGTTTGTTTTTTCATGTTATGATTCTAGTTTTACATACAATTGAACAATCTTATCATCATTCCATTTTATCAGATTATGAGTTGGTGTTATTACATTACTATTCTATCTTATTACATTATTATACCACATCATTATATTATGATTTCACTTTATAATATTATTATGCCATTCTTCATATTATTATTTCATTTTATCATATTATTATACCTTGTTATTATGTAGTTATCCATTATCATACTATTATTTCATTGTGTCATATTATTATTCCGTCTTATCATATATTAAAATAAATCGTATTAATAAAAAATAATTATTTTTATAATTTTTTATTAAAAGTAATAGGAAAAAGTACTCATTAGCCAAAAAAAAAAAATATTTACATATTATTTGTTAATTTACAAGTGAATATACTTGTACCACCATATTTGATTCAAATGCAAGATATTTCTTTTTTAGCTAAAAACTTTAATGGTAGTCATGCAATATATTATATTGCTTGAATCACACCGGGTATAACCAAACCTTGTCTATTTATATTTATTCATGTATAAACTAAATGAGAATCACAATGAAGTTGAAAAACAAACATTAAAAACAAAATATATTTAAAAACAAACAAGTATTGAATTTTTCCACTAAGTTTGTGGAATATTTTATTGTCATGGGAATAATAATATTAACATAGTTTAAAAAAAGAATATGGTTTAAGAACAAGAAAAAAGGCTGCAAATATTTAATGGTTGTAGAAGTAATAATATTGAATAATATTGAAATTAACAATGAGAACATAATATTGTTGTAGTGATAATGCGTGTAAATTTTATTTATTTGGGACAAAAAAAAAATAATAATTTATTATCAGAGTATCTCTAAAACACCTCCTTAAACACCTTTTCGAATTTTTTTTTTTTTTCAGAAAATACATTTTTCTTTAGACTTTTGATATTCACAGATATGAGGTATTTTAAGGGCAGAAACGAAATGTGACAGAGTGAAACTAACATTTTGCAGGTGATAAAAATTTTTACATACACATCAGTATACTTATTTTGCACGTTATTATAGTGTAGCATTAAAGGAGAAAGGGTGAGGAGTTCTTTGGTAAAGAAATAATGATATTAAAAGCGAAATTTTAATAAGATACAATTTCTAGAAAAAAAAAAAACTTAAAACTATGCTCTGCGGTCTACAAAATTTTTAATAAAAATTGTATAGAAATAAATAAGTAATTAATTTTTCAGACTTTACTTAAATTCAAAAAAAATGGTTTTTAGTTTTCAAAGTTCAAGTGATATATTAAAATTCTATCGATTATAATATTATTTTTCTAGTTGAAATTTTTACTATATCTGAAACGTATGTAAATTTCGAGATAGCAATTTTAATAGAAATATACCATGATAGAATTACTATATAAAACAGAGAAATTCAGTAATTTTTTATGTAACTTAGCCGATCAAAAGTTTATTCTGAGTTTAGTGGAATACTAGATATTCTGGCAATTTGCATAATTTTGTATTATTTTGTATATTTTTTGCGTAAAAAGTAATGTTAAAAATATTTTGAACTGAACTTTTGCATTTATACTTTGTTTCCCGAATAACTTGCATTTCTATTTTTCTGATAGATATTTCAAAAATTTATTTGTAATTTATTAATTCTGTTAACTTATAGTAACAAAAAATAATTATTAAATAAAATTTTTAAAACAACTTCTCCTTTTTTCTCTTTCTAATTGAAGTAATTTACACTAACAAACGATTGGAAATAATAGTTATAATATTCTGATTTTATAATTTCATTTTGATATTAGTTAAAATTTATGTTTTAGTAATTTTAATTCAAGGTTTCTAGGCTAAAGTTGCGAAAAAAGGCTTTCGCAAAAATAAAATTTTATTAAACTCTCGGTTCGCAGTTTTTCAAATAGTCAACAAATAGTAGCAATATAAACACTATTCATGAAGGAGTAATATCTCAAATAACACCTTAATGTTTTTTTTTTTTTTTCATTTACATCTTTTTTAATATTATTTAATAATTCAAAGCAGATGTGATGTTAATTCTCAGTTACTGATATGAGCACGTAGTGTAAAATTTTAACTCATATGGAGTTGATACACTCTTGACACAGATTGGTGTCATTTTGTACACGAATGTGGTAGATATTTTTCTGTGTGTAGATAATTGCAAAATGTAATACAGTCAATAATTTTTTTGATAATGGTAATGAAGTTTCATTGAATTAAAGAAGCACTAAAATGTTATTACCAGCTAATAAATCGAATAGTTTATAGCCTCAATGACTAAGAGATATCAAGAAGTGATAAAAAACCATGTTTATGCAATAAAATACTTCTATACATTACACTAAATGTATTTTTTACATTTCCTTTAATGCTTTTAAAAGTAGCAAATGCTTTGAACACTTGAATTTTTACTTCTATAATAAATTAATAATTATTTTGGTTTTTATTCATATATATATATATATATATATATATATATATATATATATATATATATATATATATATATATATTTACCTTTTTTTAAATTGATCTCTTATTTATGTTTCTATGCTAAAAATTGATTTTTGGTTTGAAATGTATTTAAGTATATTTGAAGAGCTTATTTTTTAATATTTTTTCTTTAAAAGAACATTTTGATATTTTTTTATTTTAATTCTTAAGAATTTTTTTTAATGCTTTTTGGTTTTAAATGTTTTTAATCATATTTTTATATATTACTTCTAAGAGCACATTTTCCTATTTTATGTTAAAAACATATTTTTGCTTATTTTACTTTAAAAACTTTTTTTCTTGACAAACATTTTGGATACAATATTTTTATACCTCTTTTAAATAAAATGTTTTTAATAAACCCATTAAAGCAATCAAATTTACTTTTAATAAAATAATAAAACAAATATTTCATTCAATCAAAATAAAAACAAATATTCTTTTATCCAAAAAATTTCTGAATTCTAAAAATTGTTTTCTTGTTTCTAATGATTTTAAGCATATTTGAACAGAATATTTTTTTATATTTAACTTTTAAAAAATGGTTTAAATTTTTTTTTTCTAATTTTTGTATATTCAGTTTCCGTTTATTTTAATTTTATTTTAATAGCTTTAAGTTTATTTTAATAGCATATTTTTGAATACTTTACTTTTAAGAGCATATTTTGGAATTGTTTTTCTTCAGAATATATTTTTTCATATTTTTCTTTTATAGCCTTTATAATACAAAAATTTTGCTCCAATTTGGCCTTTTTATAAATGCAACTTATTATGTAGTTTGAATTTTAATGCTCTTCAATTTTTTTCGCTGTAAAAAAATGTAAATTTAACTGAAACTTGTAAAAAATTGAGATTCAAAAATTTTATAATAACTTCTTTAACATTTTGTATCAAACACTAGAAGAGTTTTATTGTCTACCTAAAATTTTGCCTTTAATCTACCCCTTTTCAAAGGCCCTATAGCAAAGGTCAGAAAGGCAACATTTTAGTCAGTAAAAAAAAACTATAAATACATATATTAAATTTCATTTTACTTTCATTTAGCCGTCCTTAATATTTTGTTCTATAAAAATAATCAATTATTTTGAAAATTTTCACAGATCGTCATTGTTCATAGGCAGGAATACCACAAACTTAGAATTACATATTTCTTCCTGTGCGTTGAACGAAGCCATCCATGAAATATTTATTAGCTTCAGAAAAAATAAACCATTTTGTCATCGATTTGTAAGTGCATATTTTTGTATATTTTACCCTTAATAGCATATTTTAACATTTAGCAATTTTTAGTGCATATTTATAGCATATCTTGTAATTTTTAAGCATTTTAGGGCATATTTTTTGATATTTTAGGATAATTTTTTTATACATCATGAAATGTTTTTCAAATTTGATTTTATAAAAAAAAATAATAAGAAAAAATAAAAAAATAAAAATATTTATAGTTTTATTCATAATCGTTTTGAACAATTTATGAAAGGTTTTATAGAAGGTAAATAAATAATTTCGAAAAATTGTCATTCATAATAACTTTTTTGTTTTACAAGGTATAAAATTTAAAAATTTTATTGTTGGAGAGAACAAACTTTAACAGTTTAATAAAACAAATTTTGAGGAAAATTTTAGCTTTAGTTTAAATGCATTTTTAACTACGTTTTGGAAAAAGTTTGTCAAATCATTTTACTATTATGTCATATTGCACATTTTTGAAAACGAGGATTTATGATAATTATTATGGGAAGATAAATTATGGGACAAGTTATATGATATATTTGCAACGCTGTGTGATATGATCTTTGTTCACATGTATTTTGCTTATAGCGTGATCGGATTTAACAGTAATCTTGTGATATTATTATTTGACACCATAGGCAAATATTGTTTATAATTTTGTGGAATAATTTTGTTCGTAAGAAAAATTATTAAACGTTTAACAAAAGCAGTGGTAAATTTAAGCGAGCAAAAAAAAGCGCAACTCCAAAGAAATCAATATGATTTTTTAAGTTTTGATAAAAATTGTTATTGAAAACGGTTGGAAACTATAATATTCTTAAAAAACCATGATTTTTTATTCTTACATACAAACTAAAAGACTTGAAATCTACACATAATATAAATTTTAGTTAATAATTTTACATTCTATTAAATTTTGCTATTTTTCTATATTATTTTGCAAATTTTTCCACAAAAATTTATATTTTTGTAATTATTGTTTAATTGTTTTATTAATTTTTAATCTCACAAAGATTCGCTATACAAAAGCAATCAAATGTTTCTTATAGTTTGGCTTAACATGATACTTCATAATTATATAAGAGCTTTCGACCGAAATAAAGCGACTAGTTTCAATCGTTATTGTGACCGTAATACAGCTTAATATAATTTCTATATACGATAAATTTACGATATTATTTAATGCCTGATAATACAATAATGTTCAAACATCTCTTGATTTTGGTTATGGGCAAATTCTATGCTAAATTATGTTAAAATTCCTATGTTAAATAATTAAAATTTCACCTTTTGTGATTATTGGACTGTTGTAATTTTTTACTATTGAAATTTAATGTTTAAGGAAATATGTCTACCTAGACAGTATAAACTCGAAATATACATATGCAATTATATTCAAATTAATTAATAGACTTTCATTTCGATTATACAGTGCCCGTTAAAATAATAAAGGAACTGCCTCCAAAAGTAAAGGTGCTAGTTTTTGTAAATAATATGTGGTATGTTAGAAGGGATTCTCTGTACCATATTATCATCATTTTATCAACGATCTGTAGCAGTAGTAGCTTTAAATAGCCACATATGTTCATTCGAGTAATAACAAATATCTACTTAAAAAAAAAAAAATCTGTTGATTTTTTTAGTTTCATTTTTTTTCTCTCATTAATTAATAACTTTTTTAATAAAAACTGCAAAGAATAAAATCGCAACAAAAATTGACTAATTTAATAAACGTTCTAGGCATAGATTAATAAGTAGAAATTTATGTGAGAGAAAAAAAAACTGATTCAATTTTCAAAAACCTAATTCAAGCAACAACAAAGTCACATATATTTTGTTTTTATATTTTGAAAAAAAAAATGGATAATTTTTTTGAAAATTTAGTTCGAAGTGTCTCTCACATAAACTTCTGATTGCATTCTATGGCTCTAGCCCTAATCAATACGATCAAAAATCACATAGCCTGCCGTTGCATTTTTTATGCTCGCAATAGTATCTGTAGACTTTTGACAAACCAATAACAACTGTTTAAAAAGCAATAAATACTATGGGAAAGGAAATATTTGTTGGAATTAACGCAAAGAATGCATTTCTATGAATAATAAACCTAAAGAAAGTTTTCGAAGCTATTTTTTGTAATACATATTAAGAATTATATATGGCAAATTATAAATAAATAAGTACAATATCCGTATACACATCCCAAATCCCATCCAAATCAAATTTCGTTTCAAAAATTACTAAAAATTACCAAATATTGTATATATTAACTTAGAATATTTGCCATTTCCGTAAAAGTGAATAAAATCCATATCTAATAAAAATAGAATTTATTTATAATAATGATAAAGCATATGAACGCTTATATTCATTATTAAAGTAAAGCTATGTTCACATTTGGCAAATATTTGATCGAAGTCGCGTGACCACTAGTTTTACATAAAAATTGTTTGATGTTGTTGTTTGATCTTACAAATGTTTTGTAAGAGAAAGCTGCGTCAAACAAAATTTTATAAAACGTCAGATATGATTTACGACAAGGAAAAACATTTTCCAAATTAAAAGAAGAAATTAAGAGTTATATTATTTAGTGTCTACGTCTTTTTCGTCAAATATTGGACTAGTCTGAACATAGCTTAAGTCAATTGATTTTTAAGTTGCCTGCTATTTGCAACTATTGAAAAAGTGTAATGATTCCTTCGACAAAGTTGAATATATGAGAGTTGCTTTAGCAAAGTTTCTTTAATTCAGTGCTACACAAATTGGTGCACATGTGTGAATGCTCTCTTAGCTTTTCAACCGACATGTTCTTAGTGCTCAACCAGTCAACTTTGGGACGCAGAGCAGAATGAAGAAAAGTAACGTGAAAAATTTTGTAGTAACAATCAGCAACATGTGCTGTCGCATGATTTTCAAAAAACACTGAAAGAAATGCTTAATGAGATATAGGATAACGATTATTTAATATATTTGATATAGGTTTTGTACTTTTTTAAGAAAATTGTTTTAATATTTAATTATGGTTTTAATTAAATTCAAAATATTAAACTATAAATTTGAATATTTTTTCTGTGTACAATATAAGAGCGCTAGAGTAAAACAGAACATATACAAATACAAAATGTGAATGAAATGGCTTCTCAGAGCGCCGAGCGCTGCTTTAATTTAAATCATTATCCACTCTTTTGAAACATAACTACACTGAATGGTAGATCCATGAAGAACGCGATTTGTTTATACAGGTTGAAAATACCATTTTCTTTAATACAGAGCTCCCTTATATGTTAAATTTTGGACTTCGTGATTTTGTTTATATCTTTTTCTTTTATTATAGTGCAAAGCAGTTCATACAAAATATGTAAAAAATATTAATTAACAAGAAGACCGAAAATTGGTGATAACAACGCTCCATTATTCTCATATTTAATTTATCAAAAAAGTTCATATATTCCTTTGTTTCTATTGGTAATGCATAGAATCATTAACTAATATTTTTTTTTTAAATACTTCGTTCAATTACCAAATAAATTTTCAAATATTTTATTTGGCACTAATAGAAAATTGAGAAAAAATAAACGTAGCATTGCCAGTATAAAACAAAAACTGTTTTTGTTATTGAACTGTTTTTAATATATCATGAATTATGTTTTCTTATAGGAGTTTAATAAGGATAATGTGGAGCTTGACTTGTAGTAACAAGTTTGAAGATTTTAATTGATTTTCATTAAGGCAGTTTGTGATATATAATATAGAGGACGTAATAGCTTTTAAACTTGCCCTCAGTTAATATTTTAAGAACAATAATTTTTATTTTGTATATTTTATTTTTTTTTTTTTATTTTTTTAATGAAATTATATGATAGTTTTGATAATTTCTGAACTAATAATTATGTCTAGAATTAGATGGGTAAGCAAATGTGATATAATATAAAAAAGTGGAAAATCATATTTGAACAAAGTTGATAAATTTCAGTTTTGACTTATTTTATAACATTAAAATATTGATAAAATACTTCGCTTTAATGAAAAATATAATTTTTGTTAAAAAATTACAACTCTTTTTTGTTTTTTAAGTGCATATTTTTGCATTTTTAGAGTATATTTTTTGTTTTATTACTTATTTTAGAGCATATTTATGGTTTCCCTATTTATAATATTAGAAGGTTAAAATAGTATTAATTAAACAATAATAATAATAGTAAATTATAATTTAATTAATAAAACTTAATTTTTAACAGAAACGTTTACACTTTTCACACCTTTTACCATAAAAAAAGGAATTATTACAGATGTGTTGAAATCTATAAAGATTAAAAAATATACCCATAAGAAAAATAAATTTAAAATAGGACTTATAACGTGGAATTTTTTGTACTTATTATGGAGAAAAATATTCCTGGTATATTAGGCCTACAAAAGGATCAAAAAGTTTATTATCATACAAAATGCTGATAAATTTTCTCGAAAATGTAGTAATTTCTTTATGGAGTAAATATTGAAAAAAAAGCTTTGTAGCAAATTTACTTCGAGCGAATTTTTATTAAAACAAGTCGAAATGTTATATTCTGCTGGGCCGAATCATTTATAGCCTTTACAAAATCTATATTTCATAAATGTATAAACATATCGGTATTACCTCATATCACAATTTTTGTTTTAATCTGGAAATAGACTTAACATTTTTAAACTGATGTTAATCATTATATAGAAAATTTGTAACGTAAAGAGTCCCCGAAAACTCCTGAGACATATAACTATCTGTATTGAAGAGCTGAATAAAAAAGTTTTCTATCAACAATTTGTTTCTTTTTCGAAAAAGGTACCTTAAAATTAGATATTTTAAACTTGATTTAGCTATTTGAAAATTTTCGGAATTTTTAAGAATTTTTTACTTTGGAGCTCTGAGACACAAATAAGTCGTAATTTTCTAAGAAAAGACATCTCACATACTCAGATTGAATTGTCAAATTTATTTTTTCACTAAAAAAATATGCTCATATTAAAATATAATTCAAATGGATTCTACGAGGATACGAAACATCATTTGAAAATTTACAATCTGGAATACTTCTACTAGACTATTTATACCCATAGAAATTTTATTCTAAAACTATTATATGTACTCTTCATATATGCGAACAATATAAAAATCAATTTACAATATCATATTTTGAATATATATAAAATTCAACAATATTGAAAAATTATTTCTTTTTTTTACAAAAATTAAAGTAAAAGTATTTTTCGAATTCAGAATTTTAAAATTCATGTGTGGAAAAGAATTGAAAGCAAGGGGTTTTAAAGTGTTCGTATGCAGGCGAACAGAAGTGTAATTTTTATTTAATAAATTTCAAACAAATATTTTTAGTTAATTAAAAACATATTTGACAGTTCCTTAATCTGACATTTAAAAATTTTAATATTTATTTGAAGATAAATTATAAAGCAATTTTTCCAAGTCTTGACCAAGGATCAAACTCAGAACCTAAAGTTTTACAGTTTCAAACAAAAACGATATACCACAACGATATGTTGAAATTTACTATCTTTATTTCTTATATAAAAAGCTTAAAATGCAACTCAAATACAAATAATATTTTTTTATAAAAAACATATCAGAAGGTGCCTAGAAATTCTTTTTAAATTATTTAATTTTTAATAATGAAAATTTTTATATATTTTTTTAAGAAAAATAGAAATTCACAAGGAGTCCCGGGAATACAAACTCAGGCTTAACGTTTTGTAGTCTGGAACATTTTCTCTAGACTATTCAATCTCACAACTCTCCAATAGAAAAACAATTATATATTATTGTTAAGTTAAATAGAAAATATTATTAAAATTTAAAATTGGAAAAATTTTAGAAAATCGTTTCAATATCAATATTTTTGAGAGAAATCACATATATGTTGAATGAGAAATGTATTTACTGGAATGAAAATATCCATTTCAATATACAGACGGACAGATTTCCAGACGGGCAGGCGGACAGACAGATAGAGATACATATATTCTCAAAAGTTATTTTTAAATTTGAGGGCCTGGATATATATTTATAGACTTCCAAATAAAATGATAAACTTTTATATACCCTTTATTTTATGTTGAATTAAAAATTATATTTTTATTTATTAAAATCTTCTATATTTAGCTCTTAATTCACAGAAAATAAAAAATTCTAAAGACACTCTATAATAGAAGTTATGGTACGAAGAACTCCTTAATGGATATCATTTAATGTATCAACTAATGTAAAAATCAGTCTAAGAGTTTACAAAATGCCCTCAAAATCTTCAGTTATTCGCAAAAAGAACATTTTTGGGTAGGTTCTTGATTAAATGTATTTCTAATTCTGTTATTCTTTGGTTTATTAACTTTTTTAAACTTCTTTGGAAAGTAGAAGAAATGGGCTTTTTATGCATTTGGTTTATTTTGGTTAATTATTGAAAGCAACTTTTAGAAAATAATTATTCTAGAATTTTTCTATAAAAACATATGCAACCACGCAATAATTTTTAAAGTCCCTTTTTTGTGAACCTAGCCAAATTTAATATTTTTAAATTGGATAAAAATGGTAGAGCTTAATCGATTTTATCTGTAATAACTTACTAAAGCTATCCATACATTTTTAATTTTATCTTCAAAGAGTAGAAACCAAGTAAAAAATATAAAACAAATATTTTATCTTAAAATATTTGAAGTATTTTTAATAAAGTTTAGAAAATGTGTAGGGATTTTTATCCTAAACAAAATATCAATTTAAAGAAGAAATAAGAAAAATTTACACCAAAGTCAAAATTTCGAAAAATAAAAGGGAAATAAATTTAAATATTGTGAATAATTCATTAGTTAATTTTAGTGTAAATAAATAAAAGATGGTAATATAGTTAAAAAGCTATGTCCTTTTGCTTCCAAAATCAATTTAAAAATCTCAAATTGGCTTAAACTTTATGAAGATACGAGATCTATAGTGCAGGAACTACTCTAAAAATGGGTATTTCGCAATATCTCAAAATTTAGGGGGTATTTCGAAATTTTTTTAAAATTGTTTTGTGATGTCCTCAAAAAGGTTCATAACCCATATTAGATCGTTTTCCGAGTGAAAATCAAAGGTGCTACTTTTTAGGAACATGTTACCTTCATTTATTTATTTTACGAAAAACTTATTATTATGATAAAAGTCACACAATATAATAAATTTATTTAATTAAATAAAAATCACTCACCTTTTTTACACAAAAATTACATCCACATAGCGTTACTCCAATGAATATGTGTCATCAATTGATGTAAATATGGTATTAATTATATTGTTATTTTATTATTATTTATTTATTTCATTTTATGTTTTCTTTTATTTTTTGGTAATTTTTAGCACTTAATAGTAAATGGCAACGTTTAATTTAAACACTTTTTTCTTAAATATTTTTAGCATGGAGATTGATTTAAAATTTTTTCACAATTTATTTTCTTATTTTTTGTTAAAAATAAATTGTTGCTTTTGCTCTTTATTTTCTAGCACAAAAAGAGAAAACATTTATATGTTTTCCAGCTGTTATTGGCACGCGTCAAAAATGCATTTAATCATCATTATTTTGTTTTTATTTTAAAGATAATGAAGTTGTTTGCAGACATTTAGCTGGAAGAAATGCAGCAGCCAAATTGAAATGCATTTAAAGGAACCATACATCTTTAATGAATTTTTTTTATCAATTTTTATTTATGCGTGAATTTTCTAAAAGTTGAATGTATAAATTTTAATCAAGACAAATTTCTATTTAATTTCACTCTTATTTGAAATTCTATCTTTTTTTTATTTAAATGAAAACAAATTTTCCTGTTGTTATCTTTAAGTGATATTAATGATTTAATTATGACTTCTTTTATTTAATTATTTTTATTTTTATTATGTTTACTATATTCAATTTTATTTACAAATATTTTTTTCTTGCTCTAAAACAAAGCAAAACTTTTATTTTTGTTTTTTTTTTTAATTTTTTTAATGAAATTTTTCGTGTTACTTTTTGTTTATTTTTAAACAAGAAAACGAATTTTATTAAAGGGGTTGGGGTTTCTTTTCTTGGTAGAGATTTTGGTGGATTTTGTTGTTGTTATTTAAGATTCTTAAATTTGTTGTTACTTTTTGTTAAGATTGACAAAATCTTTCACTTTTCAATTTTTTTTTTCTTCCATTTTTTTTTTATTCTTAATTTGGCCCAAATTTTATGCTTTGTTTTTATTAACTTTGAAGCGGTTTGGTAGCAAAAGTAGTACGTAACTTTCTAAGAATTTTCATTTTGTTATTGTATGTGTTATGGTTGCTTTTAAGATGAAAAATATTTTCTTTATTTTTCGCATATGTTTATTTTTATTTTTGTATTCGGCTAAAAAACACACGAGCAAAGAAAAGCAATATACACTCTTGAACGCACGCACTTTTCCTTGCCACTTATACAACGGAAAAGCATCAACATAAATACACACTCTCATACAAATATCCCTCAAATAAATGGGGGGCTCTGTGTAACAGATTTTGCTCTAGTATGTCAAATACACGCACACATGATGTGACAAAACGTCAATCTTTTTCTTGTACTCACGCACTCACAAACACATGACCATATGACAGCAAAAATAAAAGAAACCGAAACGAAACTAGTCAACGACCAAACGACCGTATGCCCGTCCGACCGACCGTGTAAGCGAGCGTTCGAATGTCCCACAGACCGAAACAACGATACACCGTTTTAATGTTTTACCATTACTGCTGACAATGGACCAATATCCAAACACTCACGAGAAAACATTTATACCGCCAAAGGTTTTTCTCTGGCTACAGATATCAATTAAATAGATTTCCTTGATTTCTTTTATTTCTTTTATTTACCGTTAATACTTTTATTTTCTTTTTTTCTTAAATTATATATATTTTCACTTTCGATTTTTCCTTTTAAATCTTTCACTTTTAATAGTAAAAATTTTTAATGATTTTTTGTGTTGTATTTTTAAATTTTTCTTTTCAATTTAGTTGCGACGACACCATTCTTGCTTGCTACTACTAAAGTTGTACTAAATTTTGTTGTTGTTGCTGATTTCAATAATTTTCAAATATACATGTAAACACATACACAAACGCACACTCGTAAACGCATTATTCATTTTATAGGGCTCGATGCGACGCAAAAATTTTATTTTTGTTCCATCAACGACGAGTACGACGACAACGTTTCTGTGTCTGATTATGGACTGATGTTGCTGAAACGACACACGAATATCAACTGAGATAGTAAAATCTTGGAGCAGATACTTTTTGATATCAGTCGCATGTGTCGTATTGTGTTGATGTTAAGGAAAACACACACACAACTCACAACATACAGTACCCAGAGCCAGCAACAAAAATAAAAATATTAACACCACCACCACCAACAACAACAATATGAAAGAAAATATTCGTCATATGTTGAGTGCTGGGCTCTGTTATAGTAGGACACACATCGTAGTCGTTGTGGAGTCGTCATAACTTCGTATTTGTTTATATTTTCCTGTGATGATTAGTGAGGGATGATGATGTTATTTTGCTTTGTTGCTGACAACATGTTGCTTAGCATAGAAATTCTTATTAGGAAAATTAAGAGAATGCGCCAAAATTGTCTAAAAAGAAAGAGAGAGAAAATTTGAAAGAGAAATGTTATTAAAACATTGTTTATAAACATTTTGATAGAAAATTGAAATAAAGAGCATATGTTAAAAGTGGATTGTATGTGGAAAAATAATAAATAAAAATTAATAAATATATTTAGAAAAACATGTTGCTAGAGAACACACAAAACAAAGTTTACGAAAAGATTGGATAGAACTTTTACTGGGAATCAGGTATGTTAGGGATTTTTTTCAAAAAACCATCAAAATTAGGAAAAAATATCGTGAAAACCATACAAATTTAAAAAATTAAAAAAATAAACGTCACTATTAAAAACGTTTAAAAACTAAGTTGTTTCCATAAATAAATTTAAAATATTAAGAAGATAATATATATTTAAAATGCATGATAACATGTATAAGTACCAAAAAACATTTATCTGTGCTGAATTATGGATAAATATATGTGTTTAAATTTAAAATATTTATGGAAAATTTTTATTTCAGGAGAACATTTATATAGAGACTATGTGAAAAGATGGACCGATTTAAACCAATTTCAATAGGGACCTTCCTTGGGCTACATAAAGCCAATATACAAGATTTCAAATTATTTTTAAATTCACAACTTGTATGTAATTAGTTTGATTACAGGCTTTATAAGCGCGGACAGACAGGTGAACGATCGAACATCGTTATGATTCTAAGTCAATTGGTTTACATTGAAGTAAATCTAAGAGCAATATTTTTTGGAGCTACAAACATTAGCATAAATGCTTGATATCCCCCCACCTATGGTGGTATAGGGTATAATTAACTATTTTTGACATTTGCTTTAAATGCTACATATTTAGAAAACTGGTATTATTTTATTATTATTATTATTATTATTTTGTCAATGTGGAAATATTTCTTTCTTTATTTTCTACTTCTTTAAATCATAATGTTTTAAAACCAAAAATATTAAATTATTAAAACTAGCAAAAAAACGTAAGGCAATCTCAGTATCAGTAGTAATTTTAAATTTATATTAATAACACAGGGCGACAAAAAATTTTAAGTTTTTCTATGGCGCGAAATTCTTCAGTCAATTTAGATAAACATGATTCTAAGTCTCTATTTCTGAATTGACTCTAGTTCTCCAGATAAATCGTTATATAGAAATTAGTTTGCCACAAGTGCTGAATTCTCTCTTTTGTGATAAAGTAGGATATATTGCAAATCAAACTACTAAATGTAAACTTTATTCACAATTACATAATGATGATATCTCAGCAAAAGAATAGAAAAAACTATTTCTACTAAATCATATTTAAATATTTTTATAAGCAAATTATTTCTTGTATCTTTGAACATTTTGTGTCATGAGATAAGTTCAATATTACATTCACAAGTCTTCCATAAATTTCCATAATGATAACCTGACTGGTATCTGATGTTTTATGAAAAGAACTCTAGAATGATATAATATGATTTGCGAATCTGGGGTCATCACATAGAACTAAAAAAATTCTAAAAACTGTCACTAAATTTTGAGATATTCAAAAAAATCGTTTTTAGGGTAATTCCCGCACTTAAGATCATGTAGCTCCCTAAATTTTAAATCAACATTATATTTTAAAAGTAATTTAGAAATTAATATTAAAATATTTTATATGGATGTGAAAATGCTAGACTGCTCCAAAAAAAAGCTGGCTTTCGAATTTGGCCGTAACTCGCCCATATAAAAATATAGTGTGAAAAATACTAGAGTGATCAGATGTCACTAACGCGTGCGGCATCGACCCTGAAGTTAACAGTGTGCATTTATATGGAAAATTTTACTTGACCGTAGGTTATTTTAGGTTAGGTTAAAAAGGGCGGCGTCTTCACGCCTCCACCCAGAGACCATCCGGTACATTATAAAAACCAAAAAGAAAGCTAATAGAAAAGGAAAGAGAAGAAATAGAAAAAAAATCTAAGCAGAAGAAGGCACTAGAATAGAAATTTAATGAAATATTTATTTTGACATTTTGTTCATACTCTTTACATAATTAAACAAAAAAATTACAGAAAAAACATTGATATTTTAGATTAGAAAAAGTGTAACAAAATGTTTCTCTTAAGATATCAAAGTTATTTATGTTAGCTTTTTAATATTATAAACTAAATTAAAAGTAAAATTCCAAAATTAATTTCAGTGTAATTTTTGTGCACTTAAAAAATATTCTTCTGAAAATTTTACTATTTGCATAAAATATGCTCTCCTGTCATCACTTTTCATCAGTCGGGAACAAGTTTATTGCTAAATTGTTCTATTTATCTATTATTTTTTTCGCTTAACTTTTTTCTAGCTCGATAACATTGAAATTTCGTTAAAAATTTTACGATTTTACACCAATACTGGACTTAGGGTATAACTTTTGCTCAATTAAAATTCAATTTTTAACCATTTCTGAAGCTTTGTCTTTTGGAATATGTAAAAAAATTAATGTATATTTTTTTATTAATAAAAACTTAAAAAAAAGTAAAAGAATTGTACTAAATTTTTGAAAAAAAAAATCAATTTTCTATTCAATTCAAAGTATTGAATTTATAATTTCTCATGGCTTTATCTATAAGGATAATCAAAAAAATCTTTCAGCATTTTATTTTGGAATATATTGGAAATTAAAGGATATTCTTAAAAAAATTTTACTTTTATACCACAATGTATGCAAAATAAAATCAAGGCAAAAAATTAAAAAATTTAGCCATAAATATTTTTTAACGTTAGGGAGATAACTTAGGTGTATAAACATATTTTCTTTGAATTCAAAAATCATCGAAATCGTTTTAAGTTTGTTCCAGCTTTTAGCTTTGATTTTCTACTTTGACACCCTTAAGCGTATATCATATTATATAAAGTTGGCTATAAGATTTTTCTAAAAGATTAAGACCAACTGAACAACTTTCCTATTTGTATTTCCTATTTGGTTTTGGAGATACAGATTTATTACCAATTATATATACATTAATAAAAGTCATTCTATAAGAAATATATTGCCTATTTTTTAAACTATAGTGCCTCCAAGATTCCTTTTAAACCTCTATTCTCCTCTACAACATTTTTACACATATATTTCTAGCAACAATGTTGCTAGTGGAGAGTAATTTTTATGACCTCTTCTCATATATTATTAATGAGGGTGGTTTAGGGGATAGAAAAAAACATTTTAGCTCATTTGAAATTTACAAATAATTGTAGATTTCAACTTGGCACAATTTTCTTTTTTAACTTTTTTATAACTTTTATAGTTTAGCAACAATGTTGCTAGGGTGGCTCCAGAATAGGAGTGTACAGAATTTTTTGTTGTTGTTTTTTTATTAAGCATTTCTATGTTGTATATGAATTTTTTATGTTTTTCACTTGGTTTTTTTATATTTTATTTAACTATAAAAAGAAATGTGTGAGTTTGATGGTTTCTTTTATACTTTTCACTTTTTTGCGGAGAATTTCTTTTTATTTTTATTTTTGCTGGTCTTAGAACAAGTATAGAGTGTATAAGTTTCATGGATATGATGGCGCCACAACATCCGCTTTTGCCGGGTGTGGTAGAATATAAAAAAGTAGGCATAAATATGATGATGATAATGATTATGATGTTGATGGGGATGTCGTTGATGATTACTTTGTTTTCTTTTCTCAAAAGTTTAGAGAAGTGTATATATGTATGTTTATATATGTATTAGTTAAAAGAATATGATTTTGTTTTTATTTTTTGACAAGGAATTGTTTTTCACGTATGCTAAAATAAATTTGTTGCACAATTTATTTGTGTTTGCTGTTTTTTAATATAAATATTTTATGAACTTTTATTTAATGGAATTTTTCATATATTATGAAAAAGGTCATAAATTATGTTGTGTATGAAAAGATATTGTTTGAAAAACAGCCGGAAACAAATCATATGCTCAATATTTACTAATTGCTGCAAATTAAATCAAATAAAATATATATCTATAGATGAGTTTAAGAAGGTTTTACTGATTAAGAACACTCTCTTGTTTATAGTTATATAAGTTTAGGTGTATGTATATGTGTTGTGTATGTATGGTTGGTAGGGTGTAAGCTTGGGTATTTCAATACTATTTGATATGATAACATATTGCCTTTAGTTTCTTTTGTTTAAGCCATTTACTAAGAACAATATGTTTGCGTTTCTCTTGTTAAATTTTCTTGACTTTTATTTATTTATTTTTTGCCTCTCTGACAGTTTTATCTTCTAGCAATTTGTGATATATTTACTAACTATTTTACTACGTTTGTCTATAGTTATAAATAGCAGTATTTTCGTTATTGATAATTTTAAGATGTTTGATAGTTTAATCCATAACAGAAGAAAAAATAAATAAAAATAGTAAACAAATATTTGCGGCTTCTTTGATTATTTGTGGAGAGCTTACAAGGTATGTAATCTTCGGAGGAATTAATTTACGATAACGATTACATTTAAATACAACTTCAGTCAAAAGGGTCCTAGAAAATTTTAATTTGAACAACATAGCAAGGCCAAACACAGGTCCGATAGAAAATAAATTTATACAAAAATTGTTGAAAAGGACCTATGCTTTCAGTAAAATTATCTTATAAAAAAATTCCCTGTTATATTGAAAGGCAGGGTTCAAAGTTGACCACATCGAGTTCGAACCATATATTAAATAAAAAAAAATTATAATATTTTATATCTTTAAAATGTCTGGTTCAATTGAAAATACATGCATACAAAACTTGTAGAAGAAGGCCAATTTTGATAATTTTTTATCAGGACTTTGAACAAATAATCCTAAATTATTTCTTATAGTACTATAGGTATTTATGTTAGAATTAAAAAATTTTATTTATATTTTGCTTATCATTTTGCTTATCATTTTACTAACGTAAAAACTTATTATCTTGATTTGTCTAGTTGTTACAAACTATCGAAATCAAAACTTTAAATTGAATATAAAAATAAAATAGACCCCAATTTATTTAATTTCTCTTAAAGTTCTGTGAATATTACATAGAAAATATCTTACCCTTTTTAAACAGTATATACACCTTTGTATTTGTAGCAAAAGTGTGTAAGATATTAAGGACACAAATTCAATCTTTAATTTTGTATGTGTATTATTCAAATTTTACAACAATTTTCGATACACGCTTTATTAGAAACATACTTTTTCCATATTTTTTTTTTTTTTTCATAAAATCAGATGAAAATTGTAGAAGATTATACACCAAATACACGCTAAACGACAGGATTTTATGAGTTTTACAACTTAAAAATCATATCTTTAACAATTCTCAACTGATTTTATCAAACGATAGCACATTATACCCTCCACCATTATAGGCGATTGGGGTATTATGCGTTAGAATCACTTTTTAAATCGATCTAACGATGTCCGTCCATTTGGATGACTGACTGACCATATAAACTTTGTGCACAAAATACAGGTCATAATTTTAAAGATAATTCAATGAAATTTGGCACGTGGGACTTTTATGGTACAAGGACGAATGCAATTGAAATTGATTGTGATCGGT
This sequence comes from Protocalliphora azurea, assembly GCA_932274085.1. Taxonomy (NCBI): domain Eukaryota; kingdom Metazoa; phylum Arthropoda; class Insecta; order Diptera; family Calliphoridae; genus Protocalliphora; species Protocalliphora azurea. The sequence continues at coordinate 199,728,978 of OW026519.1, read as the reverse complement.
CCATTATTTCACCTAGCTCCCATACAAATGTCCCACCGGAATAGAGTTTAAACACTCAAAAATATCTTAAAAATAAGAATATTATAATGAAATTCGATGGAAAGAAGATCTGTGCAGGTATCAATTCTTATACCAAATTTTATGAAGATCGGTCATAGCTCTCATATAAACCCCTCTTCCGAAAGTCACTTTGACGTTCAAAAATCCCATACGAATGATAGCATTAAGTTAATATTCGACACAAATAAGTTTTATGTAAGTAGAAAAAAAAAATTTTATGAGAATTAAAATTCGGGGAATCGCCCTAAAGTGCATAAAATCATCTAGATGTTAGTATCAACGCATTATTTTGTAGGACGAATATTTTTGTAAGTAAGATTTTAGTTTTCTATGTCACACATTGAGGCCAATCGCAAAATATTTGGTAATAAATCTGTATGTCCTAAACTACTGGAAGAATTGAAGAGGAAGACCTAATGTTTTAGACAGATCACTTTGTAGTTACCCAGTAATATTCGAGATAAACTACCACATGTTAAATTTGACCACCTCGAGCCTGTAAAAAATTCTAAAAATCGTAAAAAATAAAAGCTTAAAACTTAAGTTATCTGTCAAACGCTTGAATTTTGAGTTTTTGATTTGTTGTACCTCGACTTTATTTTGTTTTTCGGGAATAAGTCTTGACGGAGAATTTTTTTAAATACTCTGTAATTTCTAATACATTCAAAAATAATATGCTGAAAATATTTTTTGATTTTTTGATTATTTTTATTAATTCGTCTAGCTATGAAAAATGTTCAAAATCAGCACTTTGAAATTAGTATAAAAAATGACTAGTGTTTTACGAAAATGCGGTATAATTCTTTTTTTTTTTTCTCAAGTTTTGTTAATAAAAAAAATCATTGCATATTTCAAAAGACAAGGCTTCATAAATGGTTAATAAAGAAATTTTAAATTGATTTATATTTGCACCCTACATCCAGTTGTTAGTCTTTGTGAACTTTTGTGAATTTCAGAAAAATAATCATGTTTATCGATTAATAAAAAAAATGTCATGCAAGTCTTTTTTAATTTATTTACGCTGTTTAATTGCAAAATAGATTTAGATCGATTTGGCACTAAATTACTTCCCATCCAGCCAAAAACGAGTGTAAAATTGCAGATTTTATGAAAAAAGTCAACTTTTTAAAAGACTTTTTTTCCAATTTCATAAAAAAGCCTATTGGCATTATATTTTCACTATTATTTCTTATGCAATGTATAAAATACATATATATCTTTCACTACACCAAAAATCATTTATATAGCGTAAACAATCAACATTTGACAATTTTTCAACTCCTCTATAACTCCCCCATACATTTCAATACGACCCAACCAGAATTTTAGGAGATTAAAATTTTTTACCCAAAATTTTGCGATTAGCCCACTGTGTGCCATTTTCTTCAAAATAGGTCTAAAAATATGTAATTTCGGCTTATTGTGAAAAAAATAACTAAATAAAATATTTAAAATATTTAAAATTTGTTCCACGATTTCTATCCATATGAGTACTTTTAAATTCTTTTTTTCTATTGTAAGGACAAAATAATTGTCGAAACTTTTAAAACTTGATTTTTTATGCCACTGTAGAATGATGAAATAGAAGCAGTTGAAAGCCACACTTTCTGAGGAGGAGGATTGTCCTTTCATTTATGTTATTATAATAACGATTTTCGAGTTTTAGATCCATTGACCCATTATTTCTTTAAACCCAACTTTGGCCAAGAAAAGGACTGCAGAGCTAAGTTTACTACTAATTTCTTATGTGATAAAACTGAAGGACAATTGTTGAGGAATCGTTAAACATTAATATTTTAGGATTAATTTTTTACTCCTTTAAAGTTCATTTCCTAAAACGCTCTTACTCTTTTTAAAATCTTCCATTGAAATGAATTAAAAAATTCTTCAAATATTTATAATTATAAGTATTTCTAAATTTAAAACAAAAATTTTCTACATACATATGTGTAAATGTTGGCAAATATGTGAATATGTGTGAATTATTATAACCACCTTGAGGCTTTACATACACACAAATACATAAGTAAGAATGGACGTCGGCTTTCTGGTTATATGATATCAGTGATGGTATACTAAATACATAATAAATGAAATACAACTGTAACAAAAACCAAAAAAAAAAATCCACATAAAAGATAACAAAAGAAAAAAATGTTTTAGAATTCTTAAACATCAGGTTAATAAATTCTTTATTATGGCTCGCAGCTGTATGTGAATGATAAAATGGTTATAAAAATATATAATGTATAAACATGAATCCTTTAAAATATTGTTTAACAACATGTTGCTAAAGAGAGTTAAAACTTACTCTCTTTCGTTTTTGAAATATGTATAAACAACTTTGTGGCTTTCGTTAAATTTTTGTTAATAACCTACAACAATTTGTAGACTTTTTTAGCTCTTCGCTCATTTTTATTAAAAGAATCTTTTGCTCTGTATTTTTTTTTAGCAGCAGATAACAGCAGCATCCTTAAAGGACACAACCTAACCTAATGTAACCTAAACATATTACAAGACCAGAAACAACAGCAACTACTACAACAATTGCAAAAAAGAAAAAAAATCTGGTACAAAAATTTCATTCATGGTTTTATATTTGTAATATTTGTTTTTTTTTTTTTTGTAGCTTTAGGTTTAAACAAAATAAAGCTGTAAATAGGAAGGTAGTCAGATAAGTTTTTCAAACATTTTTAATAAAGAAATAATATAAAAATAATATAAAATTATACGTAAATATTTTAACCTTTGATTAAATTTATTTTACAGCTGTTTATATAAAACCTAATACAGAACCTGCAACTAAATTTTAGAATACATAAAAATCAAGCACAAAATTTTTACTTCTAAATAATTAAACTGGAATAAAATGTATGAAAATTAATGTCATGGTTTTATTTTCGGAATTTATTGAATTCTGGAGCTATTATTTTTCTGTAAAAGAAAACAAAATTAATCGATATCCTGACACTAAGCTGATTTGTGTAAAAAAAAAATCAACTAAGCTCTTGTAAATTATTAATTTTATTATAGGGTAGTTTTAATTTCACAATAGATTAAGGGAACGAACATGATATTTTTTTTTAAAGGGGAACAAATACTTTTACTTCATGCTGTGATTAAAAAAGTTTATCGTAAGACATCAAAACCTTTTTAACGAATTTTATATAATGAGCTTGAAAATATTACACAAGTGACAAATAACATCGATAATTTGATGTTTGGGGAAATACTGAAAATTTGATGTATTTTTTTGTATTTTCCTCGATGCTTTTAAAAGTGGCAAATGTTTTGAAAGCTTGAATTTATTATTTTTTTTATTAAAAATTTTACTCGAATAATTTATAGTGAATAAATATTTTTTATTTTAATTAGATAATAAAATAAATATTTTAATTTATTTACTTCAAATATTACTTTTAAGTAAAAATATTCAATTAAAAAAGAAATATTTTCAGTTCCAAATGTTTCTACCACCAGCTTTTGGAATTTCAATTGAGATCTTTGGTTTGAGGACACTCATGTTGGCTTATTTAAAAAGTTATTTCGGTATTACATATATCAGCGGATAAGAAAATATGTACATTTGTAAATTTTGTTCGTATTTTTTATATAATTAAAAATAATAGTTTTGCTGAACAAATTTATAAATTTGAATATTTATTATTTTTATGAAAATTTTATTTTAGATTTGAAAATGTATAAAATATACCCCATTACGATATCAAAATGAGTTTCGGAATACACTGGAAGACTGTTGCCTTTTAAATAAACTACATTAAAATCAAAATTAAAAAAAGTTAACTTAATTGGGTTTTTGAGCACTTAAAAATTATGGTTCAGAAAATTTTACTATTTTCATGAAATATGCTTAACAGACGGGAACCAGGTCATTGTTAAATAATATATAGCTATATTATGTTTGCAGAAACAGTCAGGAAGAAATTATAGTTAGTTTCAATAATATTGTGTTAATTGTAATAATACTTACATAAGTTTTATTTAAGTTTTATTATATTATGATTAACTCAAATAATTATATTAATATGGCTTACTGCAATATTGTATAGTTTTAGCAAAAACAAATTATGATAACCATATTATTATTTATATAACTGTAAAATATTACGAATAAACATAATAGTTAAATTTTTCAAGTGAACATGTTATGCTTTCTGCTTTTTAAACATATTTTGATTCACTATTTTATGCTGTGTTATGCTTAGAAAAAAAAAAACAACTTCATTATCGTTCTCATTTATCTTATATATGAATAAATATGTATAAGCAGGCAATGTTTGGTTATATTTGGGGCGGTTCAAACAATATGAAATATTTATATTATATATTTTTATATAATCTTGCACAGCATATGATAAAATGAATAAATAATTAATGAAAAAATTATATTTCTTCAAAATAAGAAAAATTTGAAGCATACTATGATAAATTTTGAATTTGTAGTGACATTTTTTAGGATAATATTATAAAACTGAATAATAGTATGATAAAATGGGATCAACAAAATAGGATCGCAATATATTTTCTCTTATGTTATGGCTACAATATTTTTTTACGTTTAAATACAACTTTAATTTTTTTCGCACAAAAATTCGTTAAGAAATATAGGAAATTTAAAGACAACTTTTGAAAAAATTTTTACTTATATAAAAAAATAGCACTATTTCTACAACCATTAAATACTATCAATCATTTTCCTTGTTCCTAAACCATATTTTGTTTTCAAACCATATTAATATTATTACCATAATAATAAAATGTTACATATATGGTTGAAAAATTCATAACTTGTTTTTTTTTACTATTTCGTTTTTAACACTTGTTTTTCACCTTCATTATAATTCTCATTTAGTTTATATATGAATAAATATAAGTGAACAAGGTTCTGTTATATTTGGTGTGATTCAAGCAATGAAAAATATTGATTAACTACTATTGAAGGGTTTAGTTAATGTAAAAAATATCTTGAATTATCTTGCACAACATATGACGATACAAGTAATAAAAATGAACAAATTTGTAAAACTAATAATTTTGAATTGATGTGTTTTATTCTATATAATAAGATAAGATGGAATCATAATATGATAGACAAGATAGTATAATGATATGAAAAACTCAAATCATAACATGAAAAAACGAACCATAAAATCGGACACAATATGATAAATTGGAATTATTTTTTATAATCATATATATTTTTAACTGTGTCCATATGTTTCAATAACTATAATATGTTGCTCTTAGATTATGGTCACTACAGCTATATTTTTTCTATCTATTTTTCTATTTATCTACCTATATATCTATCTATTTATTTATGTTGGAGTCAAAGTTCAAATTTTAAACCATTATGTTTAAGTGTACAAAAAAAAATGTGACGTAATTCTGAATTTATTTTGAGACTTTCGGTAAACTTCAGATAAGACTTTGTTTAAGTTTCGAGTTAATGATGGAATTAAAAAATAAAAAATAATAATTTGATAAAATCGGATAAGAATTACAGAACTTATGGTTTTTTCGTAGTTGTAAAACTCATCAAATATCATCTGATTTTATCAAGCGATAGCTCATATATTCCTACTAAAAAAAAGAATTAAGAAAAAATATGTAGCAAATATGTTTTCTAATAAAGTGTGGATCAAAACTGGCATTAAAGTCCAAAAATTACGAATACAAAAAATAATAATTTGTGTCTTTAATATCTTAGACAGTTTTGCTATGAATATAAATGTGTTTATACTTTTTAAAATAAGGTGAGGTCTTTTCCTCTAATGCAGTTTAAAAAACTAAATTGAGACAAAAAATTTTTAAAGTCGCAAAGTGCGATTTTATATATATAACTCCCGATTGTGAGGATATATCGAAAATATTGTTTTATTGGTTATTTTGGGCTTCCACAAACTAATATTCTTGTAGCAGAAGCAATTCAAATGACGCTCCATTTCCTCACTCAAATGAAGATTACTTAGTGATAGTAAAAAAAAATAACCTTCTACTTTAAATATTTAAAAAATGATAAACCTTTCCTAGTTCAATTTTAAAATCATTTTCCTTGTGTCCTGATTACAAAATATTTAAATATTTTTATATTTTTTCTATAAACTTATGATTGTGATTTTAGTAATTTATCCAAAAAAAAAAAAAAAGCAAAATTATACAAAAATAATTTTATCAGTTTTTATAGATTTTTAAAATAGATTTTAAATAGTATTTTATAAAAAAAAATGTATTTTTAAGGGAAAATTTTTACTGGCTGCATTTTAATTTATTGTTCAATGATGTACAACTGATTGGTCTATATAGAAAAATATATCGACATATACATAAACACACACACACCAACTAAAACATTTGTAAACAAACACACACATTTTAAAATTTATAGGCCAAAATTTATGGTCAATAGTACTTCTCTGTTTACTTTATAAACATACAAACATACTTATATATAAAGATGTATATACATATATCTTTACATTTGTTTGTATGTATGTTGCTGATGTTATTTTTGAATGATGCCAACATTTATTGTACGTAATTGAAATTGGCCAAATATTTCAATTATTGTATACATTACTACTGTTTATTCCTACTGCAAGTGTATGAGTGGTGTGTTTTTAGTAAGTATGTAAGTATGTGTTAGTGTCTGTCAATGTGTGCAAAGTACTTTTTTCCAAAGTTCACTTGGTTAGTAACAATTAGTGTTATTATTTTTATAGCTTTTTTCGGTTTACTGCTAAATTGCAATTTGTATATCTAAAACACTTAAATTATTTTACCGAATTTTACTGCATTGATATGAATAAATACTAGTTGTAATAACGATCAAACAAAAAAAAAACAGAAAAACGAAAATATTTAAAGTTCACGTTTAATTATAGCCACGATTTTAGGGAATTTTTATCATCAAGTAGTAAATTGTGTATTTATGATACAAAATAAATCATTTCATTTGAAAATCTATTGTAAATTGTAAAATATTGTAGATAAATAAATAATATGTTGTCTGCTTTTAGGCGGTAAAGGTACAGACAGAATTTTACACAGAAAAAAAAAAACATTTTCTTAAAAATTTCAATTAAATCTTTAATCAGAGATTTTAAATGATTTCAAATATTTTTATAATTAAATAAATTACTCAAAATCAAAGTATTCTAACAAACTAAATTCAAATTTTACACAGAAAAATTTTAAATCCAATTTCAATTACGAATAATACATATTGAATTATTTTATTAATTGAAATTCAAACTATGAAAAATTTTATATTCAATTATTTAAATTATCATTTATTTTTATTTATATTTGATTAGTTTATTAATTGATACCACAAGAAAAATAATTAAAAGCCGATAAATTGTTTTATTTTTAGTAAAAAAAAAAAATATCAGAAATTTTTGAATTTTGTTCAATTGAAAAAAATTAATTGGAATAATTTTTATCCTCGATAAATCCTTTATTAGAACATATTTTTTTCTGTGTCGCATAAATAAATTTATTTGATTGCAAGTGTTTTGATAGTTATATATTTGCGATGTTGTTAGAATAAAAATTAAAAACATTTTTGCAAGATTTAATTTCCAAAAATAATGATATGTTAGCTATGTAGTAAATTTATTACTATAAAGAGAATTTTGTATATTTTTATTAAATGTATAAATTATTTTAGTATGTATTTCGTTACAATAGGAAAGTTATGTTTTAACCTAATAAAAGAAAAAAAATAAAAAACATACGATTTTTAAGCAAAATTAAGAAAAGCGATTTGTTGACATATCAACCAAAATTTTCTGAGAATTCGATATTAGATTTCTAACCTATTAAAAGTATTGCGCATCGCGTAACATGTCAAATAAGAAAATATATGTGATGTTAAAATTTAATAAAGCATTTTTTTTTTTTTTTTATTATGAGTATTTTTCTCTTATACACTGAAGGATAAATTTCAATGCAAAATACACATGGGTTGTGATTTCATTGACTATTTATGGTTTTATATGTGTTTTTGAACACACGTAATTGAATATATAATATCATTCTATAAAAGGTATTGACATGATAATAAAAGATTTTTAAATGTTAAGATGTACTCAGGAATTCTCTTTTCCACAAAGTGATCTACTTAAAAATATCTTGCAGAAACGTTTAAAATCTTCATATGAGCTCAAAGAAAAAAATTAACTCTTGATTTTTTTTTTTAAGTTTCGAAAAAAAGGCTGCACAATGGTTTTGTAATATCGTTAGTATGAAACTGAAGACCAAATTTTAATTTTTTAATATTTTTTCTGTATGTTCATCAATACGCATAGTTTAGGTAATCTTACATACAAACATATTTTTATAGGTCTTATTGGGAAATCGGATGAGAAATAAAAAATTGAAGTGTTTAGAAAAATAGCATAGCAGAACCTACTTCTAAGCAGTAATCTAATTTTGGAACTTACAGCACCTGTCCGGAAAGGTGTGCGAAAACTGCTTTGAGTGAGTTTTTATGCTAATTTAACAGCTGCTGCTTACAATTTTACTAAAAAAAATTATTTTGATTCTCCCGTACTGTGGAATATGAATAATTCCATTTTAAATTTAACAATTTTGATTTCCCTGAAATTTTCTCCGTAGCAGGTATATATAAGGCTTCCTACCGAAAAAAAAAAAATATATATATATATATATAAAATTGAAGATGGACTTTTTTAGATACACGGCACTAAACAAAATTCTTACAAAAAAATTTGGTAATAAAAATATTTTCAAAATTTTTATATGGCATCTTAAAATAAAAGCTTTGAAAAATCCACTCTAAAAAAATTATTTTGATATCTTTTACATAACAAAAGTTATGGCCATTTAAATAAATATGTTAGTCACTTTCAAAGCTATAGAGTTGCCATAGTTCTCAAAATAAAAATGAAAAAAATTAATTTTACATGCACCAAATTTTATCTAAATCGTTAATCAAGGGTCAAAATTTTTTAAATTTAAAATGCAACTATTCATATGTTAAAAAAAAAACATTACAAATACAATAAGACAATTATTTTTGCAAAACTACTAAATTTTATAAAATTGTGAAAAAAATATTTTTGTGCCCCAATTCCAAGTCATTATCAGTGTTGCCAGTTTAGCTTTTTTAATGCTAACTCTAGCGTTTTTATTTTGATTCTAGCCTCAAAATTTTCGCTTTAGTTTCTAGCTTTTTCGAGTCTTTAAAATTTCCTATTTGCTATTACTAATTTTATTTCTGCACAATTAATCGAAATTACTTATATTTGACAAACATTTTTGACTGCTGAGCTTCACTCTCCAAATCAAAAGTAACTTAACTAATTTTACAGACTTACTAAATTGATTATTATAATTATTTTCTAATATATTTGCTTATGAATATAATTTAAATTTTCTTACAAAAGCGAAAAATTACCCAATAATTTGGAAATGTTAAATCAAAAAGGAATTATAGTTCAAAAATTACGCAAAAAAATAAAACATTGGGTTAGTTTTCATATGAAATGTAACTCAAGTTTTTATGGATATTTTGGTTGCTAGCAAAATGACCCAATGCAAAATCGAACAAAACATAAAAAAAAGAAATAAAAAATTGCCCAAAAATAAAAATTGTAAATTTTTCCGTAAAAAGATGCAAAAGCAGCCAAATCTTTACGAAAAATCACCTGCGTTCAATATCCAAATGTCCATGGACAATTTTCGGTATGGTATGGTATGGTATTTTTGGACAAAATCAACCATCTTTAAAATTAAAATGGTTGGCCTGGTTAGGATTCTGGTCTAGATTAAAATGGTTTCCTAGACCATTACTCTAACGTAAATGTAAGGAATCAGCTGACACGTTTTGCTTATAAACATAAATGTAACGTAATTACCTTTTCAAATCAGGTCTATCTACGGTTTTACGTGACAGCTTTTTTTTAATATACTAAATCAGTGTAAAAAATCGCTGTAAAAATTAATTTAATTGGAAAATTTTTTGTAATTTTCTTCTCCAAAAAAATCTTGTTAAAATGTTTTGAAATAAACCGTAGACTTAAAACAATATATTTTGAATTAAAAAAAGTTTTTTATAAACAAATAAATGATATTTTTTTATAAGAAGGCTTGAATTAATCCAGCAATTTTCAAACTTCAACATTTACTAGAGATATGTCTAATTGATATCACTGATCTTGATGTATACAAAACAATAGCAAATTACTTGCTACATTATGATTTTTAAGTAACAATTTGCGGTAGAGTAATAAAGCCTCAGCAGTTTACTTTAATTTCTCATATACATATAATGTAAAAAATATAAAAAAATATATATATATATAATTGAAAAATCACCCAAAATATCAAAAATATTTTATCAAAAATGAATCATAGAACAAGAATCAAGAAGTTCTATGTTTATACCCTTCACCACCATAAATTGGTTGGGGTATTATGCGTTTATGCTGATGTTTTTATGGCAGAGAAAAAATCATCCAACACCGACCTTAAAGTATACCAGTCGATTCTGAATCATTTTTTGATTCAGGACGATGTCCGTCCGCCCGTCTGGCTCAAAATTTGGCTGTCCGTGTAAACTTTGTGCACAAAGTGACAGGTCGCAATTTTGAAGATAATTCATTGAAATTTGGCAAGCAGGACTTTCATGACACAAGAACGAAGCCTATTGAAATTGGTTATGATCGGTCCATTATTTCACCTAGCCCCAATACAAATATCCTTCCGGAATAGTAGTCTGACGATCATGAATGCCTTAAATATAGCAATGTTAATTGACCAAAGCACTCATATAAAACCCTCTTCCTAAAATCACTTTAACATACATAAATCACTTACACATGTTAATATCAAGTTTATATACGACATAAATAAATTTTATATAAATGTAAATCACAGTGACATATTTAAAGACGATTGCTCCATAATTTACCATAACACCAAATATGTTGTATTCATATATTTTATTTTACACTTAGTAAAATTATCGGTCCACATTTGCCCACATGTCTTATATAACACCCCTACACGAATTTCGATGGACATACACAATTGTATGGGGTATCTTATGGTCGGGCTTGACCGACTATATCTTTCTTATTTGCTTTGTTATAAATTTATTACAATCTCTTTAAAGAATATCAAAAATTAATGAGAACAAGAAAAAAATAAGATTTAATTTTTTTCTGGACTTATTTCTCTTCTTTTTCTCAGCTCATGGCAACACTGGTCAGTTTTTTGTTAATATTTGAAAATACTTAACTCAAGGAAATATCTATATTACACCATTGCATCAATAAACTAGATTTATGGGTAGATACAACTTTAAGTAATTTTTTCTTAATATGTAAAGTAAAGTGCCTCATGAAAAAAGTTGCAAACGTACCTAGAATTAAAGACTTGTATGTTCTTATATTGTTCCCAAAATATTACTTCTGAGTATTACAATTTAAGTGAGCTGGACTATTTTAAAAACTCCTCTAAAAATACGCATTTCTTTCAACAGCATTATAAAAATCTTTGTTACAAGAAAATTAACTTCAAAATATTATAGAGACTTATAAACGCTTGGAATGTGCATTTAAATAATTCCTATATTTATGTTCATTAGCGAAATATCAAGATTTTATTAAAATTTTTGTCATAGTTTCATTACTTAAACATGTAATTGTACATATTTTGGACATTTTTCAACATATATTGGATTTTAAAGTACCATTGGAGAGGTCTATTCTGATACTATTGAAAATTACAGATAATTAATCTTTTAAAATCATTAGGTTCCCAAAAGGTTAAATCAGCAATTTTTGCAAATATGTGGTATGGATATATTTTCTATAATTTGTGAAAAATATAGTAAATTCTTCCAAAACCGCGGTCATAATGGAATAGAAGAAATTCTTTAAAGTTCAGTTGCTATTTTACAGGAATTTATTGTTGTTTGCCATAAAAATTAACTTAACCTATTATGGACCGGTGATCCCAAAATATTACCTTTGTTACTAAAGGGCTAAATTAATATATATATATCAATAATACTGATGCTCTAAAATCTAAGTTACGAAGTAAAATATCCGAAATATTCAAACTTTAATAAATTAGTATTAAAAAAATTCATAGAAAATTTTTCTAAAATATTCATATCACGAGAATTAACACTAATTTTAAAATCATTTTTAATGTCCCTTTTACTGTTTGTATTGCATTTTGTATTTTTTTTTTTTTTTTTTTTTTTTTTGACAAAAAGTTAAAAATTGGGTATAATGTTTTTCGAAAACTTTATTTTTGGGGATATTTTAAAAATGGTCCAGCTCACGTTAAAGAAATAGTTCAAAAAAAATATTCTGGGGATTAATTTATAACATATCAATCTTTAATTTTTGGTGATTGAATTTGCAACATTTTTTGTCTACATACAAATCGATGCACTTTAATGTACAATAGGGTCGTAACTTTTTTGAACCTCAAAATACCATAGCAACACCTTATACCCAATATATTCCTGATAATAAAAAAGCGATAATGCAAAACTGATAATAAAAAATTTCAATAAAAAACTTCACACACCGAATACGATTTCTAAAATGCTTTTGTACATTTTTTTTTTTTTTAATATTTTTATTTCAAAAATTTTCATATAAAGTTCTAAGTATTTAAATGATAGGACTTATTATTAAATTTAAAAAAATATCACTATTTTATAATCCTCTTTCACCTAAATATGAAAAATGTTATGATATGGTCAAGTATTCAGAAGAATATTACTCAGAACTTATCAAATAAAATATAAAAATCTCACTCGAAACAAATTTAACATATTTTTTCACATATTTTTTATCAAATTGGTAAGAAATGATTTTGCGTTTAAATTTCCATCATAAAATGTTAAGAAATTGAACAATTCAAGAAAAGTATATAAAATAAAAAATAGAAAAAATTCATATATTATTAAATAAATTATTGTGTATAAGTTTTATATTAACAAAGCCAATTCTTAGAAATTGACCTGCAAATTGTTGTAATTATTTGATATCAATGAAGAAGCTGTTGAAAACTTAAGCAATTCGACGGAAAATGTAATTTTTTTGATGCCAAAACAATATTATTTTTAAAAAAAAATTCATCGCGGTTGGTGCGTGAACTTTTTTAACGATCGCAAAAAATTAATATCATATTCCTTTATACTATTCTACACTCAACAATACATTGCTATGGTATTTTTGATATTTACAAAAATTATAACCCCAATGTACAGCAACAAAAATTGTGTATTAAAAAGTTTAAATTTCCCAATATATACATATATATATATATAAATAGAAAAACAGAAATTATATTATATTATTTATTATACATATCTCTTATGGACATGATAATTATTCAGAGAAGAGTATACGTGTTTTATTTGGCACCAAAGTAATAGAAATTTGAAAACTTTGAATGCGTTTTCTTCAAAATCGATTTGTTTCTATTTATGACAGTCTTAGAGTAAATGAGTGATATGTAGCTATAACATCCTTCAGCAATCTTATATGTTCTAAAAAGCTTACAGCTATAACTTTCTTCATCAGCTTTTGAGAATCTAACACACTAATTTTATATCTTTATTTTCCTTTACCCTGTTCTCTACAAATTATAAAGAATTATTCACCTTTTTTGTCTTCTTTAGCGTTTTTTTAATGAAACACTAAAGTGATAAATCGCTTTTATATTCGTACACTCCCCTTTAGAAGCATTTAGTGTCGGCCAAAACTAACTAAACAAAAGTTAATTTTTAATTAGATTGTTTTCTTGGTTTTGAAGAAAAATATTGTAAATATAAATATAAATATTGTAATAAACTCAAAAATTGGAAATTTGCGCGAACAAACTAATTGAATATACTGTTGAGTTTAACGTTTTGTGACTTATACCAGGTATTAAACAAATAGGCTTGTATATTATTAAGATTAGTTTTGCTGCCCAAGCTTCCAGGATTGAACAGGAGATTCTCTCTGGGCCTACCCCGACTACTGCGAATTTCTCTTCTCATTTACAATTTTACATAAGTTTTAAATAGTCTTGAGATAATGGGACTATGTGGACTTGTCCATGACGATTACCACTTGCTGATGTAATAAACTTTTCATTAATTTTTAGGTTTATTTTGGATCTTAATCATGTTTGAATATCCAAGTGATCAGTATTTTCTTTCTGTCATGTGAAAACATTACTTCCTTCAGAATTTTTCGTTACAGTTTCCCATTCATTACCATTATTTATTACCATTAGTTTTAACTACCGGTCCTAGCATTTGTCCCAAAAAGCATCCCAAGGCATTACATGTCGACTACATGCTTTATAATACCCTGGCAGTATAAAGACTAACTCTTCTCATTTCATCCAAGTTATTCATATTAACTTCGATTTGTCTGAGATAAAAACTCTGTTCCGCTGATTTCGGATACAGTGCTATCGCCAAAATTCAGTTGTGCTTTTTTAGTACGAGCACTTCGCTTTCCACTGGTATATAGTTCATAGAAATCTGGACACTCTCTGGCCATAATTTTTACTCTAAACAATTCACTGTAAAGCCGTATTCATATTTGTCAAATAAATAAAAAAAATGGCGTTGTTTGATCTTCCAAGTGTTTTTTAAGGAAAAGTAAAAAAATAAATAAATACAGTGAAAGCTTCCATAGTCGAACAGCGATCGTCACGTTGATTTTGTCTGATAACGGGATATGTCCATTTGTGGAATATAATACAAATTATATATTTTATACTTAGTACTAAGTTTTTTTTATTTCAAAATTTAGGATTGTTTGTTAATAAATTGTCTTTTATTTATTATTTTTTACACATGTGTATATTTTTAAAATTATTTGGATATGTCTTACAATAAATTATGTTTTACGAAATTTATTTTAAGGAATTTATGGCTCTGTTTGAAAGTCATCTGCTTACAGTTTGCTTTCCCGTTTTTCCCCCTTTTTTTTTTTGAAAATTTACTTCTTAATTTTTTTAATTTTTCGTACATGAAGAAAAAATCATCTTTGGCTAATTTTTTTAACCCAGTTTCCCAGACTTTTTCCCCAACATTTTCATTGATGATTTCTTCAGGAATTTTTAAAATTTGCCGTCAATAAAATGCATGTTAAGGACAAGTTTGACAATAAAGTCACCTTTGTTGGCCTGGTACTCCATTTTTTGATAACATAACTAAGGAAATGTCCCGAATTCAATATTAATGAGATGCGTTTGGCATACACATGACATGCTTCAGGAAAAATGTCTTCAGTGACTATTTTAAAATATTTACGACCAGATGGACCAAAACATTATTTAAAACATTAATGACAAAAAAAATTGCTGTAGATAAAGTGGCTTCAACTTGAGCAAATGAAGTGAAGAAGAAAAGAAGGTGTTCTGGTATCAATTCTTTGCAACAAACTAATAAAACTAGATTTTTCTTAAAATTAGCAAAATGCTAAGTAAAAACAAACGAATAGTAAACTGAAGCAAGTGGTTTTAATTCTCTCCTTCTCTCATTTGTTCTTCGTCTTTCCCTGATCAATAACAACATCAAAGGCAAAATTTTATATTTAACTTCAAAAAATGTATGTAAAGCTGAAATACAAATGGAAGCATAGAGAAAAATAAAAATAAGATTCTCCAAATTCCACAATATTGGTCTCATTTTCTTTTTCATTGTGATTTTTTCCGGCAACGAGAGATGTTTTTCCGTGTCCGGCTAAGAGTGCATCTGCCTAGCCAAAAAACTTGTCCATCTGTTGGAGCTTTTACTTTATTAAATATTTTAATTAGTGGTTACGTCTATTTTATTAAATATGCTATTCAAGCTCCTTGTTTGATAGAACATTCGACTCAACAAACATGATCCTTCTACTCATTTTAAATATCACTTATAGAGAAGTATTTAATGTTGATCATAGCTTCGCTTGTATTCAAAGTACTCTAACCTTAGTTTTAACTTTTTCAAAGGATCTAAAGTACATTCAAGAATCATTTACGATATACGTTATATCTAAATAAGCATTTTTCTTGGAATTTAAGTTGAAACAAAATGTATTTCAAGCCTTAAAGCCAGTGCCAAACATTGAAATAAACTTGTGTTACATTATAATTCATTAGCGCTCTCCAGTAAAAAGAATATTCAAATTCAGGCCAAATTTATTTTACTTGAAAATTTAAAATTTTTTTCAATAATATTTCATGTTTATTGTAGTATTTTTATATTTGAATTCATGCCAGATTCCAGCAAAGTTTTCAAGGCTTGAATTTTTGAAATTTTTCTGTTTATTGGGATAAATAACTTTAAAAATAAACTTCGCAATATTACATTATTAAAAAAATATATAGTTTCTAATGTCCTTTAGTAAAATTTTCAAAATTCCTTTTGAAAAACTAAAGTTCAAAGTAATTTTAAATTACTTTCAACTAAAGCTTAAAGTAATTTAAATTTAATTTTAAGTAATATTAAATATTGTTTCGTTTATGGCTCTGCTCCTTTTAAGTTTTTATTTTTTGGAAATATATTTCCAACTACTGGACTATAAAACAAATTACTCGGAAGAATATTTTCTTGAGAGGAAATGTTACTATAGAATACTATACACACTGTTGCCATGTTGGCCAATTTATCTGCATTTTGACGATTTTTATTGTAAAAATTCCGAAGTGCGATTTGACGATTTTTGCTCAAAAAATAAAGATTTCAAGAAATGTTCACACACGCCAATTTTTCTTGTTTAAATCTGATTTTGTATTGTAGTAGATAAAGAGACAAAGATAGAAAAGGACTATAAGAAGTTTGAACTTTTACTTCAAACTTCGTTTGCAATTTAACAAGTGAAATATAATTAAAAAAAATGTTATTTTGTATACATATACATACATATGTGAAATAGTTTTAATTATAGATAAAAAAAGTTTAAGAATGTGTTAAGTAGTAAATAATTTAATTAAAACTAAAACCAATACATATGATTTTTTGAGTAATTTTATCAACTGAGTTTATTTTGCAGCAAATTGGGATCACCTTCCCATATAACTTTTAAACTATTTTCATTATGACGTAGTACTACTTTTAATTGTCTTTGAAGAAATTAAAAAAAAAAATAGCCACTCGACCTTATTTTACGAGTTATGGGTCTCTATAGCTTTGATATATTTTTCCGAATATCTTTGTTAATACATATGCGATTTAAATTATATTAATACTCTTTAAAAGTACAAATATCTTTTGAATGATATATAATATGACCAAATTCAATAAATCCTTGAGAGGATTTATGCAATTTTAATTTTTTATTGATATACCTGAACTTAAAAAATTTTGTTTTTTTTTTCTAAAAAAAGTTTATTCGGCGAATAAACGGAATAAAGGCCGGCAACAAAGAAAAACCTTTATTAAGGAAAATATTTTTATTTTAACTGGACCGGTAATATTAATTTGTTTCTATTTTTCAAATTTTGTATAATATAAAACAATGCTGAAAGTTCATTTAATAAACAAAGAGTTTCAAAACCTAATATTATTATTTTAATAAGAACCTAAATAGTTAAAAACATATGCATTTTATTTTTTCCGATTTTTTGACGATTTCAAAAATATTATGCCGATTTTGACGATTTTTTGGTAACTGTGACTATACACTCGGCTCCCTTAGTACTCCGGAGCCGAGTGCTTTCGGTATTTTCACATATATAATACGAAGGTTAACGAAGCTACACAAATGAGAGCGAATAAAAAAACCAAAAATCATTTAATATTGTTCCAGCTTTCAACAAGGCAAGTTCACGTCCTATAGCTAAGCAAAACCAAAAACATAACACATAATAAAGAGCGTATAGAAATTATTATTTTTTTTTACATGCTAGATATAACAAACACATACGCATACAAACAAACCAAATACACTAACACTTTAAAATTTTTACATCCTCTCTTCGTGCCTATCGATGCTATACATAAAGCATTAAGTTCTTCTTTTAAAAATTATAAAATTCGATTTGACTTTTTCTCTCTGCCAACATGATAATGAATATTTTGTCTATTATTTATGGCTAAATAAATAAAAAAGAAATTTTTTGTTAACTATAATTAATTTATTTCTTTTCATAAAAATTCAATACAATTAAAAATTTTGTTTAATATATTCATTTGTTATTAGGGAATTTAATTAATATTACTAAGCAATTTGATAATTCTATGAAATAAATATAAATTAATATAACTGTAAAAATATGTAACCAAAAGCAAATATGTAGGTGTGATAATTAACTAGCAGTTCTGCGAATTACAATAAAGATAACTATTCGGACATAACTGTTTGCATAGTTGGTTAGAGTTAACATAATTTTAGGAGTAATTTGAAGCCATTATTAATGTTTTTTTTTAATGAAATTAGAATTCATTTGTTGATAACTGTCTATTAAGAACCTTTTCATTACTTTTAAAATATGTCAATATTAAAATATGGAGTCCTATTTGATATTTGTTTAAAGTAGTGAATCAAAAATGCGATAAAAATTATTTCTTCTCGCACAAAGACCAAAACTACTGGGATATTCACCACTATACTTTCTATTTAAAATAAATTTTGCAAATATATATATATTTTTTCATACATTTGGTTATAGTTTGAAAATATTCTATTCATTGACTCTATATTTAGACTCTTTCTATTAACTTGTTATTAAAACAAACTAAACGGAAAAAAACAACATTGATAAAATCATAATGAAATTATTAGTAGATTAAAATAAATTAAATAAAAACAATAAAATTTAATTTTATGAAATGTTTGTGGTTACAACTATTAAATATTATTTAACTTTATTTTATTTAAATTTTTTGTTAATATTGTATTTTATCTTTTAATTTTTTTAATTACAATTTGTATAATTTCAATTTGTTTTTTTTTTCTTTTTTATTTAAGTTATTTTTAGTTTTTTGTTTAATGAATGACTGCACATAAATGAATAATAATTTATATAAAATATTAAGTTAATAAAAAAAAAAATAATAATAATAATAAAAATACCAATGTGTTTTTGGAGTTGATTATTTGTAATAATTTAAACTTAATGATTTAATTTAGAGAAATAACTAAATAAAATAAACAAAGAAATTTTTAATTTAAATTAACCAAACAATATTACATTTCTAATAACAAAAAAATATAGAAAAATTTGTTTCAAAACCTACAAAAAAATATGAAAAAAAATATATATAATCACAAAAAAAATATTAAAACAAACTAATCTTAACAATGTATGTTTAATATTTAACAAAACAATAATTTTTCAAACCGATGCAAAGCCTGGCAATAGCAACAACTGCAACAACTAAATCATCAACAACTTAAGCTAAATAACAACTTAGCGAAATAACAAAATAATACTAAAACAACAACAAAAAAGTTCAATAAAAAAATATTTGCACCTCTATGAACACACTCACTCAAACATACTCGTTTTTGAACATGCACCCGCTTAAACATACTTGAACTTTTACTGAACACATTTTTTCCCCAACATTTCCTTTTTAAATAACTACATATACTTACATTTCGCCATGCAATGTGTTGCACAGTGGGCTAAGTCATATAAAAAATTTTAAATTAATATTATAAAATAATAAAAATTTAATCAAACTAATTTGATTTAGACTTAAGCCTGGGTTAGTTGACCGTTTGCGTGATGTTTCTGTTCAGCTGATAGAATTTGTTTCTTGTATTGTAATTACAACAATTACATAATTTTTGTGTTAATGTAATGTAGCGTTTCATAAGATTACGTGCAGTGTTGACAAGGCAAAGCAGTTTTAGTTTTGTAAACAAAATATTGAAAAAGTAACCAAATTGGAAAAAAAAACAAAATTAAAATTTTTAAATTATTTATGTAAAAGTTAATATAATTTTTATAAATTTAAATTTAAAATATTTTTCTAATTTTGTTTTTAAATGTGTTGAAAATTCTCCAAAGAGAAAAATATTTAAATTTAACTGTTTAAAATAAGGATTCAATTTCATAGCACAATTATGCTGGCGTGTAAGCTTGTATTCTTAAGCTCTGTCATCTATTCGTTTCTGAGAGGAAGGAAAGCAAAAATATATTAAAAAATATGTTTTATATAATAATAAAGAAACATGTAAAACTAACATTTTTCATTTACTAAACCCAACTTTTCTTTGAGTGCATTTTTGGACATTGACATCAATAATTTAGAACAACCATTCTTATATACACAAATTTTAAATATTTATAATTCTTAGTTCAATAATACAAATTTAATGTTCAGGGCAGCCCAAAATATGCATAATCTTATTTTTCCTGTGCTTCAATTGACATAAAACTTAAGAATTTAGCATCGATTTGTTACAGCATATTTTTGCATATTTTAGTCCTGACATTATATTTTTGCATATTTTGGTCTTAGTATCACATTTTGTCACGTTTTCATATAAAATACTATATTATAAATCCTTATTTTAGAACATATTTTAGCAACTTAAAAGGCAGATATTTATATAATTTATATCTAAAAGAATAATTTTTTATATTTTATACTTTAGAGAAAAATTTTATATAATTTGCTCCGAATATAATTTTTCATTAATGAAATTTCCTGTTTAATGTCACCTACGTTTTTCAAATGCTATTCCCTAATAACACAAGTCAACAATAGGGCATAAAAAATTATATTATGAATAGCTCTGCAAAATTATTATTCCTTAAACTAGATATAGTGTAAAAAGTTAAATTAAACATTTCTATCAAATCACATTTTAACCCATTGACGACCAAAGAAAATATGCTTCTTTCAGGAGTTTGTTGATTATATAATTTTCCAGGTAATAGGTGGAGCAAATTAGTTCATTTATTTCTTAAGGTTTAAAATTAATTAATATGGCTTCTATGGAAGGTATAATCTATCATGGGCCGATCTTCCGAAATTGACCTAGTACTTGTTTCTGTTTGGCGGAACAAAATTAGAATTTTTGGAGTGTAATTAGACAACGGAATACTTATTTTCTGTTCTCTAACACACTTCATTAGTATTCTTGATGTCTTTAAAATTTTGTTTTCTTCATCGATGTCAGTTAAATTTGGAAAAAGAAGTCATTAAGTTTATTGTGGTTTTTTAGGACAAAATCGTATTAATGTTCATTTTATTGTTGGCAAATATATACGAGATTTAGGGAGTAATACTTTAAAACTTGCTTATAAAAATGAAATTTTGGTTTAACAAAAAAGTAACCAAAATGGAAAAAAGTCACCATTTCCACATTGAAAAATAAAATAACCAATTTTTGTTAAAAAAAATAACCAAAATGGCAACACTGGTTATGTGTACTTTTTAACGTTGATGTGATGTATGGCTTCATACAAGCGCTCTGCTAAGGCGTAGTCACTCTATTGTTAATGTAAATCAACATCAGTGATATAAATTATACATATTTCCACTATTTTAAAAATTTCTAGAACTTCTGGTTTTAAGTGACGCGATTTTTATACAAAATGTAATTTATTTTTTTATAACTAACATTGATTTTACTTTACCTTATTTCAGAACGTTTGAACACATTATATAGTGAAGAAAATTGTCAAATTTATTGACTTTTTACAGCGATTTTTTACGCTAATTTAGTATAAATAAAAAGTGGTCAATACTGTTGTTGCAGCTGACACGTAAAAATGTAGCGAGACCTAATTTCATTAGGTCAATACATTTCATTTACATTTATGAGAACCCATTAATTAATTAATGACTTGATTGAAGGACCCCGATTCCAGCAAAAAATCATAATCAGCAAGGCAGCCCATTTTTTCTTCATAAACATAGTAAGAACTTATAAAATTTTCGCAACATTACCAGTAAGGGATAGGGTAAGGTCAATGCAGTCGCAAATGATCACTATTTGATGTGGATTGCTGATCGCTGGCATTATCGGTTTATATTCTTTTGAAGAAAATAATTAAATTGCTATTATGACTAGTTTATCTTGGTCTAAACTGGAAACTGCTAGAATATACACATATGTTAAATACGATTTTTATTACTGTATCTGCGGATGTAGCTACAGAAATTAGAAAACATTAAGATAAATTTGTCTTGATGGCGGAGATACGGACGGACGTAGTAATATCATCATAATAGTATATAATGACATAGAAAACATGTATAGTGGATGACTCATTGTTATAATCATTATACCGCAGAAAATTTTGAATAAAGTTGTTTAAATAGTATTTCTGAGTAATTAGTAAATATGTTTTTGTATGCTTCAATTTTTGTTTTTACAAAATATTTAAATTTTTTATATGAACAAATATTTTATTTATGTATATTGGAATGTTCTAAAACGCTTTTACCAATATCTAAGAAATAAATTGCATCATTATCAAGAAAATTGAAAAAAGAACTGGATGACATACTATTATAACATTATAATACCCGCCGTATATCTTTTCGTATGTTGTTCCTTGGACCCCGATTAGGATTCTTGATTAATTTAATTATCTCTGCAAATTCTTAAAGCCAGAGACTATAATTTCTCGTCTAGAATTTTTTCTTAAATTTCATAAATTTTTAAAATAATTTGATTTCAATTTTAAAAACATCAAATTCAATAAAATAATATTGAACAATATAAAGAAAAATCTTCTCAAGATAATTCGTTGAAAATGTTGTTTTTTTTATTATTATTATCAAAGTTTCAACAGTTACAGACTTATGATCAGAAAACGAAAAAATTTTTCACTGTGGGAAATCTGTTCATAAATATTTTTTGAAAATGTTTGAAATTTCGTAAAATTTTTAATATAAAGCTAATTAATCATGAATTATTATGTGAAAATAATGCGAAATATCATTCAATAAACTATAGTAAAATATTCGTTAAATGTATATTTATTCGAAATTAAAAATTTTTGAACAAAAAACTGGCATATTTTAAACTTTTTGGAATATAATTTATACCGTTTTAGATGAAGAAGTTTGTGTATGTTTTATTTTATGATGAAGACTACATCAGCACAGGTGTAAAGGGATTGTCATTCTGTTTGCAATTTCAACAATATACCTCTAGAACCCCAAAAAGTATATATATATGCATATTCTGGATCCTTAATGATAGGGAAGTCTATATAACGATGTCCGTCTAACCGTATATGCCTGTTGAAATCAGTTCTTAGTAGGCCTCAGATATCAGATATATTGTATACATCAATTTACATGACAAAATTATTAGAATTACAGTATTTTAAATAAGCAAAATCGGTCTATAAATGGACGAAATATTGCCAGGAAAAAAAAGAAAACGACGATATCTCCAAAAAACTTATTTCTTTTCAACTTTTTGAAGCCCCTACGTATACAAACTAGCGACTTCGTTCTTATATAGATCAATCACAAATATTTCACTAAAATTTTATTTTTCTAATGGACCAAATCGGTCCCTAAACAATCGAGTTATTTGTAAATCTATTTTTCAATTATTTAATGTCTGCTTAACTTGTAGTTGTTGTTTTTATGGGTACTGAAAAACAACAACAATAAACTAAAGTACATTTGAGGAGACTATATAAGCTAAAGAATTCGTTCTTTCACACAAAATTCAGAAATTTTTTTCAGAATTTTTGTGTTGAAAAAAATTAACTAAATCGATATAGTATTAATTGAGATATAGTACAAAATGTATTATAAGACTTTTTGAAGCTGCTGTATAAGCTTCGTTTGTACATAGATCTATCACAAATATTTTTGTGGAAATTCGAATTTTCAAATCTATCAAATCGGTCTAAAAATTTTCATCATACCCTTTTTTTAATTAATGCTGTTTTAATTATGTTGTTTTCATATATTGTTTTTTGTCATTAAATTTAAAATAAAATAAATATTATATCTGAAAATGGGTGAAGGGTATGTAAGATTCGGCACAGCCACTCCAACTTGTTTTAATTTTTTACCTTTTCTTATTAATTTTTTTCCTACTTCTTTGAAAGCAACTTTTTTCACATTTCCCACCCACTGTATTCTGAAATGTATGCTACATGAACTCTCGTATGTACAACAACTACTACTGGTAATACTACAACAACTAACGCCAACAATGCACAGAGGGGTCTTTCGAATAGTTTTCGGGCAAAAACTCAAATTTTAAAGATTCAAATTTTGCAAAATAGCAAAAAATAAATATGTAAATTTTAAGCTTAAAGATGTAAAAGTTTTTGATATATATGGAAAACATAAATCATACATAAGGACTAAAAATATAATAAAATTGTTCCTGCGCTGCTCTGCTCTGTTCAAAAATAATTTTAATTTTCTAATTTGTACACATACGACTATTTCTGTACAAAATTATTTCTAAAATTAATTGTTCGACATTGGATTTTAATTTTAATGTTAAAAAACAACTTAAACACTAATATCGTGTAAATGATCACTTAAGTTTTTTTATAGTTAGCACTCTTAAAATTTGCAAGATTTTTATAAGATTTTTCTATAGTGGAACAAGATTTAATTTACAGAAAAAACAGCTTTCAATGGGGGGAGCCATATATGGAACTAATTTGAGCACATAGTCACAAAATTAGATATCATAATTTTCACTTTAATAGGAACAGTAAAAATGTATTTCGGGAAAACATTTTCGTCATGATTTCCAAGGAATTCATATCAGTCCTCCTAGGAAATTAAGTTATGTGTTAAATTTCATTAAGATATCTTACAAATTATAAACTATACTTTAATCAGAACGTTTACATAACGGTTGGATAGAAGAACTGACGGATACCGCTAAATCGGCTTAGCAAATTATTTAGTGCAAATTTAAATTTATAAGCATTATAGCAAGTTATAATTAAAATCTTAGTATATTTTTACTTTTTATTCCGGTCTTTCAAATGTGATATATAATTTTTTTGAACATTTTTAAGATGCTGAAATCTTACTCTTTTCAACGATACCAATATCTTGTTATAAAAACTTACCCCTTCTTTGTCCCAATGTGCAATGTTTAAAAGTGAAAACAATAGAGCAGAAAATATAGCAGCAGCAAATAACAAAAAAATATAGAACAGCAAGAAATTGCAATAAAAAACAACGAAAAAAACCAACATGAACCTAACGAAATAAAACGAGCTACAAATAAACTTAAAAAATATAAACAAAAAATAAGAGCAAGGATAAACATAAATCGTTATATACAAAACAAAATCACAGCATGCAACAACACAAAATATAACAACAGTAAAAACAAGAACCTCAATGGCAGCAACCAAACAACAACAACTAAAAAAAATCAACGACAACATCAACAAGAGGCCTTTTTAGTTTTTATATTATACTTTTTTTTTTTTTTTTTGTTAGAATTTTTTGTTGCTGCATATTTTATATTGTTTTATAAACTCTTGTTCACTGTCTCTCACTCACTCACTCATACGTACATAGTAAACTCAGTCATAAAATGGGTGTTTAGTGGCTGCGATATGAACAACACATTCTAGTTCTGCCATTATTACAGCCGCCACCATCATACAATCCTCTATGACAACTAAAAGAGGCAACATTTTTTTTTTTTAAGATTTAGTCAGGTATATAGAAATGCTTGTTTATGAATTTGCAATTGCTGACAAATTCTACAATAACAAAAACAGCAAGAACAACAACAATAAAAGAAAATAACACGAAACATAAGTAAGAAATGTTTAGGGTCTAGGTTATCAAGTGTATCATCATACGCCGACTTTAGTTTAGTAACGATGTTTATTTACACTCTTGCTTTTATTATTTATTTATTGTTCGGATTTTTTCATATTTTAGCTGCTGCATTAGCTGTTGCTCTTGTTATTGTTACTGTTGATTGTGATAATTATTAAGTTTTTCAGCAATTTTTCCCTTATTATCATTTTATTTTTTTATTTATTTTATTATTATTATTATTATTATTATTATTATTATTATTATTATTTTAACTAAGGTCATGTTTGCACTTTTTAGTCGCTAAGAAAT
The DNA here is from genome assembly GCA_932274085.1 of Protocalliphora azurea. Lineage (NCBI taxonomy): Eukaryota > Metazoa > Arthropoda > Insecta > Diptera > Calliphoridae > Protocalliphora > Protocalliphora azurea. The sequence goes on along the minus strand of OW026519.1, from coordinate 199,702,865 downwards.
GAATTGTACAGTTCAAGAACTAAAATGCATTGAAAAGCTCAATATTTTTGATGATAATGTAGAAAGAAAAAATGTCTAATTAAAGGATCAATAAAATTTATTTGTGCAAAGCTAAATATATTTATATCCACTAAATATATTTAATAAATCCCAAAAGATGTACTTTATCCAAATCTATATAAATTAAGTATGTTTCATACAAATAATCTTACCTAGGAATAGTTAAGATTATGAAGATTATAAAATTCATAAGCTCCCCGATTTTAATAAAACAGTTCTCAGCTTTATTTTTATAAGATAAAAAAGAATAATATCGTATGAAACCAATTTATAGTATAGTATTAGACTTAATGAATAAATCCTTGCCAAACTCTATTAGTTATAGCACATTGCACAGTGGGGCAGTATCCAAATTTTTTGGACTTATAATTTGTTGGTTGGATTTCCACAAAAATTCACATAGACGTACCACAGGAGTGTACAACTTAAGTTTGGTAGGAGCCCCATATACCTCTTAGGAGCGGAGCTATTGCGATGGTAGTTATCTCTTATAGTTTTCAAGTTATTTGCATTTGAAATTTCAACTATCCCAATTTTTCCAGATCTTGGTCCAGTTTTTTCCAATATATAGCGCAATATTTTTATTCGATTTTGTAGAATGTTTACCCATTGAGTTAAAGAACAAAATTATGTATCGAATACTTCATAGTTATGGCTGAAATCCATGCATTTTTGCTGGAGATTCGAATATTGAAGGTTTATTAAATTATTAAATTTGCTTGCGAATTATGACTTTGAAAGTGGAAAATCGATAGATCATATATACGGTAACATTCTAAATTGTTTGTCTATAGAATCCGTGGAATATGAACTATCGGACCAAAATCTTATTTCGTGCAGAATCAAAATTAAAGTTCAAAACCAAATATTAAGAGAAAATGTTTATTTGTGTTGTGATTATAATCATGTCTATGATTATATTTGTAACCATATGCCGAATATAAACCAAACAGGAGATCCATCTATTGACACATCTCTGATAGTATCTTGTGTTGATGACGCTGTCAGAAGTTCTACCTTTGAAAAAAGACAAAAAAGGTCCACTAGAGCAGAAATTACTCCATGAATGACTTTTAATTTGCAAAAATTAATATGTTACAAAAACAAACTTTTAAAGCAACGGCGAATAAAACCTTGGAACTCAGATATTCAAGAAAGCTTGAAAAGAGTTAGCTATGTTATAAAGAAAGCTTGTAAATAGTCTATGAACAACTTCTATAAAAATAAACTAGATGAAATTCAACATGACCCAAAAAAGAGCTGGAGGTTTTTAAATGAGACACTTGAAAGAATTCGGAAAAAAAACAATAAACATTAAAGATTCTAATGGGGAACTAATTTTAGATAATTCTGTAAAGGCGGAAGTGCTAAATGGTTATTTCATTCAATCAATTAAGGACGTCAAGCTGAAAATTGAACAATTTCCAAATGACTCGTATAATTCTTTACGAACAATGGTACGTCATAATAATATATTTCATCTTAATAGTACAACATATGAAGAAGTACAGGATGTTATATTAAAAATAAAGCCAAATAAAAGCACTGGATATGATAATATACTGCCAAAAATTATATTGAGTAATAAGAATGAATTTACTACTATTTTGGTAAATGTTTTTAATAATATGGAAATACCGATTCCAAAAGGAATCAATAGTTATACGTCCGATATGTATAGACCAATCACTATTTTATCTAGAATTTTTCACAATCAAATTTCCACATTTATGAAAAACAATAATTTACTAAATGATTTTCAATAATGGATTCCGGGATGCGTGCAGTACTGAGGAAGCTGCCGTTAATGTCGTTAATTTTATTTGTAAAGGCCTAGATGATGGCAATTGTGGCGTGGCAGGTTTATTTTATGATTTTACCACGGCATTTGATTTAATTGATCATGATATCTTGTTACAAAAAGTTGAGTGTTATGGTATATGTGGAAAAGAACTACCTCTTTTGGGAAGTTATTTGCGAAATCGCAAGTAATTTGTTCAGATTGGTGCTCGTAAAAGTTCATTTCGTGAAGTTGAATATGGAGTACCGCAAGGCAGCGTACTTGGACCTTTAGTGTTTGTTGTTTATCTTAATGACTTGAAAAATCTTGTACTTACAGAAAAAATTTTTATATATGCAGATGATATTAGTTTATTTTACCCTTACAAGCATGAAACAGTAGCCAAAGTATATATAGAACGAGATGCGGTATTAATATCAGAGTTTACGAGAATAAATAAGCTTTTCTTAAATGCTAACAAAACTCGATTGATAAGATTTAAGCCATATTCGGAACATAACAATTTCAGTGTTTTTGTAGATGGAAAAGAGCAATCTTGCTTGGAGTCAACATGTCCAAAATCTTAAGATAAGAACAGCCCAAGCTGTTGGTTTTCTATACAAATTTAAGAACTAATTTGATAAAAAAAAAACGAAATTATTAATTTATAATGCACTTGTTCAGAGCCATTTTAATAATTTTGCAGTTTTATATGGATATAAGAAAAGTTCTGAATTAAAAGAGTTGCAGCATATGCAAAATAAAGCATTAAAGTTGGTAGCTAATCTTCCCATCACATATTCAATTTTATCATTACATACCAATGATTTTAAAACTGTATTACCTATTTATGGCATTCACAAAATGCAATTGCTAATGTATGTTTTTAAGTGTATAAACAATATTGGTCATCATACCATATTTTTTCGAGTTATCAGCACTTATCCAATACAAGGAATAATATGGATTTAGCAGTAGCATGGTTTTAAGCTGGAAACAACGAAACAACGTTTTGAACATATGGGTAGTCGTGAATACAATGTTTTGAAAAATTTAAATAGCATTTCATTATTTAAAACTAGTTTAAAGAATTACTTACTTCAAAATATAGAGGAACTCTTAATGTAATTCTAATTCATATTGAATGTTAAAATATTTTTTTTATTATATATATAGTTATTGTTAACTACCCAGCAAAAACTTTTTGGTTTTCGGTAATAACAACTACTTATTAAAGTAGTTTCTTGGTAATGAGGCGTCATTATTATTTGCCTACTCTGAAGCTGTTAGTTTTTTATAACAAAATATCTAAAAAGATATTTTAAACTAAATAGAGTTTTTGTCGCTTAGGATGCTGCGTGCTAGATGGTGTACTGAGACGTTAGTCAGTAAAACCGAATGGTTAGTGTGTGTCCAAGTTCGAGTCTCACTGACGGCAAAATTTTTTTGTTTTTTTTTTTTTTATTTATATATAATTATACCTGCTAGCTTACCAGGAAAGCATAGTTTTTGCTGGGTAGATATTTCTTAAGTTATGCAATATATTATTGCCAACTCGCCTCTAAAATGCCTTCAAAGCGCAGAGGCACTCACAGTGTAATGATTTTTTTTTTTTTTTTTGAAAATAAATGAATATAAAAAAAAAATTAAGAAAAAACCTGTAACAGGATGAGCTCAAGGAGCTCATATTCAAATCGCCATCGATAGTCGCCCTCGAAAGTTTTCTCAGAGAAATTTTCGCGAAATAATCGAACGGGATATCATTATCGAAGTTTGTGGTTAGCTGGGAAGAATTGCCGAAGTGAAATTTTGAGTGTGAATGTAAATGCAAGTTTAAAATAAAAAAGAAATTCAGAGAGAAAAATTGTGTTCAAAATCAGTTTGAACAAAACAACTTTATTCGACTAATACTTTATGAAATCTTAATTTATACTTATATTTGTATTATACTTATATTGTATTATTGAATTATATTAAAATTAACGTTTTGTATTATTTACATACTTATTTACACATAATGTAAATTAATTAACATTAATTATTGTGAATTTTTGCTAAAACATAAAATTTATATTGTGAATTAAAATATGTATTTTTATCGCCACTGAACAGTAATTTCAGTGGATCTTCGAAAAGCCGAATATCGCTAAAAAACGATGTAAGCGATTTTCCGGTCTTCTACTTCTGAACCTGCGACTAGTAAAACACATTTTATTAATAAATCCAAAATCAATCCTGAAATCCTCAAATAGAATCTACTTATTTTAGTTACATATATAATTAAAATCAAACCCTTTTCTAATTATCTAATAATTTCGTATGAAATTATATCAATCCTTATAAAACAATATATTTATTTTATTTCTATAATTGGAATCAACTCACTTTCCAATTACCTAATAATTTCATATGAAATTATATCCCCAGTTATTCAAATTGTTATGTGTGAACTTAGTCATACAAGCAAAATATTAAGAGTTTTTATTTCTTTATTTTAAGAACTATTTCTATAAATAAACAAAAATTTCATCCTTGTTTAATTTTACTTCTTTTTTTTTCTATTTTTAATATGGGCTCAATTCACTGAGCGACACTTTTATACGGATAATTGATTATATATTGTTTTCTCATGTGTTACACATGTATAAAAGGACGCACCAGTATATTGAATACACCAAGAGCGAAATTTTCCATCCGCTTATTCAAATATCATCTACCGAACCTGATATTAATGATTACTTGCCACTTACAAATTGGTATAGACGCTTGGATATTAAAACTCTCTATAATAACTACTGCAGAGGCTGCAACAAGAAAGATGAGATGTCTATAAAATATGGCTTTCTACTAGTGATCTGAGTGAGATACATATCTTCATCAAGTCTACAGGTTGGCTACGAATGTTAGAACACAACCGTTAAGATCAAGTCAGGATACGCTTTTAGATTATTTCTGGTACTACAACAAGACCGAAGAATGCTTGCATCGATGCTGCTGCTAATTAAAGCTAACCAACATATGCTTTGTATCTAAGAGAGATTTTTTAAACAAAAATACAGATCAATTTTGCTTTAGAACCATTATCAAATTTAATGATCATAAACAGAAAAGATAATTACAAATAATTTTTAAATAAAATTATTAATTCATTTTATATTAAAATTTAATTATATTATTAATTAATGTAATTAATTTTCTAATTGGTTTAAAGAAAGAAACATTTTTTCCATAAAAAAGAAAATAAAATAACTTAAAGTAAATTTTTAAACCATTTTGATTTATTTGGGCCTATTCTATCGTTTAAAAATTGTAATACGAAATATAAAGATGTTATAAGGATTTGGTCAGTTTCCGGAGACATAAAAGGTCAATTAATATTGATCTTTTGGACGATTTGCTCAGACATCTGTCATACTCTTTAATGTTTTTATTGGCATCTCACGCTAGGTCATAAAGGCACTCTGATAGGATTAAATGAAAATCTTTATTGGAACGAGTTCAAAGATTTCAAAAATCTTATTTATACGTAATTTTCGGTGATTTTAACAAGATTTAAAAGACGCCAAATTAAAACTGTGTCCAAGTTTCATTTCCCACAATCAAATTTGGAGTTTTATTATTTCTTTCGTTTAATTTTACTTGCATTATTTAAATATTTTTAAAATAATTTGATAAAGAACTATAATAAAATTCATGTGTTTCTGTTGATGGAATGATTTAATTAACTGTAGAATTAAATAATTAAAATGTTTAGTTGATTTTAGGCATTCAATCATAATTCTAATCAATTTGATTAAAATATTTATTGAAATTTGAACCAAATCAGTTATTCTCGGTTAATTAATATTATCACTTTGGTGATTGGAGCAAAATTAATTAAAAATTTAATTAATATAAACAATTTCATAATTGAAGTGCATTTTTATTTTTTCTGTGTACCGGAGATAGAGTGTTTGCTTTCGTACAATACTAAGAACAAAAATTATGATTTCATTTACGAACGGTAACAAATCTAGTTTCATTTCCGATCACTGGTTATTTTTCAATAAATAAATAAAATTCCAATTTTTTCCTCGCTTTTACAATCAGCAATAGTTTAATACCACGTTTTTAAGTTAAAAAGTGAAATTAGGTATAAAATCAACTTAAATAGTTTTTCCTGGTTCAGCTATAAAAACGATTTTTATTTTATTCATAAAAAATAGATTTTTCCTAAAAAATATAAGTGATCACAGATTTTCGTACTTTCTGGTCTATCTGCTCTGGTATAGCCATAAAATCGATTTAAAGGTTTTTTTTAATATCGATTTTTAATAGTAACTGTGACATATACTTTGCTCTATCTGCCCTGGTTCAACTATAGAATAGAGTTTTAGGTTAAAAAAAACAATCTTTGATATGAAATATAAGTGAATACCAGAACAACCAAAAATATGCTCCTATAGAGTGCTTTGTGCGCATAAAATATATTCCTGAATATTATCTTTTCTAGCAAATTTTTAAATTATCTACTATTCATGCCTAAAATAAATTGATTTTTTTAAAGCAATTTCTATAAAACATTTTCTTTTTATACTTAAAAGTGTTCAAAACTAATATCAGGAAATTACAAAATTAATTTATAAGATGAAAATTACTAGCGAATCTGTCAAAAATTTCACTAAAAATTAAATTGTGGTAAAAGTTCTGTTGGGTGCAAAATATGCAAAATTTTTCTTCTAAGTGCAAAATATGCCAAATTATGCAGTTACATATAAAATATGCAAAAATATGCCATTTAAATTACTAAAATATTATCTAAAATAATGATTTTTCAATGAAAATATAGAACATATGCTTTTAAGCCAATGGTATGCTGTAACGATTAAATATGCAAAAACAGTTTGGTTCATTTGAAGTAAAAAAAAACATATATATATATGATTTGGCATATTTTTAGTTGCCCTGGTGATCACAAATTTTCGTCCATTTTCTCTATATGATTAAGCTTTAAAATCGATTTTTAAGTTTTTATTTTTTAGTAACTGATTACAGATTGTTGTCCTTTTTCATGTATCTGTCTTCAATCTAAATTATTTTTCATTTTTATTTTAAAACACTTACAAATCTTCTTAAAATCCTATTTATATTCAAAATGACTATTTTAAAATACCTTTGTTCATATTTCTAAAGAAAATAAAATTTGTTCTTCAAAAAAAAAAAAAAAAAAAACAATCTTAGAATTTAAGAACGACAAAATCTTTTATTCATCCTTCTCAATATATTTGTAACAAATTTGTGTGTCGTTTCACCATATTGTTGCATTAATTTACTTAAATTAATCTTATTTGATTAAACAACATTCGATCATTGAACTTTTCTCTAATTCACCAATAATCTTGTATATATATATATATTTTAGTTGACCTGTAAAAATAAATCGATATATAAAGGAGAAAATGGCAAATAAATACATATGTACAAGCAAATCTGTAGCTAGTGCCAAACAATAATCGTCTGACCTGTCAAAAAGTTAAAAAAGAAAAATTGATACACAAAAACATTTTCACAGCAAATGTGTAACAATGCTAAACAATGACGTCTGTCTGCACCACAGGATTCTTTTACTCAGCTTGCAATACATGCGAGCGATATGACTGAAGTTTATCTTTTGCTATTTAACATTTAACAGTATGTCAAAAAATTGTCTTTACAATGAACGAAATATGATTATTTCAACTTTATTTTACAAAATTCGCAAATGTTTTATAACTTTGCAACTTTCTTTTATTACATTTTGTTTTACGTAAGTTAATTAACAACAAAAACTACACATAGCCTTTAATCTACCTGTCAAGAAATTGTCTTTACATTTTGTTGGTATTTTAAACAATTCTTGGAATTTTGGAATTTATTCATATTCATCCATGATTCAGTGTGATGCTTATAAACACGTAATGCAAAAATGTGCGTTCTAGTCTATATCACCAATGATTAAATCTCTCCATATATAACTTTGTAGTTTAAATCTAGTAGTTATTGCTTGCATAAAATATTCGTCAGAGTTGAACTTGGAAAAATAAAGGAAACTTTGCAAATATCCACCAGGACTCATGTTAAAAGACTCCAGGAAGAGTATGTCATTTTTGTTTTTCAAGAAACAATAAGAAAACCACTGAACGAATACAAGTACAAGTTATAAGCTACGAGGAAAGAAACACTCTTATTGGGACATTCGCTACACGCAGAGAAAAAATGTAGTTGTAGTGACCATAATCTAAAAGCACCATATTAAGATTGGAATAAATGATCACAGCGAAAAATAGAAATGATTATAAGTAATAATTATTATGATTCCATTTTGTCGTATTGTGACCGATTTTATGGTTTGTTATACCATACACCATCATAGGTGGTTGGGGTATTATGCATTTGTGTTAATGTTTGTAACGCATAGAAAAAGTTATACAACACCCACCTTAAAGTATACCAATCGACTCAGAATCACTTTTTAAATCGATCTAACGATGTTCGTCCATTTAACTGGCTGAACGGATGACTGGCTTTTCATGTGAATATTTTGCACAAAGTACGGGTAGCAATTTTAAAGATAATTCAATGAAATTTGACACGTGAAACTTTTATGATACAAGGTCCATTGTTTCACCTAGTCCCCATACAAATGTTCCCCCGAAATAGAGTTTAAATAGTCAAAAATGCCTTAGAAGTAAGAATATTTTAATGAAATTTGCCGCAAAGAAGTCCCATACAAGTATCATCTTTGTACCAGATTTTATGAACCATAGCTCTCATATAAACCCCTCTTCCGAAAATTAGTTTAACGTGCATAAATCCCATACGAATACTAGTATCAAGTTAATATTCGACACAAATAAGTTTTATATAAGTGGAAACTACAGTAACAAATTTTGTGAGAATCGGTCCATATATTACCATATAAACATACTTCCAGCAATCACCCTAAAGCGCATAAAATCATCTAGATATTAGTATCAACGCATTATTCTGTATTTGTATATTTTATTTTACATTTAGTAAAATTGGCCAAAGGTGTAATATAAGTCCCCATCCCGAATTTTTATGCTTGTACACAATAGTGTAAGGTATCATATAGTCGGTCTTGACCGACTACATCTTTCTTTCTCGTATTTTTCATGTTATAATATTCATGTTATAACTGAAAACTTTTACTACATCATTATCCCATTCCATCAGATTATGACTTAATGTTATTATATTATTATTCTATCTTATTATATTGTTATACAATTCTTCATATTGTTATTCCATCTTATCCGTCTTAATATGTGTATATATTAAAATAAAACGTATTAATAAAAAATTATTTTTATAAATTTTTTTTATTGAAAATAATAGAAAAAAGTGTTCATTAGCCAAAAAGAAAAAAATATTTACATATTATTTGTTCATTATTATATTCATTTGTATCAGCAAATGTAGTTCAAATGCAAATATGTTAATCAATATTTTATATTGCTTGAATTACACCGATTATAACCACACCTTGACTATTTATATTTATTCATATATAAACTAAATGAGAATCACAATGAAGTTGGAAAACAAACATTAAAAATAAAATATATTTAACAACAAACAAATATTGAATTTGTCCTCTAAGTTTGTAAAAAAGATAAGTATTATATTTATTTAAAAGATTTTATTTTTATAGGAATAATAATGTTAATATAGTTCAAAAACAGAATTTGGTTTAAGAACAAAATAAAAAAAAGATTGTAAATATTTAATGGTTGTAAAAGTGATGATATCTTTTATATTATCATATAATTTTTGCAATCAACCATATACAAATTTTTATTTAGTGTAAATATTAAATGACAAAATTTAAACAAAAACATTGTTATCATGAACACAGAGTTATTAAGATTGAATAAAATTAACAATGAGAACATAATATTGTTTTAGTGATAATGCCGTAACCATGTTTTTTCTTTGCGGGTATGATCAGTGCTGACAAGACGGAAACCTTAAAAAGCCTTTAGAATTAAAAAAAAATTATATTGATACATTCATATTAAAAAAATATTCTTTAATATAGACACAAACATACGTATTTTTATTGGTATTTTGCTCTAAGTAGTTGGAAATTCGATATTTTTATAAAATAGCACAAATGTACAACAATATTTGAAGACCTTGAAACCTATTTTAAATAAAAAATGGTAATAAATTTGAGCTTATGAAGAACAACAAGCTAAAATTCAAGTTTTGTTGAAATAATGACCCCAAGCACAGAATAAGACTCTGTTGGGTTCCTGGTCACTGCATTATTCTCGGCATTGAAATAGCCGATGAGCTAGCTCGCAAGGGATCGGAACTGGACAGGTCTTTTGTGAAGGTATCGGTTAGGATTTCAATTGGGTCATGTTTCATGGCCATAAGGGAATGTACTCTAGGAAGAACGAATCATGCTTGGAGAAGTAGAATGGATTGCCTATTTATAGCCTATTGTTAAACCAGCAGATTCGATGCATATTTTGGGCATGAGTCATGTGATGATTACCGGTCACCTCGCAATAGAGTATATGACCAGTAAGTGGGACACCAGCATGTTAGACTTTTGTAGAACGTGTGGTGATGTGGAGGAGCTAGAAAGAGTGAAACATATACTCTGTCATTGTGTAAGGCTTCAGCATAGTAGACTGAAGTGGTTTGGAAGCCATATTCTACACGAACTGGAGGAGGTTGCGGGTAGTGAACTCGACAACCTTATAGGGTTCGTAATGGGGATAAAGTTGCTTAGAGGTAGTCGGGGTTGACTGATGGTTCTTGAGTTCCACACTTTTCTTTTCTTATATTTCGTTTCCCTTCTTTCTACTCTTGTGCCTTATTATATTAGGAAACTTCTCTTCCTTATTTTTTATTAGCTTTCTCTGGTATTTATAAAGGGATCACAAAGGACCGGATGGTCTCTGGGTGGAGGCCTGAAGACGCTACCCCTTTTAACCTAACCTAACATAGGGGAAAAGAGTGATAATCCGGTTATTGTTTAATTGCAAAGAGTATTGAATATCTAAGCAAAAAGTCCAAACCTGAATTCCTCATTAAATTTGTGCCCACATATGAAGAAGAAAGTGGCTAAGAGGTATTACAAGACCATGATTAACTAAAAAACGCAATATAGGTAGAATATCTAAAATTCCAATTAATTTATTTGATGAAAAACTAATAGGATAGGATTTCCTTATAACGACTATTGTAGAAGTTGCTTCAACGAGAAGGAGAAAGAGGCAGTAGAACATTTTCTTTGTTACTGTCTTTGTCTGATCTTTCTGTAATTGCTATCAGATAGATTAGATCTTTTATACGTGCGTCAGGTTGGTTGAATCCCTCAGGGTAATAGAAAGGGACCAATAGGAACCAGGTGAGCTGTTTTTATTTTCTATATTCACAGCTTCCCATTTAACCTAAAGATTTTCTATTAGAAATATTTCCATTTAAATGCTTATTTAAAACAAGATATTAATAATTAAAGATAAAAATCTTTAATTATCAAATTTTTCATACAAAATTTCGGTTTTTGATGAAAAATATTAGTGATCACAAATCGAGGCATCTTTTTCGTTAGAGAGATTATTTATCGGAATATTAGTGATTTAAGATTTTTTTAGATTTTTCATACAAAATTCCAAACCTTTGATAAAAAAGGTTCCCCAAGTAGTTATACATGCCAGCTTTTACTATACTAAATTTTAAATCATGCAGTTTTGTGATTTTCCTTAGCCATTTTATAAATGTTTTTGACACGAAAATGTTTGTGTTTATTTAGTTTTTGCTCTCTTTTTAATAGCTAAAATCTTTTTGTCTTTTTTTTTTTTTTTTTTTTGTTATATATAAATAAGCATGTTAGTTAACATATATATTCCTATTAAAAAATATTACTTTAGCTGAAAAAAAAATTACTTTTTTAAAGCCAAACTATGGAAAATCATTCTCTCTTTCAATGTAAAAATAACTTCTTGACATACTGTACTCTTTTATTTATTTCGAACTAATGACTGAAGTATGACTGACCATTTGGTAAAGAAAGTGATGGTATTTCTTTAAACATGAAATCAACATAAGTTTAAATGGATATTTATCAGGACTTTTAAAAATATATTTCTGCTGTAAAACCTAAAAATTAAAATATGAAATTTTCTTCAAAAATTAATTGAGGATTTTACTCTTAATTCATTCAATATTTCATTTTTAATGTTTAATATTATTTCCGAGATGAGTTGTGTCACTATTTGACCAACAAAAAAAAACTACTTCCTTCTTGAAAATTTATTGTCTGGGCTCCAACAATTGAATACTTAATCGTTTCGCCATTAAAAACTACTCTTTCTGATATTGACTACAATCAATTATGTTGGTTTTAGTTTTAATTTCATTTCTCTTACGAATTTTTTTGTTTTGTGAAAATAAATTTCAACCCATCACTCTTAGGGCAAAATGATTGGTTTCCTTCTTGGTTAAACGAACAATGAACAGCATTATTTTTCTACTCGTTTTTATTTTTTGTCTGCGGTCAACAATAAACCAATAATTACTTCTATTGTTTAGCTATATTTTGAGGTTAGAAATGTGAGGTTTTTGTGGAATTTAATGAACTGTGGCCAAAAAATAAACAAAAATTCTCCCAAAAATAAAATGAAATGGAATGAACAAAAAAAAACTATCGAGTATTATTTATAACCAGCACATGACTTTCATACAGTCACAGAGAATATCGATAAATTTCAATAATCAATAATGAGATTCCTTAAGGGTAATTAATGGCAAATAAGCAAATAGATGACTGAGTATACATTAAAATTGTGCTCCTGTTCATATACTCAAAATAAAAATAATATTTAAATCTAACTTGCATCAAATGCTAAACAAAAAATGTTTAATATAAGAGTAAATAGCATAATGTGATTGGTGGCATTATGCAACATACAAGAAGATGATGTTGCAGCAGTTCATTTGTGTTTGTTATTAAGCAAACTCCTAGTATATGTTAAACATAAGTGTCCCTGGAGGGGAATTTAGGGGAATACACATAGCAAAAATAATATTCCAATGTTTTATCTAATGCAACAACAGACACTCACGTTTTACTTTAAAAAATCACTAAAATTAAACATTTAAAATAAATACACACGGATTATAGTGGTAGTTAAGTGCTGAATCACTCTTTCTCCCTTTCTCCCATTTATCATTTATTCACTCACACGACGATTCGCTATGCATTTTAGTTGACATGATTTTAAGCTATTATATCAAAATAACTCAAACAACTAAATCTACATCAAATCATTTTTATATCAGGAACACACGGAGGTTGGAAGAAAAGTGGGTAAGTAAATATTTCCTAAATATGCAGTAAATATTTCTACATATAAAATATCGCATTTCTCCTTTCTCACCTTTTCCATTTACACGCTTATTTAACGAGTAGTAATTAACATTTCAAGACTTTTCATATAAAATTTAAATTTTGATGAAAAATATTTGATCCCAAGTAGAGGCCCATTTTCCATTTGAAGGCTTGTTTACCGGGATATCGAGGTTTAAATATTTCTAAAAACCTTCAATTGAAAATCTGTTTTCAATGAAATATAAAAGTTATCACAAATCGAGACGAAGGTTAAATAGTTTTAGGGATTTTCAATTGCAAATTCTATTTTCAATGAAATATTAAAGTTGTCACAAATCCAAGCCTTTTTTCACATAAACGCTTGTTTACCGAGATATCGAGAGTTACAAATTTTTGGAATTTTCTTGAGAATTTCTAATTTTTTGAGAAATATATAACTTATCACAAATCGTGCACCCTCTTCCATTTCAACTTATTTACCGAGATATCTAGGGTTAAATATTTTTTTTTAATTTTCTTATGAATTTCTTCAAGTATTAAAGATTTTTTGGAATTTTCATATGAATTTTTGATTTTTTTAAGAAAAATATAAGTTTATAAAAACATTTAAACGCTCATTTACCGAGATATCGAGTGTTTTTTTGGAATTTTCATATGCGAGTTCGAATTTCAACGAAAAATATAAGTGATTGAAAATCGAGGCCCTTTTTCCATTTAAACGTTTGTTTACCGAGATATCAAGAGTTAAAGATTTTTTAAAATTTTCGTATGAATTTTGGATTTTTTAAGAAAAATATAAGTAATCACAAATCGAGATCCTTTTTCCATTTCAACGCTTATTTACCGAGATATCAAGGGTTAAAGATTTTCATATGAATTTTCGATTTATTATGAAAAATAAAAGTGATCATAAATCGAGGCCGTTTTTCTATTTAAACGCTTATTTACCGATAGATCAAAAGTTAAAGATCTTTTTAAATTTTCGTATGAATCGAGGTACTTTTTCCATTTCTATGCTTCATTACCGAGATTCAAGGGTTAAAGAGTTTTTTTGGAATTTTCTTATGAACTTCCGACAAAAAAAATATAAGTGATCGCAAATGCTCATTTACCGAGATATAAAGGGTTAAAGATTTTTTACAATTTTCGTATAACTTTTTGATTTTTTAAGAAAAATATAATAACGAGGATTAAAAACTTTTTATGAATTTTTAATTTTTTGAAGATAAATTTAAGTGACCTTAAATCGAGGCCCTTTTTCGATTTCTACGCTTCATTACCGAGTTATCAAATGTTAAAAATTTTCATATAAGTTTTCGATTTTTTATGAAAAATAATAGTGATCATAAATCGAGGCCGTTATTTAAACGCTTATTTACCGATATATTAAGGGTTAAAGATTTTTTAAAATTTTGTATGATTTTCGATTTTTTAAGAAAAAATAAAAGTGATTACAAATCGATAGTTTAAAGATTCTTTTTGGAAATTTCCCACGAATTACCGATTAAAAAAAAAATACAAGTGATCAATTTTTTATAAAAATTTAAGTGCACAAATAAAGGTATTTTTTCCATTTAAAAGCTTATTTACCGAGATATCAAAGGTTAAAGATTTTTTGAAAGTTTCGTATAAATTTTTGATTTTATAAGAAAAATATAATATCGAGGATTAAAATATTTTGGGATTTTTCATATGAATTTTCGATTTTTAGTAAAAGTATAAGTACACAAATCGAGGTCTTTTTTCCATTTAAACACTTATTTACTAAGATATTTATGATTTAATATTTTTTAGATTCTTTTGGTTTTTGATGAAGATTATGAATTATCATAAATCGAAGACCATTTTCCATTTGATTGCTTATTGACGACTAAAGATTTTTTATTAGAAATATTTCCATTGAAATGCTTATTTAAAACAAGATATTAATAGTTAAAGATTTTTTGTATTTTTCATACAAAATTTCGGTTTTTAATGAAAAATATTAGTGATCACAAATCGAGGCATCTTTTTCGTTAGAGAGCTTATTTATCGGTATATTAGTGATTTAAGATTTTTTTTGGGATTTTTCATACAAAATTTTGATTTGTGATGAAAAATAACAAATCGAGGAATTTTTTTCATTTAAACACTTTAACATAAATAAATAGTTTATATAAGATTTATTACTGATCATTTAGTGATATTGTAAATAATTTAGATTCCTTAAATGGATGACTAAAAATAAAATCTTTATGTCCTTTTAATAAAATATAAGAATGTTTTGTTGTAGACGTTTTCTTATAAATTATATTTCATCAACTGTCGATGCAAATTTACGCTTAAGTACTTTTCCTTAAACAACTTTAAAACAACATCTATTAACAGATGCTTTATATCGTTTTAGACATTTGTTAATAAATACATTTTAAACACCCATTTGACATCTGACAACCCTCGTACGAAGAAAACTGACTGCCTGCACTCATAAAATTGTCAATTTTAAATAAGAGGGTTAACAGTGATTTTAATGGGTGTGTGTGTGTTAAAAATATAAAATAAAGATTTAGTTGTCGTTGTTGTTTTTCTATTATTATTTTTGTGGTTATGGATAATGATCGATGAAATCTTTCTCTGCACTTAAATACATATCCGTGTATATTTAAATAAACAAACACATTCATACCTATAGAGGACTTTCGAGAACAACAGACTTTATTCCCAAGAGCTAATTGATTGTAAGTAAAGTTGAATTAAAAATAGTGGCGTGAAGAGTAGAAACATGTATATTTAGCTACAAATTAAAGTGATACTCTCACTTAGTTTAAAGTTGTTAGAATACTTATGCGTGAGTTATTAATTGGTTAAATATAAAGGGGAATTGTTTTGTTATTATAGGGTATGGGGCAGAGGTTATTTTTTTGCTGTTATAATTTACTTATATTTATTATTATATTCAGTGAATATTCAAACACTTTTCTCCAATTTCAACCACAACTTCTAACTCTGGGAGTAAGCAAGATGATGGTAAGGTATAATCGTTGTAATATTAAGGCGTAGGAATTTATCTCTAATAGTTCTTCTTTGTTGATTTGAGCATGCAATGAACAGTATGAACATATTGGGTTTAATGCACTATTGACAATGAATAGTATTATTTTGTACATGGATGAGGTCCATATTTCTCGGAATCTATTATTATTTCTAATAATTTTATTTCAACAAATAATAAACTTTTTCCCTTCACCAATTTATGTTATTTAAATAGACCTTTTTAATCCCTCAAGAATAACATCAATATATGTAGATATAAGTATTATTGTTTTCATTATGCTCTAGAAAATTACGCACTATTTTATGTTATAACGACAGCAACAACAACAACAACTATGGTACAGTGACAACAACACTTGTCTAATGTAACAAAACTAAAATTAAACTAAATAAAAGGAAAGTAAAAAGGAATAAATAAGAATAGAAAGTGATTTATTGGTGACAACATGAAACCAATTTTTGATAGTTTTAATCTACTAGAGAATTGGGAATCAACAAGAACATCATTGACAGCAGCAGCAAAGGAAAAGAGCTCTTCTCTTTAACAAACAATAATATCAATTATTGGCAATTATGTCACAGGGAAATAGAAATAATAACAAAATTGAAAACGGCACAAGAATCTGAGAAATGAAAAAAAGGAAACATGAATCATAATAAAATCAAGAATGTAAGAAAAGAAAACTTTAATTTGAAGATAAACAATGAGGACCGAAATAAAAGCAAAAAATAACTTAAAGATATATATTTGAAGTGATTTTGTTAAGTTCTTTTTTGTTCAACACATTTCTTATTTGTTTTGTCCCTGTTCTTATTCATATTTATGATAAACGTATGGTAGAGCACAAGACAAGGCACAAATATGTTTTTTGAGGGGATATGGAATTGATGCTGAAGATATGTTGCGGTATAATGATAGGAATATGTTAACATATGATATACTTTATCGAACGGATGTAATAAAATGGTATCTTTTTCTTTACATTGAAATTCTCCTACATGTATACATTCTTCATTTGCTATGTATGGAAGTGCTTAACGCTTATATATATAAAAACACTTAAATTTCCCAGTTATTCTGCAACTTAGCAGAAGTTAGGAGGTAAACGATTATCTTAGTGAAATCCATTATTTTTTCTCTGAAATTATCACCAGCGAAGTCAACAGCAACACAGAATGACTGATCGGTCCGTAAACTCCTTCGGTTGAGTGACACCCAACAGAGAAATATTCAAAGCTGTAAAAAAATAAGTTTTAAAAACCATAATAGGGTAACCATATATAACCTCACCCCAGTATCTACATGAGGAAACGAAGGTCTGCAGTCCCTTCTCAAATGTCATCGGAAGAGTCATACAGGCTTTAACATCACACAGTTGGAAACCCCCCTGAGGCATGTCAAGTAGCAAAGGAAGTAGATAGGGTGAAATCTTTAAAAATATTATGATACCAAGGTAAGCGCCGATAGATCTAAGATATATTATGGTTTTGGCTAAGAGGTAGTTTCCGAACAAATTAGAATTATCGTTTTCTTGATGAAGGTAACATGGGTAAAGCACAGATACTGGCATATCCTTTACAAAGTGGCTTAAAGAAAACATTCTGACGATTATGCTATAATACCATCTATCTAGGGAAGCAAGCGTGTTTAGGATATTGGTGATCAGATTCTCATAGTGTTCTTGGTTTTAGTTTCTTGTTATGCCCAGAGAAACATGCCGTTTGGTTCAAAGTCTATTGTCTAATTTATTTGCCGCCGATTTGGTCGGCTCACATCGTCTTAAAATCAGCTGCTGAAATTGAAATTCAATGCAAAAAAAGAGTGAATGCAGTAGCTACAGCTGTTATTGTTTTTTAATAATTTATTTTATTACGCGCCGCCAACTAAAAAGTGTCGCACCGCCGCCGCCGAAAATTTTGCCTTGGCTTGTTTCTCTGATTTCGCCTTCCTGATGAAATAAGAGAAACAGGATTAGCATCTCAAACCACCTTCGTGACAAGTTAAACGAGTTTCAAGCCTAGATACTGAAGATCGGGCTCCTCATGACGTAACAAGCTTATTTCAAACAAAGATGCTGGTCAAATGACGATAAAACTATCACACTTCCCCTAGGTTTAAAGCTACCTTCAAACTGAATTGTCTCAAAATGACTTTTCTTTTTATCAGCAGAACTGCAGGGCAGCATAAACACTCTTTTTCACACTTATACTCCTCGTATTCACTTTCTACTTAAATATGAGTCCTTGTATAAAACAAATGTTTTCCTTTTATTACACAGACACATTTATTCAATATTACGCACATGTTACTCTCTGGTGTACGTACTAAGTAAGTAAAAAAAGGGCAAAAAAAAAAAAACGTGAGGTGTTAGGGATATAAAAAGGTCTGAGGTTTTTCATATTTTTCTTCATACATCCATATAATAGATTTTTTTTTTTTAGTTTTGATGTTTGTGTTTTTTTTTTTTTTTTTTTTTTTTTTTTTTTTTTGTTTCTGGTTTTAACACTATATGTGCACACGATTCTTTGGAAAACACAGTAATAGGAAGTTGATTTAACAAAATTTAAAATGTATTCAATTTTCAGTTTCTAACTGTGACTATCACAGATTATTAACTACTGCAAACTTAATTTTTAAAATTAATTTGCAATCTGTAATTTTGAAGTTATCTAGTTTTGAAAATAAGCTATTCTTTGAGATATTTTGATCATTTCACTAATGAATTCCGTTATACTGTTGGTATATTAACTTTTAATACATAATAACAACATAAATACAAGACCTTTAAATTTCAGATTCGTGAGAGAACTAGAAAGAAAACATCTTCGAGACATAAGTGAGAACCAGAAAATACTATATCTCTT
The DNA here is from genome assembly GCA_932274085.1 of Protocalliphora azurea. NCBI lineage: Eukaryota > Metazoa > Arthropoda > Insecta > Diptera > Calliphoridae > Protocalliphora > Protocalliphora azurea. Next base: position 199,683,738 of record OW026519.1, on the reverse strand, counting down.
CTTTATATCACTCAAAAGTTCGCGTTATATCAAGATTTATCTTTTGTAAAAATATTATGTACATAACTTTTCTGGTCACCGATTGAGAAGGTAAATTAAGGTAAATGAGATATGAAAATTTTGAATGCGATTTCTGCAAAACTAGTTTTTTGAGTTATATCATTCTTGAAGTAAATGAGCAATATTAACTATTTCGCTCTTTTAATTCAATGAACCATATACTTTCAGTTCTTATATTTCTTTTTTTACTTGTTTTTTTATTTTTACTTGTTAACAGATCATGGTTTCAATAGAAAACTTCTAAGAACATGTCACGCTGTTTCAGGGAGTAGTTATTTAATGACATTTGAAAGTACTACTACGCAGTGTTGTCAACTCTAGCGAACGTAAACGAGCAGAAATGTTTGAAAAAACATTAAAAGGGCTAAATTAAAAACACAACGGTTTTCTGATACAATCAAGGCATGTTTGGTGAAGAAGCGCAGAAAAGGCCATACTGAGTAAATTAAAATACCGGTTATGGAGTTTTTATTTTATTAACCTCAATCCAACATTTTTCAGTTCTTTAAATAAATTTCCATTCAAACAATTTTATTTGTTGAAAATAGTTTTCTGAACAATAAATTTCCTTAAAATTTTTTAAGATTATTTTAAAAATTTGAACTGAATTTTTAATGTTGATCGAAAAGATATTTGAACTCAGGAAAAGAAATAATATTTAAACTGTTAAAAAAAAAACCTGAGCAAAGTTAATTATCCAATTAAAAAAATTACTCAAACAAAAACCGATCGTAAACGAAAATTACCATAATTGCTATATTTGCACATTTTTTGTTTTTTTTTTTTTTAGTTTCGGGCTAAAAAATATTTTTTATATTTTGGTTTACTAAAAACGAGCTAAATCTACCCTGAAAAAAGCTAAGTTGGCATCACTGGGACTATGTGTGTCTACATCTATATGTCTCTACTAGTATATGTACTATATTTTCAATATTATTTTCATTTATATCCATATATAAATGTTAGTTTGTTTGTCATAGTAGGTCCCATATCAAATGTAATATGAGCTGTCAAAAAATGTTGTACCTTATGAAAAGTCATTGACAGCTACGGGAGACTAAAACTCGTACCTATTGTCATACAGTATAACACACAACACACTAGACAACTTGTGGCTTATAAGTGATTACAAACTTAATATGAACCAACCATAATAATCGTAGTCGTTGTCTCTACTAATTTTTCTGCCATGCAACACTTTTCACTGATGGGCTAGTGTGGGAACAATAAACAACTAAACACAAAAAATAAAAATACTAAACAACAAAAAGTGTTAAAGGTTTGAACAATGTGAAAAAGTGAATTTTTATTGTTGTTAAATCTCTCCTCGCCCTAAACACACCCCCACTTCCGTAAGGTAAAAAAAAAAAAATATATATAATACAACATTAGGATTTAAGGTGCTAAAGTAAATATTAGATGGTTGTAATTATTTTAGATCCTTTGTGTGAAATGAAATATGTACATATATTTTTTTAATGTTTTTTATGAAAACCATTATGGGACGTGATAAATTAGCGGTAATTTCCATTAGAAAAGATATAATTGATAATAGCTTTAAGGGAGCAAGAGGAATTAGTTTATTTGCAACTAAAACCTTGATTGAGAAGTTGAAAAATGGGCGCAACGACTTTTCTAGGAGAATTATATTTAAAACAAGATTACAAATTACATGTACATTCCTAAATTTGAATTTTACTAAATACACTGCCTGCCACTTGAATAAGGAATCACATTTTTTTTTTTTTTTTAACTTTAATTAAGTATATCTCCTAAACTAAAGTTCAGAAAAAAATATTTTTTTGCGCAACCAAATTTCAAAATGTTGGCTTTAGTTTCCTGAAGAAATAAAAAATACACATATATTTTTTTATACTAAAATTATGCATTTATTTAAAGACACGTATTTCTGTGGTACTTTTTCGTGTGTCACTTGAATAAGGAATATTTTAAAATTAAGCAAACTGTAATTTATTTTTAAATTTTAGATTATAAAAATGAAAGAAATTATCTTCTAGCATTCAATTAGTAATGAGTACTGCCACCATTTTTAGAAATAACCTCAAAAATGCGATTTGGCATCGACTTGTATAATGACTCTAAGTAATTTAGCGAAATTAAACTCCATGCTTCCGTTATTGCATCCTTTAAGGATTCTATCGTCTCAAATTGTTTTCCTCCTTCATAGACTTTTCTTGCAAGCCAACCCCAGACATTTTCCATTGGATTCAGGTCTGGTGAATATGTTGGCTAATTCAAAAGTTGAACACCTTGTTGATTAATCCATTATTTTACTGCTCTGGCGGTTTGAATCGGAGCGTTGTCGTGTTGGTACGTCCAAGGTATGAGTCCAAATAAATCATTAAATTTTGGAAATGCTTCCTCCAGAATGTTTTTGTAAGTCGTTGCAGTCATTTCGTTAATTACAAAAACCAATTCTATGGTACCATAATACGAAATGGCACCCCATACGATTATTCCGCCCTCTCGGCTGTGTCTGCGGCTCAAAAATAATTCCTCCTTATTTAGGTCATGGAAGTAATAGTTATACCCGTCGGGACCATCAATATTAAACTTTTTTTCATCGGAAAATACAACTTTAAACCATTTTTTGGACCATATCATTGTATTTTTGGCAAACTGTAGAGGTTGTGATTTGCGTTTTTCATTAAGTGGTGTTTTTTTGCAGTTTTCGTCGGACTATGTATGGGCACGACTTTAAAATACGGTGCACTGTTCCTAGACTGGCACTGACTCCACTTTTTTCACGTATTTTTGATACCGACATGGCAGAATTTAATGCAATTCTAAGAATTTTTCGTCTATCTTTTGGAGTTGTTGCCTCTTTCTTTCGCCCTTTCATGTTTTTTCCATATCTTTCCACGTTATTTAAATAATTGTACACAATTGTCTTTCCTCTATTAATGTTTTTGTCTCTTTGGACCGGATTCTGACCCTGAGATTTCAAAATCAAAATTTTTTTTTCAGAGTTATTAAGAGTCTTACTACGTCCCATTTGATATTTACTTAAATTTTGTTTTGTATTCGTAAATTGCGTAATAATTCAAAAATTGCTGTTTTATATGACAATGATTACTATACAAAAGGTTTTGAATCGGTTCACCCTAGTTATAAAATCTGAAAGCTTAATCAAATTCAGGGTATTTCAAGTCTCCTTCTTAGTCTCTCTAGTTAAAAAATATATTAACGATACTGATCACATTTTTTAGACCACAACATGAGAATTTTTCATTCTGAAATTTCTTAAATTTCATTCTGAATTGGAAGCTTTCCTTTAAACAGTGACGAATCGATAAATTATAAATAGATAATGAATGTTCGTGGAAGTGAAATTTTGCTAAAGGATATTAAAAAGCAAAATAAATCTTGCAGAATTTTAAAGGAAAAATTAGTTTTAAAAAAAAAAAAATTTGTTTGATATAAAATCAAAACCAAAACAATAGTTTGAAATATAATGCAAATACTCTCAAAATTGTTCAACATTTGGAAAAATATACTTTAAAAAGTGCTACACAAAACGGATCTTCTTTGATAGATAAATAGATAGATAGATGGATAAATAGATAGATAGATAAATGGATAGATAAATAAATAATAAAAGTGTGTTTTTTAAATAACTACGATGAAATATGTAAGAGGTTTTTCATGACCGAGTATGAGACATTCAAATTAAAAATAAAATTGTTAATTTTTGATTTGAATGTCTCATGTATGCCTTTATGTGTGATATATATTATTATGAAAATTTATTTTATAAGTTTAAGATAACGATTTTAGAAATTTCTAGTTTGTAACATATTCAAATTTTCTTGTTTATAACGTTTGTTTTGGTTAAAGTCTCTTAATTTTGTGATTTATCTTGATTATCTAAGAGAGTTCTGCTTTTTGCTAACTTGCTTATGTATTAGTGAGAAACCTGTATTATATCCCAGCAGTTCTAAAGATGCTAATTTTTCCCTTTACACTAGCTATATTACTACTTATGCACCATTTCTAGTTGTATTTTAGAAATTTCCATTTATATTTTACAAATTTCTAATTTTATTTCCGAAACTTCTATTTATATTTTGGAAATTTCTAAAGCATCAAACAGTGTGTATTATTTATTTCGTTACCAAAATGTAGTGCAAAATGTGATTGTTTAGCAACTACTTAAACTACCAAAAGTAATTACACCATTTCCAGTTGTATTTCAGAAATTTCTATTTATATTTCAGAAATTTCTATTTATAATTCAGAATATTCTCTTTGTAGTTCAGAAAGTTCAAATTTTAATTTAGAATTATCCATTTCAAAATTTTCTAATTGTATTTTCGAAATTTCTTATTTAAATGCCTCAGAAAAGCATTAAAACATCATGATATAATTTTAAATTTTGAATCTCAAGTTGTAATTTCAGCTGCATATCGGACAGAACAATATGTTATGGTATTGGTTGTATCTTCTTAAATCAGCATCCATGAAACCATACAGTGTAGTAGGAGGATAATTCACCACTTTAGTGCTCTCTTCTCATAATTGCAAAAGATATCTGTAAATATTCTTTTTGCCCAAATTATTAAATATATTGGCTTTAACTTAAGTCTATTTGGTCCTGGCTCCTTTTTGTTTTATGTATGTATGTATGTATGTATGTATGAATAAATATATATATATATATATATATATATATATATATATATATATATATATATATATATATATATATAGATATAGATATATGTATTAAATTGTGAAACGATACGAGTATCAAATGACACCCTCCTATAGGTGTAAATCATATCAAGTAAAAAAATAGTTTTAAATCATTAAATGTTTTTTTTTTTTAATTTATGAACTCTATATCAAGTAAGTACCTTGTAGCTTATTGAGGCGATCGTGGACGATTTTACCATTTGACAGATGAGCTCCTATGACATATTGTCTTCTTTTACTTTAATCATATTTTTATTTTAAGACTTAAAAAAAAAATTACTTAGGTATTGGTGATAAATTGGGTAACCAGAAATATGTAAAATTATAGGGCTTCAACTGAATCTAACTAAAACTGTTGATTATTTATCGATTTAAGACAATTTTAGGAATTTGGCATCGATTTTTTACAGCACTTTTTAACACTTTTTAGTCATATTTTGGGCTTAGTAGCATGTTTTGTCATATTTTCATAGCAAATATTTTCTAAAACATATTTTAGCAATTTAGATGACATATTTTTGCTTATTTTATACTTAAGAGAATAATATTATATACTCTGCACTAAAGAGCATAATTTGCCGACTACGGAGAAAAAATTTCACCCAATATAATCTTTTACATAATATGTCATTAATGAAATTTTCTTTTTCCTCTCATATACGTTTTTCAAATGCAATTTCCTAATAATTTACATGTTATAAATAGGTTTTTTGAAAAACGAGTGGTTTTTTCAAAAAACACAAACAAATTGATTTGTTTTTTCATATATTTCAAAGCCAAAAATATCTGGATTCGAATTGTTTAATTGTTTAACACACAAAAAAAACATACTAACTTTCCATATAGGGAAGAAATTTTTAGTAATTTTAGTACATAGAAATTTGTTGAAAAAAGAATTTGTAAAAATTGTCAAAGAGTTAAAAAAAAAAAAAATAAAAATTTTTAATGAAATTTATATTTGTTTACAAATTTCATTTGTTTAAATATTTTGTTTTTTGAATTAGAAAGTGTTTGTGTGTGAAATCTTTATTTAAATCAAAATTTTGTGAAAATATTTTGGCAAACGAAAAACAGTCCAAAAAGGAAAAACACAAAAAAATGATATATGAACAGTGATGTTCAAACACATTGTGTTTTTCAAAAAGCAAGTCAAAAACTAATGTGTGTGAACATAATATAAGTGCGAAAAGAAAATATTTTTTAATAATTGCTTATAAAAATCAAGTAATTTTTAGTATGAATACACAGAAAAAATTGTTAAAAAATATTTAAAAAAAAATTTTTTAATTAGATTTTTACTACAACTTAATAAAATAAATGATTAATATTATTACCTTTTTAAGAATTTTTAAATTTAATAAGGAATAAGAAAAAAATTGTCATTTAAAAATTCAAATAAAAATAAAAGCATTTAAGAAAAAACAAAAAAAAAACATGTTAAAAAATACTGAAAATTTTGTCATCTTAAAATTCAAATCAAAACATGTATGTATCCATATTTTTTCACTTGTAATTTCTTAGAGTAAATTGAATAACAACCGAAAAGGACCTAATACATAATCAAGAATTTGTGGTTTATACGTGGCAAGTAAAAGTTTTGAACGTTTTAGTTATTGTCCGTGCCATGTTCGGGTTAGTTTCAATTGGTGCTTGAGAATTTCAAAAATTTTGGAAAAGATACTTCCATTTCCCTTTTTTTAATTTTTTTATTTTTTATTTATTTATTTATTTTTTACTTTTATTTTTCCCAATGTTACCAAAAAGCATTCTCGTACTCGAAAATTGGACAAATGAGAGCTATTTTGAGAGAATAATGTTTTTGTTCTTGTACGAAACAGCCCAGAATATTTCTTCGGGTAGATTATGTAATATGTCAAATAATTAAGAAATAAAAATATACAATAAAAATTTTAACGAAAATGAAAAAAGTTATTTGTTTTTCTTACCAACAGTTAAGTTTCATAAAAAATAATAAAGGCATTCAAATATGCTAAAAAATAAAATTACATTCATATACGAATTTTTAAAACAGTTTGATGTTTTATTTCTGGCTAAACAATTTGGATTTTTGTATTCCCGTACTTTTATACGTTGTTGTATTTTTGTGGAAGAAAAATTAGCTTTTTTTCATTTTAGCACACTTTACCCAAAAAGTACGAAAACAAACCTATTATCTCACCTCAAAGATTTTTGATCCCTTTTGTTGCCATATAGCTCTGCAAAATACTATCTGCCTTTACAAGATTACTTACAATATATTCAAAACAAATAAATAAAAATAAGACATATTTATATTTACAACTTTAATTTTTAGAAAATAATTTGTTTTTTATTAAATACAAATTAAATATACAACTGAAAATTTTGTTTTTAGATTTAGATAATAATGTTACAATGTAGATTTTGTTAATATTTGAATTGCGTCAATCAATTTTTAAATATAAACGAATTACAATTAATTTCCTTTAATCAATATTATCATTTTGATGTTTGGAACAAAATCAATTAAAATTTTAATTCATGTTAGCAATTTCGTAATTAAAATCTATTTTTGTTTTTTTTTTTTTTTTGTGTAGAGGAAATTTAAAATTTAGACAAAAAAAACATACTAATTTTAAAGACTAATTTTCCGATTTTAAGAGCATTTATTATGTGCATAAAATATTTTTTCTAGAACATATTTTTTATTGCCCTACTTATAAGTAAAAAAAAAGAAAAAAAAAAACATCTGCTCTTTTAAAATCTATGTGGGCGTTGGCCGCCGAAATGTATCTTAAAGACATATTGAAAACATTGTCAACTAATGTAACTGACAATTTTTCTTCAAAATATTAAATTTTTTGTTCTAGGGAAAACCTAAAATTTTATCAGATCAATGCTATTAATGCATAAATTATGTAGAAAAGAATTTAAATACATATTAAATTTGTCAAGAAATTTACAAGGAAATTGGGTTTTTATTAAAAGTTAATAAATTTATATACGGTCGTTTTACTATTCCTTCAAACTAGTTTCTATGATAATAGTTTTATGCTAAACTATTTATTTTCAAATTCTAAATACAAAACTTATCTTTATATCCAATATCTATTGTGATTATAATAAATACATCATAATACTTAAGCATCAATGTCTAAATGTTTTTTTTTTTTCTTTTATCATTCTATTTTAATTTCATTGACCTGTTATCACTCTGCATTTTCTTTTCTAACAAAACCAAGACCTCACCATTAGTCCTGTAACCCGTTTAAGATTTACATCTTTTTTTTAGCATTTTCTATGTGTCATGTACTTTTTTTTTTTGTTTTTGCAACAATACTCATCAAGTGTGTACTTGGCAAAGAGTTATTGAGTTGGTAGCAAATCTAGAGGTGTGTAAGTGTGTGCGTTTGTTCACATTAGAAATCAAACTGTCAATATGTGTTTTTTTAACAAATTTTGTTTTTTTCTTTTTTTGTTTTTTTGTACTCAAATACTTCCAATCATCCTTTCATACATAAATAACTTGAGGTTGAAGTAGATGGTTATGTTGCCACAATCTAAAATGAACTGAACAGGTCTCGTTTGTTACAAAAGACAATGCCAACAACCTCTTGAAACAACTTTGGTTTTTCAAATTTTCTATGGCTTAATGTTTTTTTTTTTCTGCATTTGTTGTTTTTAAACCCTACACCACCATAGGTGATTTGAGTATTATGCGTTTGTGCTGATGTTTGTAATGCACACAAAAAGTCATCTGACCCACTTAAAGCGACCGTCCATCCGTCTGGCTGGATGTCTATCCATGTAAATCTTGTAAACTGATTGAAATTTTGAAAATACTTTGATTAAATTTGGAACGAATAGTTACTTTTCGACAAGAACGAAACCTTATAAACCAATCATAACCAATTTCAATAGGCTAGCCCACACACAAATGTCTTCCTGGAATAGGGCTTAACGCTCATAAATACCTTTAATATAGCAAATAATGTAATAAAATTTGGCACAGAGAAGTTTTATATAATTATAAATCCTTGCACCAAATTTCATAAAAATCGCTCCATAATTGACCATAGCTCCCATGTAAACAATTCTTCCTAAAATCTCTTTAACGTCCATAAATTCCATACAAATGTTAGTATCAAATTAATATTCGTTATAAATAAGTTTTATATAAGTAGTTTATGAGAATCGGTTCATAATTTACCATAGCTTCCATATAAACACACTTCCAGGAATCGCTCTAAAGTTCATAAAATCATCTAGATGTTAGTATCAATGCATTATTCTGTATTTGTATATTTTACTTTACACTTAGTAAAAGAATCAGTCCACAATTGGCCACAATGGAGTATGGTATCATACGGTCGGTCTTGACCGACTATATATTTCTCATTTGTTTGTGTTAAAAAGGATATTTGAAAAGGATTATTTATTTATAACATGAATATGAAAATATCAGGGATCATTTGGAACAAATACTTGCAACAAACACTTGTATCTGTAATCATCCATACATGTGTATGTATGTAGATATATATTTATAAAATATTTATAGATTAAAATTTGACTGGGGAATGTAAGGAATATCTGTGTGTGTAAGAATATTCAATAAAATGAATACACATAAATCTATTGTTTTGAATATTAATGTATATGTAAAGTTTTTGTTTTTCTTTGCTATCGTTGAGAGTTGATTTTGAGTTATGATTTTTACATTAAGTGTTGATAATACATGACATATGATGTTTGTTTATTAATAATTTTCTTTATTTTGTTTAAGTTTAGGAACCCAAAAGTCTACTATTTTTGACATATTTTCAAGATTTTCCTCTTCAAAACAAAGATTTCCCCAAGAAAAGGAATAACAATATTGACAGGCTAAACAAAAATATAATTAAATATAATTAAATATAATTGAAGCAATGGAACGATGTTAGTTAATATTGAAATCACATGGGATTCACCAGGTTTTGAACACACGTCGTAAAGACATAATTGAAAATATTTAATTAAACATAATTTTAAAGTCTGAAGAATTTTTTTAAATTGAATTCAAAACATTAAAATATTTCCTTACATCCCAATGAGCAAAAACCTTCGAAATTGAATATTTATGCATTTGAAAACTATTTTAAATTTCAAGTGCAAGCTGTGAGAATAGGCTTGAATTTATTTTACTTTTAAATTTAAACAAAAAAGTTCTGATATAACAATTTTATTTTTCAAATGCTTTCATAATTGTTTCTTTAACTAACAAATATTTCTCAAATATTTTCAAACGTTTTTTTTTTTTAATTTTATAATATACTTGAATTAAATATGGAAAATATTTTTTTCTAAACTATTTTTAAAACTGAAATGCATTAGTGGTAGATTGTTATATTTTTTACATTAGCTGAAAAGGAAATTTTGCATTCATTATTTTAAACATATTTTTTTATCATATTTCATGGATCATAATAACTGTTTTTGTCCAATTTATTGCCGCAAAAATTTGGTACAAATATATTCTCTAATATAATATATGTATAATATTTTGTTTTTTTGAACAAACATGTTTAAGATTTAAACTTTTTTATAAAAAAATTTAAAGCTTTTTTAAATGTGATAAACATTTGAATATATTCTTAATAAAAATGAAAAAAATACAAAATAAACTGAATATAAACAAATGTAACTTTACACTTTATAATCACTCGAAAAATTTTATAAAAACCCAACATCATTGGAAAAATTTTACAACACGTTCTGAAATCATTCGTTCTAGAACTGGTGTAATCAGAACTTCATATTCTTTAATAACATCCTTAGAACTAGTGGTGTCGCAACCAATTCTGACACTCAGAGAGTAGAAAATTATTGTGATTGTAAATTGGTTTTAAGGAATGTTGTTGACAATTAGTGCTTAGAAACTAATTCTGATTGACTTCAAACTACTGTGTCCCAAATAACTTCTTGGAACTATTAAAAAACAAAAAAAAAAAAAAACTTGAAAAAAAGCAAAAGAGTTTAATAAAATTAAATGGATTTAAAAATTGGCCTTTAGAAAATGGCTCCTTAGAATAAAAAATAGAAAAAAAACATTTCTTCAAATCGTCCCCTAACACTTCCATGTGATAATTTCAAACAAAAATCTCTGATTAAAGAACTTTTTCTAGAACCGTTCCATAGAATGGGTACTACATACAGAGAAAAAAAAACATGGTTACGATATTGACTCTACAACAATATTGTGTTCTGATTGTTAATTTTTATTAATTATTTTAATAATACTCTCTTCAAGATAACAATGTTTTTGTTTCAATTTTATCATTCAATGTAAGCATTCAGTCAAAATTTTAATTTTTTTAATATTTTTACCAGAAACAAAATTTTATTAATATAAAAAATATCACTATTTCTATAACCATTAAATATTATCAATCTTCTTCCTTGTTCTTAAACCATATTTTATTTTCAAACCATATTAATATTATTATTCCCATACAAATAAATATGCTTTTTACAAATATTGTAGAAAAATTCATAACTTGTTTATTTTTGAATGTATTTCGTTTTTAAAGTTTGTTTTCAACCTTCGTTATAATTCTCATTTTGTTTATACATGAATAAATATTTATAAGTAGATAAGGTTTTGTTATATTTGGTGTGATTTAAGCAATATAAGATATTAATTAACTACTATTAAAGGGTTTAGTTAATAAAAGATATCTTGTTTTATCTTGCACAACATATGACGATACAAGTAATAATAATGAATTAATGAACTAGATTTGTTTTTTGAATTAAAGTGGTTTATTCTAATATATGATAAGATGGAATAATAATACGATAAAATGGATTCATAATATGATATGACTGGATAATAATATAAGTTGGGATAATAATATAATAATGATGCAGTGAAATAATAACATGATAAGATGAGATAATGGGATAATAATGTAGAAAGATGATATAATAATATGAAAAATTCGAATCATATCATAAAAAAATGAACCATAAAATCGGACACAATATGATAATATGAATCATAACAATTATTATTTATAATCATATCTATTTCTAGCTGTGATCACATCTTCTAATCATAATATGTTGCTCTTAGATTATGGTCACTACAACTGTTTTTTTTTTTTTGCGTACGGCTGGGTAACACTTCCATAGAACTAGTTCTGAAGGTGACAATTTCAAATAAAACTCATTGGTTGTAACGCTAAAGTAGAACGAGTACAGGATATTTTCCTGATTTTTGAAACCAGTTATAAAACTAATACATTTGTTCCTGGAATTATAATTTTATAGTAAGTTTTATTAATTTTTCTAGTTTATTTCGTAACAAATATTTTGTAACTTCGAATAGAATTTGAGAAATATCCCAGCAAAAAAATTTTGGTTTTCGGTAATAACAACTACTTATTAAAATAGTTTCTTGGTAATGAGGGGTCATTATTATTTGCCTACTCTGTATTACATTAATAAGTACTCAGCAGTATAATAGCGTAGTAATACTGCAATCACGTGGATGAGTTGGCTAGAGCGCCGGATTAACAACCAGAAGGTTGTTGGTTCAACCCCATTCTGAAGCTGTTAGTTTTTTATAACAAAATACCTAAAAAGATATTTTAAACTAAATAGAGTTTTTGTTGCTTAGGCTATTATGTACGAGATGGTGTACTGAGTAAGACGTTAGTCAGTAAAAACGAATGGTTAGTTTGTGTCCAAGTTCGAGTCTCCCTGACGGAAAATCTTTTTTTTTTTTTTTTTTTTTTTTTTTGTTTTCGTTTGGGTACTTATTTTTTGGCACCTCTAGAATCAAGAAATAACTACATGAATTTGTGGACAACTCGAACAAAAATAACTAGTTATTCAGGCAAAAAATAAGTAGTTTATTTTTGTTTCCAATTATACCTGCTAGCTTACCAGGAAAGCAAAGTTTTTGCTGGGATGCTATATATTAAAGGAAATTTTACAAAATTTTGTTTTATGTTTGAATTGATATTTATTAGGATTCAATTGTAATGTAAGTAAATGTTTTAAAGGTGGAATATCCAAGGGAATTATATGATACTATACTAGGAGTAATCATTTGAGTATTAAGGAAATTAAAGAAAAAAATCTAAACTGAAAAAATAACAAATTCTTTCGGGCATATTCTTATCCTAATCTTCTTCATGTGATAATCCTTGTACGATATATATAAAGAAAAAATCAATTCGATCTATGAGGGCTTCAAAGTAACAAAATTCTTTCTTACACTTTCCCTACAAAATTATTAACTTTCTTCACATGTTTATTGTCCATTTAAGATTATTTATATGCGTTTTCTTCCTTTTAATCTCCTGAATGCCCATATAAATAAAATATTAATAATTTATTTATTAACAATGCTCTTGAGCGCTTCACATAACAATATTTAATTATTATTCTATAAACAAACTCAAAAAATAAAAAAAAAAAAACTCCCTCATCATCAAATGCTTCAGATGCTTCATATTTATAATTTATATTTATTTTATTATATAGATTATATACACGTAGAGAAAAAATTTGGTAGTAGTGACCATAATTTAAGAGCAATATATTATGATTGAAGCATATGGTCACAGATAAAAATTGATATTATAAATAATAATTGCTATGATTCCAATTAATCATATTTTTTCCGATTTTATGGTATGATTCGAGCTTTTCATATTATTATCCCATCTTATCATCTTATCATATTCCATCTTATCATATTATTATCCCATTCTATCATACAAATAAACCGCTTTATCATATTATTGTCCCATCTTAACATATTATATTCCAATCTTATCATATTATGATTCTATTTTATCATATTTTTTCCAGCTTATCATATATTAGAAAAAAAACGCATTACCCAGCTGAAAATGGTCATATATTCTTATATATGACTCATGTGTATTCAAACATGGAGTCACGTGTAATATATGGATACAAAATATTTTGTTATATATAGAAATATACATGTAGAATTTTGGCCATATATGGTTTCATATATGAAATCAATATGAAATACCAAATCAAATATAAAACACACCATAACTCCAAAACCGATAAAGTTACATAAAAATTTCCTTGGGAGAAATTGTAGAAAATTTTACAGTCTATAAATGTTTTAATAACATTAAAACGTGTAAGATGCATAATAAGCAAATTACATGCAAAAAAAATTTTTGTGACCTCTGAACGCGAATATCTCATGTAGCGGAAACTTGATTATCGGCGACTTGTAACAACATGTATGGGAAGTCAATGTGAAACTATATTAAAAGTTTCGTTTCAAAACATCAAATTCCAAGGTGTTGTATTTTTTCGTTGAATTTTACTTGAAGTGAAAAATGGAAATGAATATTCATGTTCAGAATAAATACATAAACATGAATTTTTTAAAATAAATTAAAAAAGTCAAACAAAATATTAAAATTTTAAAAATTCAATAATTAATAAGACTATTTGCCAACAATCTGCATTAGAAAGGGTTAAGTGTGTGAACAACATTGATGAGCATCATCTTACTATTCAGTTCATTAAAATTTTTTAAATCCATCTAATAAATTTCAGCAGTTGAATATTCAACAGATAAACATGTTTTTCTGATGTGCTAAAAGTTGCAGAGAACTTCTTCAGAATATAGGTAGGAACATTTTCACTTAATTGATTATTGACCATTTAACGGATGAAAGTACTTTTCACATAGGTCGTAAAGGAATCCTCGTAATCGATCAAGATGTTGCTTGGAATATCTTCTTGGTTGCCCTTAAAAAACTCAAGTCTAGTTGGTTGTTGGTTGATATGTAATATATTTAATTTAATAGTCAGTGTTGTTACATTTTAAATAAAATTACTCTTAATAACAGAAAAGGAAAAAAATAATTATCAATTTCTAATATATGATAAGCTGGAAAAAATATGATAAAATAGAATCATAATATGATAAGATTGGAATATAATATGTTAAGATGAGATAAAGCGGTTTATTTGTATGATAGAATGGGATAATAATATGATAAAATGGAATACTAATATGATAAGATGGGATAATAATATGAAAAACTCGAATCATGTCATAAAAAAAGAACCACAAAATCGGAATAAATATGATTAATTGGAATCATAGCAATTATTATTTATAATATCTATTTTTAGCTGTGACCATATGCTTCAATCATAATATGTTGCTCTTAAATTATGGTCACTACTACCAAATTTTTTCTGACTGACATATCTTATATATATATATGTCAATAGATATGGATATACATATGGATTTCATATCCAAATATATATGAAACACAATATATGCATAAATATATGATCCATACATATGTCCTTTAGCTAAGTAATACAAAATTATTATTATTATTATTATAAGTTGTTTACTGAGTCCATTACATTTGCTACAAAATAATAGATAAAAGTGTTTATTATATATTATTTGTTCATTAATTAATTTGATTCACTAGTACCATAATATGCTGTGCAAGATAACATAAAGATATTTTTATTAGCTAAATCCTTTACTAGAAGTTTATCAATATTTTGTATTGCTTGAATTACTCCAAATAAGTAAACCATATCTACTTGTATTTGTTCATGTATAAACTAAACGAAATATATTCAAAACGAACAAGTTATGAATATTTATTTGTAACATTTTATTGTTATGGAAATAAAGTATTAATATGATTTGAAAACAAAATATGATTTAAGAACAAGTAAAAACGATTGATAATATTTAATGGTTGCAGAAATAATAATATTTTTTATATTAATAAAATTTTATATCTGGTTAAAATATTTAAATATACAAAGTTCTTGTAGTCAACTATATTGAGATTTTTATCGAATATAAACATTGACTTATAGAACTGAAACAAAAACATTGTTATCATGAACATATTATTATTAAAGTTAAGGAAATTTAACAACGAGGATATATTGTTGTAGTGTCAATGCCATATTTTTTCTCTGCGTGTAGTTATTGTATAATTTATTTTATTATCACCTTTTGTTTAGGGAATTATAGTAGATTCCTTGAATATTAATAGTACAATGACAGCAAACAAAATAGTTTTAATAGGAAACATAATTTTGGTCTGTTCACTTTTAATTATCTCCAGAGAAAGTGAAGAAAAAAGCACAATGATAGGATTAATGTTGTAAAATAATTAACAAAATGATAATTGTTAGAAATTAGGTTTATTTTGAAAAAAAAAAAAAACAATTGTGAGAAAGTCAAGACCAGAAAGATTGTGGTACGAGGGCGGATCAATAAGTCTGTGACTTTTTGAATGAAACACAGTTTTTTTTTTTGCAAAACAAAAATTTATTTTTCAACATAATCTCCTTTTTACTCAATACACTTAGTCCAACGTTTCTCTAGTTTTTGTATCCCTTCCAAAAAATAGGATTTTTCGAGGTCCTTAAAATAGGCATTTGTTTGGTAAATAATTTCATCGTTGGAGCTGAATCTCTTTCCACCGATCCATTTCTTTAGGTTTGGAAATGGGAAGTAGTCACTAGGGGGCTAAATCCAGAGAATATGGTGGATGAGCTACTAATTCGTAGCCCACTTCATAGAGTTTTGCTATTGAGACTGCACACGTGTGCGCGCGTGCATTTTCTTGATGAAAAAGACCTTTTTTATTGGCCGTTTTCTTTTTAAATCCTCATTAAATCGGTCTAATAAGTTGGCCGACAAACTTACCTTGGCCTCCAAATAATCCTTTGAAGTTGTCACACGTTTACGTTTATGGTCAATTGAGAGCAAACGCGGCCCGCATCTTGCAGACAACTTTCTTAAACCCAGCTGATCATTTAAAATCGAAACCACACTGTCATATGAAATCCCTATGGCATCAACAATCTCACGCACTTTTACTCTTCGGTCGGCCAACACCATATCGTGGATTTTTTCGACAATTTCAGGTGTACTGATCTTAATTGGCCGTCCAGAACGTTCAGCGTCATTTTTACTTGTGCGACCACAACGAAAGTCAGTAAACCACTTTTTTACCATTGAAATCGATGATGCACAGTCCCCATAGTATTTATCGAGCTTTCTCTTGGTTTGATTGATGTTTAATGAGCACTCGAAATTCACTTTTTTCCATTTTTAAAAAAATACATGAAGTTGTATGTTTTGAACAGCTGTTAAACACAAAGTAAATGACGATATTTGCTCAAAATTTGACAGTAGTCTATTAACAGGTGGTACTTGATGGGAATAGTATTGCATTTCATATAACTACGAGGGAAGTTCGAAAAGTCACGGATTTATTGATCAGCCCTCGTATTTACTTAATAGGGGATTTTAAATATATACGTCAATTGGACATTTTAACAGAAATATTTCAGAAGTACATTTAATATAATATTTGGAAGAAGAAGATTCATAAAAAGAGAAAAAGTAATATAATTTACTAATGAGAATTACTGAACAATTGTTTTAGAAACGGTTTTGTCTTAGAAGGTATAATGTTAATGCCATAACCATAATTTTTAAATTAGTAGGGTTTCAAAAATCATTCCCTCAATCATAAACGAGATTTTTTGTTAACTTTGATATTGTTAAATAAAAATAGAAAATATATCACAATATACATGAGGCCAAAATGACGATTTATTTCCTTATTAGCGATCAGAGATGTAATGGCCAAATGTACCATCCGACATATGCTACAGATTTTGTCCTTTTGAAACCCAAAAAAAATAATCGGTTTCAGCCGAGATGGAAAAAACGGTCGAATACTTCGAAATTGTCACAATTTGTTAGCAATAGAGAATTAACAACTTATTTTTAATTTTTGTCAAAAATGTATAATTGTCATAAAGATAACAAATGCTTTCATTATGATATATTTTGTAAACATAAAAATATTATCTCCACAACGAGTCGTTTTTATTTTGACAACGCATCATTCATATTTTAAATTATTAAATAATCTCATGTAATCAAAATATAAAAACGTATTTTAATTTTATTCTGCATATATTTATTATGTTTTAAGTAAAAAATCTAATAGCTTAGATACACTTTCTCATACGTGTGCTGATTTTTTTCTATAAAAAAAATATTTTTCTCTTGGAATTGTTCACTTTGCCTCTTGCTTTAGGTGGCGGAGGCTTCAAAATATTATATATTCATTTTGAAGAATATAAAATTATTATAAATTAAAAAATTTTAATTTAAAGAATAACATACCTTTCGTTTATTTCAATTGAAAAATTAATAAATAATAAAGTTCTAAAAGTATTGAGTATTTGTAAACTCGAAAATGTTTGGAGCAATATTTACTTTTATAATTGTTGTAAAAATGTTTAAATGTAACTAAGATTTAAATGTTTTTAGTAATCAAATGTATATTTATTATAATTAATAACACTAATAAATTTTATTTTTGTTATCACATCGTTTACGTTAATGTGAACAATTGTTCTCAAAATACTTTCTGTGGTTTGCTTTCGAAAATTAATTTGCCATCAAATTGAAAATTTTTTAAATATTATTGTAAAATCTATAAAACTGCATCGATTTCATAAGGTCAAATTAAAGAATTTTATAATAAGTATTTTTACATAATATAATATTTAATAGTACTTATTACATTAGCCGGCAAAAAAAAAAACAATTTTTTTTTTTTTGGTAAAAAATATAAATACAAAAATATTCAGGAGCTGATAGAAAAAATATGAAAGCAGATTCGTGTTCAGCATGTCAAATTCCATCTAATCCACCCATTTTTTTTTTTTTTTTTTTTTTGTTTAAAGGAGAAAAAAATGTTTGTTTTTACCCAACAATTTGTCTCTACTGAATTGTAAATAAAATCTGTAATAACTGAATTTAAAGTCGGCAAAATATTTTATTAAAATATATTTATTATACTACAATCTATAATTTCGTATGTCATAACATAAAAATCCACATCATTAACAGTCAATCAATATGTTCGTAGGCCCATCTCTGACTTTTAGTCAAAGTTACATCATGTATTTTTCAAGTATACGATGTATATGATGAGTGAGATCAATTAACAGTTTATCGTTTCGATACTCGAATTATATACAAGTATATATATAAAAAAAGAAAGAAAGAGGTAATGAGCGGTAACCAGTTATACAAATTTCTGAATTTAGTTCTTTCTTAAATTTGGGTGATAACGATACACATTAAAAATCGGAGAAAAATTTAATTAGCAAAAAAAGTGACTAAAACGTGAATTTAAAATTTCATAAAATTTCTTTTTCTTTACTCAATTTGATTAAATTTATAAAACCACAAAATTAAACAATTTTACTTGTAATAAAATCGGTGATAAAAAAGATTTCTTTTTATCTGAAATTAAGAAACCCCAGGAGAAACCGTTTTCTTTTCTACCAGACTATTCGCTCATGAAGTTATATAAGAGGCAAGCGGAGAGGTCTTCTACTTCAATAGCCTATTGCCAGTTTTTTATCATATAAGGCTACACGTTACATAAGGCTCCTTCAAAAAAGCAGATTAAAGCACGAGTTACACGTGTCCCTTACCTCTCAAACCTATGTAATTTAAATCAAGAAAATCTACACCATCTACAATATCAGGGTGTCTAAAATATAAGCCAAAACAACCAGAAATCATTACATTATTACATTCATCATTTTTCCAATTATCATATTGTGACCAGTAAAAGTGCTAAACTAAAAATTATATCTCACTCAACTAATAATGATATAATACATTATTCTAACACTTATCAAAGAATACACAGTGGGGCAGAATCGAAATTTTTTGGAAATAAATCTGTAACTTCTGATCGACTGGTTGAATTTTCATGAAATTTGGTATAGGCGTAGCAGAGGAGTGTACAGTACAGTTTGGCAGGGGAGGGGACAAACAACCCCTCAGGGGCGGAGCTAAGGTGGCTCAAAGTTAGGTACCTTTGACATAAAAAAAATTTAATCACTTGCCAAATTTTTATTTCTCGTCCGATTTTAAATATTTTTTATTGTTGTAGGCCCTGATAAGACCTATAAAAGACATGCTTACATGTCCTATTTATCTCTCACGGTTTTCGAGTTATTTGCGTATGAATTTTAAGCACCATAATTTTGCATGTTCTTGGTTCAGTTAACTAGTTAAAGAACAAAATTGTCTGTTGAATAAAAAAAATTTGAAGTCGATATCTTTACCGAGTCCAAAAATAAACGATTTTGAATTTGAAAACAGCCAAAAAGACGACTTTTTCTGTTTTTTTAGCCGAAAAAGTATCTACACTCATTTTTTATCTAAAACAAAATTTTCTTTAGCAACATATAATAATTTTACACTTTTCTGAAAGGCAACTTCACAGGGATGACTTTAAGATAAAAATCAAGTCCAATAACTCAATTGGTCATGGTACACACCCTCCCGAATTCGACCCATTTTATATGAAAGTTTTGATTTTAGACCATTTTTTCTCAAATCCCAAAGCACGAATCGACAAGCGCAATATATTTTAACTATCCTCAATATGTTGTTAAAAGTCTTAAATTAAAATCTACGGGCCTTCGGAAAAATGTGGATTCTATAGCCATAAATGTAAAAAATCCCATTTTTGGGAATTTTGATTAGTTTTTTTGGGAATTCAGGAAAACCCTACCCCTGATTGAAATTTCGTTAACGCAACAGGCAGAAGTAGCAGTAGAAAGCAGCAGGGAGAAAAGCCGAGTGAAGACGTCAATGCCTACATAGTCACAGCTGAGCAGGCGAGTATCAGAACTGACGAATCACGAAGGTAGAAGTGAAAACACAACAGCAGAGAGGAAAAGCAGAGGAAAGATTTAAATACAGCAAGCAGGAAGGAGACAAAGTAAACAAACAAGAAGCCATAAACACCGACACTCACACACAGATCAACGAAACTGTCATAGCAGCAAACATAAAGGAGACAAAAGAAAAGAAAGTTCGACGCAACAACCGCTATCGGTTCGAACAAAGTGCATGAAAACTGCAATAATATTAGTTTTAAGAAATATATATAAACTAGCAAAAAGTTAAAATGAGGCTCTCTTTTCTCTTTTGGTGCTGGACAGTGAACAAGGCAGACGTGGTGAGTAGCCGGTTAATAAAAAAATAAAAGAACTAGCAGGGCAGTGTTAGGGAAGAAGATAAATAAAGTTGGTTGAATTGATTACATCAATTCAACGTAGGGTATTCTGATTTACAATCAGTAAGATTTAAAACTTCAACAAGGTTTACAATCTGGTTGAAGTGATAGGAGATAAGCACTGCTCAGGGATAAGTGGTAGAATATTTTCTTGGAAGTTGTCACTCGGAAAATATAGGGACTAAAGAAAATCTCGGATTACATCCAAGATTTAATATTCAATAAGAGGTAGTAAATAGGAGGTGTAGAACTGGCAAGGCAACAAGGAGGCTTCACGAAAACACTGTCTCAACATAAAAGAAGGTTGTGGGAAATATATATATAGTGAAAGATAATAAATAAAGAGTCAAGGGTAAATAAATTAAAATAAAAAAGTATTATTATTTTATGTAAGAACATTGGACACGGGTAACCGGAGGTTCCTTACACAACAACTTTTTATTTTTAATAATCTATAAAATAGTTATAATGAAAACCTAACATCTATATTTCTAATTAAACTAAATATTTTTTTTATTTCATTTTTATTAAATTATACCTACGTATATGCCATTAAATACATATTTAATTTCCTACTACTAAATTTAATTTCAGCATAAAAATGTCTTCATAAAAAAAATTCCTAATATAATTAACTTATTATACTTTAGTTTCATAAACTTCCCTAATTATTAAAATCGCCATAACAAATTTAAGAGAAAACAAGTATAACATTTTAAAATGTTTTTAACTATAAAAACTAAAACCTATACTAAATAATTGATCACTGCTCATCAACATGCTGGAGTTCGTAAAGAAATCGTAAGTTCGATATTTTATTTATTATTTTGCTGTATTTTGTTATACTTCTTATTTTAATATTATTTTCTCTTAAACTTGTATCATATTAATTGATCACAAAGAAATCTTATCGCATGCTATATATTTTCTTTTGTCTTTGAATTATCACCGTAAATGTGAATAATTAATAGTAACAATGCATAAGATCTCTTTGGAATTACAATGTACATGCAGACATACATATATAATTATTATTTGATATTTTTTTATTTAATTTTTTTTTGCGTTTGATTTTACACATTATCTTTTTTTTCCTTAAAAGTTTTTTTTTGTTTTTGATTCTTAAGATAAATATTCTTTATTGTTTTTATTATTAATTATTCTCTGATTATAATTAACCCTAGAATGTTAATGGGAATATTATTTTTATATTATCATATTATCAATTAAGAAAAATATTAGATATGTTTATAAAATTTAAATGAATTTGTCTGCAATAAATAAGAAATGAAATTAAATATGGTTTAGAGTAATATTTTCATGTAAAACTTCCTGATCTTAAGTACAGGGAAAATGTGTATTAGGGGTTTTCCATTAAATTTTCTTTTGGCCCTGAAGGAAAACCATATGTGGGAGGGTAGAGAGGCCTAGAACCTTAACATCGTTGGTTCCATAAGGTCAAAGCATGGAAAAATACCTTTTGTGTTTGTTAATTTTTAGGGCATATAAGATACACATGATTTTTTTTCTTTTTTTGTAAATTTGTAAGACAAAATAGGGGACATACCCCGAACTAGCTAGCTCAGCAAGCATGTGTGCAACGTTTCATATTTTGACCAATAGGGTACTCAAAAGGGTAAAGGAATATAGTATATAGAAATATATGAATTCAATACCAAACTTAGATGATTGGCGTTTCTTTCGGCTTCGGTTTTTTTAACACCACTACCCCACTTAAAAGTCAGAAGGACATCCGACTACAAACAAATATACATATTACAAATCTTATTTTATTCTTTATGAAAAATGAAAAGAAGTTGATCTTTTTTGCTATCTTCATTTCCTAAAAGAATTTTTAAGGAAAAAAATTTTCAATTTTGTTGTATGAAATTTTTTTTTTTGCCGACAATAATTTCTAAATAACTTCGAAACTATTTAGCAGATAAAAAATAGTGTAAAGACGATTTGAAACCAATTTTATCCATGTTTTAGTTTTCTAAATCGAACAAGCCGCTTTCGAAAGCAATAGAATGTATATTTTAATTATATTAAAATGCTTTTATATACTTCAAATAAGTAATGACTTATTCAACATTTTAAAATATATTTATTTTTTTCAGAATTTTGTGATTGATGTAATTTTTTTTTATATCTTTCGCCAAGATTAAACATATTTGTATACAAAGTTTTAAATGATAATTTTTTTTATAACAAAATGAGATATCCTCTTTTAAATCGCTAAGAAATTCAAAAATTTGTTAAACATTTTCTAAAGTATTTAATGTTATCTTTTACTTGGTGCATTCTTTTTGAGACAAAAATGAAAAATATTCAATAAATTTTTTTAAGAAAGCTATTCTAAATAATTTCTGTACTGTTTTCCAATTTTAGAAAATTAAATCTTTTTTATATTAAAAACAAAAATGTCTTTAAAAATAATTGCATCGTTCTATAGGCTCCTATAAAAAAATATAATAAATTGCAATTATTTTTTGTATATATTTTTCAAATCTAAATTAAAACTTAAAGTTTATAATTTTTTTAGAATTTTTGGTAAAATTTCTAATTTTATTTGAAATTTCGAGGAAAAATTTAATTTTTGGTGAAAAACAGAATGGCGACAAATCGTAGTTTTAGTAAAATTACGAATTTTTTGTAAAAATTCGATTTTTTTTTATTTTAATACCTCATTTTTATTGAAATTTCGAAATTTTGGAAAAATATTTAATTAAAAAGTGTTAAACACTATAAAAATATTCTTCTCGCGAGTTGTATCTAACTTAATTTAAAGTTAATATTTCTTAAAATGTAGTATTTGATTTAACGTAAAAAAAGGAAAAAAAGATACAAATTGTTTTTCTTGAAATTTTTACATTATCTAAAATAACAGGTTTAAAAATATTTTATGCAAAATTCGGATTTTAAACTGTTTCGTATATTCTAATAGGAATATATGATTTTAGAATATAAAGTTTGATTCAAGTAGAGATACTTTTTTCAATAGCCTTTTTTTGACAGATCACGTGTGAGTCGTGTCATGCTGTCAGGTTGTTTTTGTTTAGTATTACTTGGCACTTCATAATGGAAGTACTTACGAAAATTCACGTTCTGTGAGGAATGTGTTTTGTGCACTTCGCTCAACTTATGGTCAACATAATCGTCCTACTGAGCGTACTATTCGCCATTTGGAGACCAAGCATTCATTATTGGATAATATTCGACCGAATAGACCACGTCCAGCACGCTATGAAGAAAATATAGCGGTGTAGCTGAGAGTGTACACGAAGACCGTGGATAGTCGATTCGGCGCCGTTCGCAACAACTCGGACTGACGTATGGAACGACTTGGCGCATTTTACGTCGAGATCTTAAATTGAAAGCGTACAAAATACAGCTTGTGCAACAATTGAAACCGCTCGATGGGCTTTTGAAAATTTCCAGGAAGATCCGACGTTTTCGAGGCACATTTTGTTCAGCGATGAGGCCCATTCCTGCTCAATGGGTATGTAAACAAACAAAATTGCCGCATTTGGGACGAAGAGCAACCTGAAGAGATTCAAGAACTGCCACTTCATCCAGAAAAAACAATGGTTTGGTGTGGTTTGTGGGCCGGTGGAATCAGCGGTCCATATTTCTTTAAAAATGATGCCGGTGCGAACGTAACCGTCAATGGCGACCGTTATCGTGCCATGATAACCGCCTATTTGATGCCTGAAATTGAAGCTCGTGAACTCGGCGACATTTGGTTTCAGCAAGACGGCGCCATTTTCCACACATCGCATCAATCAATGGATTTATTGAGAGAACACTTCGGTGAGATGGTGATTGGCCACCAAGATCGTGTGATATCACACCGTTAGACTTTTTTCTGTGGGAATATGTAAAGTCTAAAGTTTATGCGGACAAACCCGCATCGATTCAGGCCTTGGAGGAAAACATCACGCGTGTCATTCGCCAGTTACCAGTCAAAATGCTCGAATGAGTCATTGAAAATTGGACTCAACGGATGGACCATCTGCGACGTAGCAACGGCCAACATTTGATAGACATAATCTTCAAGAAATAAATGCCAAAGAATGTTCTTTCAAATTATAATAAACATTCCCCATTAAATTTGAATTTTCTTTATTTTTTCTTTAAAAAAGTAGGGAATCTAGAAATGGATCACACTTTATATAACAAAAGTATTTAGCAATATTTTAGGGTCAAATAGATTTTTTTTTTTTTTTTTTTTTGATGAAAAATTTTTCCCAAATTTGGGTTAAAATTTGTGGACTAAAATATGAGTGTATAACAAAAATAAATACAAATTTTAAGCCATTTTGAAAATGCAACTCATTTGTCTTAATATATTTAAACGAAAATATATTAAATATTTTTTTCTCAAAAAAAGGCTAAAAAAAATAAAAAAATCAGACTCAGCTGAATTTTTATAAACCCAAATATACTCTTATCATCCAACAACTATAAAGTAATTTTCTCATAAAAATTATGACTACAGTACATAATGTTGGTATAAAAAAGGGTCCTGCACTAAATATTAAAGTGAATGAAAAAAATGTGTTCATAATTTAATTCATTGTTTGTATGTTATTTTTTTTTTTTCGTTATGGTAAAATGTATTGTTAAGCTAATCATTATACCTTATATATAGAAATATATAAAGAATATTTTTTTAATTCTAGTCATGTAATCCAGTCATATATAGTTTTTGATAAATTTCTCATTATTATTTTTTGAGTAGCCAGAAAACCCTTAAAATATTTGAAAGATGAATTTGCTGGCAATCTTCCAGACTTTACCAATTAGTGACTTCTAGATGATTGTCGGATGATTGTTTGAAAATTACATTGCTATTGTGCATTAATCGTACATACGCCACTTCGTAATGACTTCTAGATGATTTTCAGAAGTCGCAACGAAATTTACAAAAAAAAAAATAAAAAATAAATCCAAAAGTATACTTTGAAATCACTTCTTGAAGATAATATGACTACAATTCAAATTTAACAAAAACAAAATACATTACTACTGCGCATTGATCTTCTTGGCGTGTGTTAGGAAGATTGTCAGTTTTTTTATAAAAAGAAGCAGGTAAAATTATGCACTTCAGTAATAATTTAACGTAGGCACAGTTTGGCTGTAATATTAAATATAAGAAGAACAATTTTTCTGATAATTAAGTGTTTTTTAATCAACAAAGGATATTTTAAAAAAGTGAGTAAATCTTATTAACTTTTTATTTTATAAAAACATACTCTTCTCACAATTTAAATTTATTTTAGCAAAAAACTATATTAAACAGACAATTATTTGTATACTTAAAAAAAGCCTAAACTTTCGTATTCTTTGCGTAGAAGAAAATCTAAATATAATTTAATTATGAAAATTATTATTAATCTTTTTTCTTCTTTTATTTGCAGTTTACTAAATATCTTTATATGTGAATTGTTTCTTTTGTATGTATGAAATAAAAATAATTATTATATAAAAAAATTATAATTATAAATACGGAAATAGTTGAAATCCAAAATCATCTTCAAGAAGATACTAAGGCGAGAGTTCTGTGAACATCGACCGGGTGTTGTCCTGAAGACTCTTTTTCAGTACTATTAAAGTATCCTGTTCGACTTCTAGACTTCTAGAAGACCTTTCCACGAGGAACAGTTCTTCGCGACAGAAGATTATTTTAATAATACATTGGCAATAGTTTTGGCGATGAATTTTAACTTCTGGAAGACTCTTCTTAGTGACTTCCGCAATAGAAAATGTTTGCAGAGAATATAAATACTAAGACAACAAATATTATAAAGTCACACATGCATACATTAAATATTCGTTTAATTCATTGCTTATATAATAGATGTTGCAAGAAGTATGTAATCTAAATGTTATCTTGATACAGGTATCATTTACAAAATTAATAACATCACACCTTATGCGTTTGATGTTGTTGTTGTTACCAATAAGGAACAATGCCATAAATAATAAAAGAACATAAAGGAAAATAGGGTAACACATTGTTAAAATATAACAAAGAATTTTATTTCCGAAAACAATGATAATAATACAAAAAATGCTTTAATTAAATTTATTAAGGAAAATAAAAAATAAAATAACAGCAGCAGCAAAAACAGTTGCAAGCGAAAGTGTGGAATATGCCAACCCATTTATCCTTAACTTAATTTATTTATATTTTATGCGCTGTATGGAAGTATATCATCGCTAGTTTTCTAACTGACCATCACAACATGTTAGTAGTTTGTGAAAATACATAAACTGTAAAAAATTTTTTGGTATCATATTCTATGTTTTTAATTAGGTGAAGGAAAATATCTAATTATGTGTTTTTAAATACCTTCAGACAATATTGCACAGTGACTTAGGATAAGGACAATTATATCAGCATTCTAGAAAAGCAAGAAATATACCTAGACGAAATAATTTTTTTTGAATTTGTGGTCCACTTAATGAATTAGTTATTTTGATGTAATTTTTTGAAGCAAACAAGTCAATTAATACTTAATTTACTCATGTAAAACACATTTGTTTCTTTTTAAAAATAAAATTTAATTAATAAATTTAAGCAAAAATAAAATAAAAGAAATAGTAAAAATAAAATTAAAGTAATATTTTTTATAACTTAATTTTTAATTAATTAAATTATCTTGTTTGATTTAATAAATTTTTTAATTGGAAAACTTTTCTGTTTTTATTTTTTTATATTTTTAGTGTAATTCATATAATCATTTTGGTGAGAGGTGCATATTTAAACTATTTTTAATTCAATGAATTATTTTAGTTATTGGTGACTTTTTTCTGTGCTAAAACAATAAAAAAATTTTCAACGACAAAATTATTCATATCGATTAAATTTTTGTTTGATTTAGCTTTATTCATCACATTTATAAAAAATTTAACTGAAAATAATTGATTTCTATTGGTCGTTTCAATTAATTTTTTAATCAAACCAATTATAATAATGATTTGTTTGATATTAATAAATATAACTATCGATCTGGAAATAGAAATTAAAAAAAATGCCTCCTTTATAACTTTTCTTCTTAGCAACGTATTTATTAGATACGTAGCTTTATGATAAGGGTTAGGGTGGATCACTTTTGGACGTTTTCAATTTTTTATGAATTTTTGCATATTAAAAAATTTTAAATCTTTTAACTTACTTTTTTAATATCTCCGAAACTATTTGGAAAGCTAAGAACTTATGCAGATATATCTTTAATATTAAAAATTGTTTATATCAATTGTAATTTTGTTTCATTTATTTGATCAATAATTTATTTTTAATATAAATTTTAATGAAATTTGGTCATAAAATCAATTAAAAAAATTTTTAAAAATTTAAAAATTAAAAGATCAAGTAAAATCTCATTTAAAATGCTTGATTTACCGAACACTTATTAAAGTATTTTTGTTGTTGCAAATAATCGTAGAATTCACTTTTTTATGAATTTTTGAAAAATATATATATTTTTTTTTTTTATTTTGTAATAAATTTTATTCTTTCTTTTGAACACTCGAAAACTATTGAGGAGGCTAAAAATCATATATAACAAATAAATATATATCATCAAAAATTGTTTATACCAATAAAGTATTTGTTTGATTTAGCTCCAATCACCAAATTGATAAAAGAATTAACTGAAAATAATTGATTTTAAGTATAAATTTCAATTAAATATTTTAATTAAATCAATTAGCATAATGATTTGCTTGAAACTAATTAAAATTCTAATTAATCCTTTGCTCAAATCCAAGGCGTTATATCTCATTAAAAATAAATGATTTTTCAAACTCCCTTTTAAATATTTATTTGGTTTTTTAAATATTGTCATAATTTTCTGTATCATTTTTAAAAGAGTAACCTTTAATCAAATATGTTTCGTTTTTTTTATCCAGCTTTACAATAAATTGGAAAAAGATTTTGGTGGTTTTAGATTTTTATTTTAAATATTTATTGATCTGTTACTAAAATCCAAACAGACAGAACTTTTATTGAATGTTTTTAATTCCAATTATCAAATTAATAAAATATATTAATTGAAAATTAAAGGAAATATTTATTTATGAATAATGTCAGCATTTATATATCGATTTGAATCAGAAATGGTTTGTTTTATTTGTTACAAATCAAACTCTATGTCGAATTAAAAAAATGATAATTTTTGAATCTTTTCGATTTTTTATAATTTGTTTGAATTATAAAAACTAAAATTTTTTAAGAATTTTTTATTTATTTATTTATTTTTTTTTTTTTTTCAATACAGTTTTTTAATACCTCCGAAACTATTGAGCAGGATAAAAAATTATGTTGATATAATATGAGGATACAAAAATTTGAACTCGATTGTTTTTTTCTACATTTTTCAAAACTAAATTAGATAAATCGCTCTGGCAATATGCTGCAATATGTGGAACAACCTCAATAATTTTCTTTATAGCAGTTTATCCCGAGAACAAGAGTGAATTCAAAAAAGCGATTTATAGGCTTAAAAACCCAAGGTCATGTGATTGTAATTTTTACATTATTAAAATTATGGTATGAAAACAATATTTTTAGTAACATCTTCTGTTTAATTTTTATTTTATTTCAACTAAAATATTGATCCGCTCCTAAAATCCGCTTCTAAAAAAAACTATCATTAGTTTTTAATCAATTAAAGCAAAATTGAAATATTTTATCGGATAATTTTAGTCTACGAAACAATGTTTGTTTTCGTCATTATTTGTGTAACAGCTATAAAAAAATTGGTTACTGAAACAACGTCATTGATTTGAACAACATATTGCGTTGTCACAACAAAACTTTTTCTATATGTAGCAAAATAATTTGTAAAGTCGATAAGTCTTAGGTAAAATCTATGAGTTAAACCTATGAATCGAAAATTCTTTATTTAAACCAATATCCCTTCTTTGCCTCACTGTGCTATTATTTTTACCTTTAGTTTGTATACATACACTATGTATGTATATAAACTCCCATTTTTTATCCTTTTCAGTTGGTATATTTTATTATAAAATACAAAATAAAGTACTATGTATATAAATATGTTATGTCCATGAACCGGCACTGTTATTGTCATGGCTGTAAGTATATTCTTAACTGATCAATTATCAGTAATTAGCTAATACGGGCCTGTAGGGTACTAATTAGCGTTAACTTGTTGTTGTTACATCACCAGGTTTTAAAAACTGCTGTTGAAATACACACACATATTCCAAAAAATGAAATAAAAACTACAGCAACTTATAAAACAATAGCAAACATAAATGTCTGTGTGTTTGAATATATAAAATGAGATGATATAATAAGATAATATTTATAAATATGTATACGAGTAAGTATTATCCTTGTACCTTTTCATTGTTATTTGTTTGTTAGCTCTCCATTGTTTATTGGTCAGTTGTTGTCACTCGGGGCTAAACTGTGAACAAAATACAAAAAAAAAAAAGGTATTGACGGTAGATAGAAAAATAATGTGTAAATGAATGTGCTATAATGAATAAATGTTGTTCGGTTTTGTGACAAAAAAATAAAAAAAAACTAAATAAATATATTATATTATATTATGGAAATGTATTAGAAAAAAAGAAAACCATTAGATAATATTGTATTTCAACATCATATGTTTGTTATTTTTGAAAAAAGGACACTAATAAAATTATTAAATAATATTATTTAAAATGAATGTAAAAGGAATGTTTTTGCAGTTCTTTAATTAAATGATAAACATAATACTATACATTTGGCCAATATCAAAAATCTTTGGTTTTAGACCTTCAAAGAAAAATAAATAAATATAAATATATATATATATTATTTCGCGGTAATCATTTCGTACTGCGGGCGCGAAAGTTATAGCGGTTTTAATTTGAACATATAAATAAATATTTTGCAAACTACATGTTTATGTATAATTCTGGTAAAAATTATTCGTAATGTCAAAATAAAATTTATGATGTATTCAGTGTTTGGTGATATTAATGTGACATATTTTAGGTTTCTTAGTAAATTAGAAAAATTAGAAAAATTTTCATTATACTAAAAATCGCGATTTTAAAAATTTTTTCAAAAAATGCGGATCGAATCAGTTATTTTTCCTTATATAATACGAAAATACATTTTATTAGAGTTTATTAAAAACAAATGCTACTTAATATTCTGATGCTTTTTTAACCCAAGCTATGTTTTTTTTTTTTTTTTTTTGGATCCATAAAATTTTTGTCTTTTGAAAGTTTTTGATGCGCCTCCATATTTCCATTAAGAATTACAAACTTCAAATATTTATGGCAATTATTGTCAATTTCGTGTTGTTCATACGATGTGCCTTAGCAAAATCTGTTTTGACAAAAGTTATCAACTATCAACGATATTTGACTTAAATTTATGATCCCGACCAATTATATTTATTGCCGTTCCTATATCTAAAAAAATAAGTTCACGCAATAATC
The DNA here is from genome assembly GCA_932274085.1 of Protocalliphora azurea. NCBI lineage: Eukaryota > Metazoa > Arthropoda > Insecta > Diptera > Calliphoridae > Protocalliphora > Protocalliphora azurea. Next base: position 199,652,344 of record OW026519.1, on the reverse strand, counting down.
CATGCTATTTCGTATGAAACTGTGAATGTGCCTCGTGAAAAAATGACTTTTTAAAAATTTTTTGCTCTTGTTTTCCGAAATTTCGGACTATCTACTGCTTGACTGTTGACTGTTTCGGGCACATCAACAGATATAGCGCAAAATACGTACAATTATAACAATTATCAATCCTTATTTCAAAATTTGTACTTCGTATAGAACCTGGCCAAAAAGGTAAAAAAGACAGTCTGTACAACAATAAAGAAGGTGTAGAATTTATTCACAAAGTCCGTTTATTTTATATACGATCAAATGAGATCAAAAAGTATAAACGTACGAACAAAAATTATAGAACAATGCGAACTCGTTTGTTTCTTCTAACGAATATTCCCTATAATTTAATATACAAATCATATATATATATCAGATAACTAGGACTTTCTAAAAACTGATTTTAACAGTCGGACGGTTAGACGGACATCGTAAAAGATACAAAAAATATATACCTTTTGGGGTCTTAGATGAATATTGTAGAAATTGCAAATGGAATGACAAACTTATATATACCCTTTACACCTGTGGTAAAGGGTATGAATAGGGGATTTCCAAAAATATTTTTTTGATGTCAAAGACTTTGCTTTTATCCGCTATTTTCAGGCATCAACTTATTTTTAGGATTTATATAAGACATATAATTTTTATTAAGAAAAAAATGAGATTGTAATGCTAAAGCTATATAAACTGCGTTCCTATAGATAGCCCTCTTTGAATATAATTCGTCGATATACTATAGTTTTATTTTAGGAATTATTCATTTATCAGTTTAAGCTTTAGTTATGCACAATAAACACCACATTTGAAAATAATATTATATAATTAATAGAAAAAGATCCCTAATTGAGCTACATAATTACTGATAATTAAGTTCATACATTATTTAAATTCAATAACAAAACAACAAAATAACCTTTAATTCTCAGGTATATGAAAAAACAAAACATAATTTTAATCAAATAATTATCAATGATTTATGACTAAATTCGGTAACATTCATTGCTTAAGGCAGTTTTACAATGGCTAACAGCGTTAATGACTTTAAATAAACAATAAAGCCGAAAATTGTTACTTTATTGTTGACATATTTAATGGTCTTTTCCCAACTAACAAGCCAAAATATATGCCTACACACATATACTCACGTATATATATACACTAGACTGCACCAAAATGTAACAACTTTTGAATTTTAAACGTAACTCCCTCTAGAATTATTCTCTGTATTGAAAAAATATATTGTGTGAAATACAAGTGAAATCGTTTATCGTTAACCCGTGCCGCATCGGACCTGAAGTTTGTAAAGTGCATTTGTATGTTTTTAGAAAAATTTAGCTTTTAAATGTTTTTTTTTTTTTTTGTAACTAAATATTAGAAAATCGTAATACACACATAATTAGCTGTCAAACAAGATATAAAAAGTAAAAATCGGTTAATGTTAAAGTTATTCCGAATTCCCCAGAGCACTTGTACAAACAAATTTTAAAATTTTTGAGAAATGTTTAAATAAAATGCTATTTTTATTAAATTTGAACTATAATTACTAAAAAATAAGTTTTTGTTCCTGTAGGATAATTGCTTGGTTTAAAAGTATTGATTTCTTTTGAAGGCTGCTTCAAAACTCCAATTTCAAACTTTTAAAAATTTTGTAAAAAATTCAAAAAAGTTCGAATTAAACTATGCAGGTTTATACACAACATCACCAGAAATAAATTTAAAAAAGAAGTAGGACAATACCTTGTATGACTAAGCCGTACCTGCGATTTTAATTTTACAGATTTAATCAAAAATCATATTTTGGGTTTTTTTAGTTATAAAGTATAATTTTTTTAGACTGATATTCAGAATAAATAGAATTATTAAAGAATAAGATGTCCCAAAAAATACATTCTGAAGGTTTTAGGATAATTGAACAAGGATAATATTTAAAACTCGAAGGTCAAAAGTCAAATTTTGGCAAACTTGAAAGCTTGAAGGAATACATAACGAAAATTTATTTAATTGTATCGGCATTTCGATAAAATTTTACGGAAATGTCTTTGTTAATATGAGTAGTAAAAAAAGTAAATTTAACCCTCAAGTGAGCTTGCGAACAGCATTTCCTTCAACGCATCGATTCTCAAATATTTATAAACTAAATTTTACTAATTAATATCATGTACAAATAAAGTAATAATTACCTAATTCTGACAGCTAAATTCATGCTAAACCATCAAGAGTCCTCGCGGAAATCATTGCATCCAAATACAGATTAAAAAAATATTCGTGATGTTTTTCTTAAAATTTGAAATATTTAAAATTTGGACCTTTTACCTTCTTATTTTAAAAGTAATTCATGCCCAATTTTCTTAAAAAAATTAGAACATATTTTCTAAGATACGGTTTATCTTATTTTATAATAATTTTCTTTAATCTGAATATCAGTTCAAAAAAAATTCACTTTTTGAATAAAAAAAAATGGAAAAAATACGTTTTTGCAGAAATCCTTCTTACTTTTATTTTCTGTAGTGTTGTCTATAAACCTGCATAGTTTTATCCCAACTTCTTTAAATTTCTTTAAATTAGTTTTACAAAATTTTCGAAATTTTGAAATTGCAGTCTTGAAACAGTCTTAAAAGGAGGTTTCAATTATGATTTAAATGTAATTAAAAATAGCAATTCATTTAAACATTTCTAGAAAAATTGAAGATTTGTTTGTACGCTCCTTAAACAAGTTTGATAGATAGTTATGTGTAACTTATGATTTTTTAACACGCTGTTATAAAGCAAGGAATTTAATAGCTACATTTTTTTAAAGTTCCAAAAAAGTCATATTTTCCCCATGCAAACGCACCATACAAAAATTCAAGTCCTTTGCGGCACGGGTTAACTATATCCTATATATCTATTTCACTAGTACTTCACACAAAATCATTTTACAATCCAATGAACGATTCTAAGGGGATTTACGGTCAAAATTCAAAAGTCGTTAAATTTTGGTGCAGTCTAATACACACGCTTAAATATATAAAATAATCCTTCGATAAACATACATGTATACACTTAGATATATACTAACATATTCATACTTGTGTATAAGAGTGTTTTATTCTTAGAAATTTCACATTCAAATAACAACAGATGAACAAAAATATCCTTATGGCAGTGACCATCTAAAACAAACAATGCAAAACATATAGTCGTACACCAATCTACATACATTTATATGTACACTAGCAGGCACGCACTGCCCAGCTGGACATCATTAGGCTGCTCATAGTCAGTCCAACAAACAACCAGCCAGCTGCTTAATAAAATAATAGTTGCGTTCCTAAACGATGTTTCTAACCTTCCCAATTGTCTGTGTGTCTATGAATGTGTGCGTGTGTGTGTGCAAGTATGTATAAGTTCAAATAAATGTCCAGCTTAACTCAAGTTATTAATTATAGAAATTGCATGCAGCCACAGAAACAGATACTCACTCATATTCTTTTGCTGATGTGGTCTAGGGGCCAGAAGTGAATGCATGACAATGACAACAATTACTATAGGTAGGTATGTAGGTAGAGTATGTGTATGTTTTTGCATTTGAAACTGTTTAATAATCATGATTATGATCTTTGATTATCTTGTGTTTGTAATTTTCTTAGGTATTTTTTTTTCTTCTTCTGAAGATTTTGTCAAAGATTAAAACACTTTTACAAATCATAAATCTCAGTTATAGTGGCATCATTATTGTTGAGTCCTCATACCCTCATAAAGAATTTGCAAAAGACAATAAGTATAATTACACAGAAAATAAGTAAATATTTGTTAGGAGAGGGGAGTAATGTCATTATTTAAAAATTAAAAATATTTTTTACTTAATTAACGTTTAAGTTTTTAAAGAAATAATTGTATATCTTTTATTGGTATATGGGCTATTTCAACATTTTTATGATTTCAAAAAATTATGATTATTATTATTATTATCATTTATTTATTTATTTAATAGCCCATGAAATTAAAATTTCTTACATATATATATATATATTATTCTTAAAGCTATTTACAATAAAATATTTTCATAATCATTCAATAACAAAAACTTATCATTTAACTAAGTTAAAAATACTCCTCTTAATGCGGATTGGATTTAATGAGAAATCAATATATGGATAGAAACTGTTGAATTGATTGCATATACGTCTCATGGGATCAAAGTTGGCATAATTGGTTTGAAAATATTTTATTTTTAAAGGAGTGTAATTTCTAGTTGGACGATTTAGGATTATGAATTCGATCTTACGAAGCAGGAACTCAGAATTAATTGAACCGTATACTAAATTAATTACAAATGAAATATTCACATATTTTCTCCTACTTTCAAGAATAGGGAGATCAATAATATGATGGTAAATTAATATTAGGATTCTATGGAAGATTACGAAGACAAAATAAGAGAAATTGTTTCTGGACCGATTCAATTTTCTTTTTATGAACTTCGTGTTGAGGATCCCAGACCACGGAAGCATATTTCAGGATTGGTTTTACAAGAGATATGAATAATTGCTTGGATATGTAAGGATCATTAAACTCTCTTCCCCAGCGTTTAAGGAAACCTAGAACTCCTTTTGCCTTATTAACGATTTGCGAAACGTGGGAATTAAAGGATAGCAATCAAGCAACACACCCAGATCTAGAAATTCTTCGACTAGATCAAGTTGATATTCATTTATTGTGTATCTACAGAGTACTGGACTTCTTCTGTAGAACATCATATGTTTACACTTTCTTAAATTCAGATCCATTAGATTCATCATACACCAATCATAAAGATTGTCAAGATCTGATTGGAGTAAGGAACATTGATAGGAATAGTTAAAGCTATAGAACAGCTTTACATCATTAGCAAACATTAATATTCTAGAATTCTTAATGCAAGCTGGTATATCATTTATAAATATTAGGAATAATAAGGGGCCGAGATGACTACCTTGTGGAACACCAGATAAAACAGGAATGGTTTTTGATGTACATTCTCTGAATAATACATATTGGCATCTATTTTTAAGATATGTGGAAATCCATTTAAGGAAAATAGGAGAAAATCCGAGTTTATCCAATTTGAACAATAGGAGATCGTGATTTACTTTATCGAAAGCTTTACTGAAATCTGTGCATATTGCATCTGTCTTTAAACCGGAATCAAATACGGTTATAACTGAGGTTGCGAACTCCAAAAGGTTAGTAGTAGTGGAAAGGTAACATAAAACTAGATGCGAAGGGATTTCAGTAACTATCTTTTCGAAGAGTTTTGGAATAACACTTAATTTAGCAATACCTCTATAATTGGAAATGTTGGATCTGCTTCCGGATTTAAACAAAGGTATAATATAAGATTTCCTCCAAACTACAGGAAAGTAACCACTAAATATTGATACGTTGAATAAGTAGGTTATTGGAGATATAAGATAATGTAAACATTTTATAAGAACACAGCTTGGAACACCGTCAGGTCCACATTGATCAGAATATTTTAGATTCTGTACAGCTCTCAGTACCATTGATTTGTCTAATGTTGGACAATTTATTAGGGTTGCAGCAGGAATTGGCTATGGATAATTAGAAAGTTCATGTAAATCTTTATCAGAATAGGCGGATGAGAAAAAAGCAGCAAACATATGCATCGTTTGAGGATTCTTTATCTCCAAATTTCATCATGGATGGATATCCAGAGACTCGACGCTTAGAATTTACGAACTGGTAAAAATATTTTGGATTATTTTTAAAGTTTGTTTTCACCCTAAAAAGATAATTATTGTAACATTTGATATTTTCCGAATTGTAAACTGATCTTGATATGGAGTACCTCATATAATCAATAGATAAACCTGATTTTTTATATTTTCTATAATGTTTGTTTTTCAAATTTTTCAAGCCATTGAGCTGCTTTGTAGTCGAAGGCGGTCCATGTGCAATTTTTTTTTCTCGTCATTGGTATGGATTTCTTAAAACATTTAAATAAGCCATCATAGAATTTATTCAAAATGATGTCAATATTACGAGGGCATACTTTATTATAAGGAATATATTCAAACCAGTTTTCAGAACAAAGTAGGTGATTTAATTTGGAATAATCAGCTTTGCTAAAATCAAAAACCATCTCATCATTTACATTGGATTGTAATGATATCTTCGTTTCGACGTATACGCTTATTTCAAGAGTGGGGTGATAAGCATCTTCAGGTGTTAATAATGGATTAATGCGAAGAATATTAACTTCTTCAGGTTGATCAACAAATACAAGATCAAGTAATTTACCAAGCTTGTTTACTATGTTATTTATCTGGAATAGTCCTAAATCAGCAATAGCATCCAGTAATTAAATAGATGTTTCCGATCTTATTGATGGGATTAAAAAGCACCATTTAATATTTGGAATATTAAAGTCACCAAGAACAATTATGGAGTCTCCAGGTTTGGATTGATTAGCTACAAATTTTATCGCGTTTGCATGGTGTTCATAAATTTGAATGTTTGACGCAGGAGGAATATAAGAGCAAGTTATAAAAATTGTTCTAAATTTGACTTTAACACATACGGCGATAAATTCAATATTTTGATCATTGTTAAGAATTATTTCTTCTGAAGGAAAAAGAGTTGAGACAGAAATCAAAACTCCCCCACCTTCTTTACCCACTCTATCACGTCTATAGATTTGAAATTTACTGCACATTATTTCAGAATTATGAATTTCTTTATCAGATTTATATCGGAGCCACGTTTCAGTGAGTACAATGATATTATGATCAATATCAAAACTCTCTAAATAAAGGGATTTTAACTTTGTGTTCATACCTCTAACATTTTGGTATGCGATGGAGATAGCTGAGAAGATGTAATCATTATTATTATTATTATTATTATTATTATTATTATTATTATTATTATTGTTATCATTATTATTATTATTATTATTATTATTATTATAATTATTATTATTATTATTATTATTATTATTATCATTATTATTATTATTATTATTATTATTATTATTATATATATATATATATATATTTTTTTTTTTTGATGGCAAACTAAATCCATTTGTATAAATATAAAGTGACTGGAACACATGTAGAATCTGTTCGTGTTAATCATTTCGTGCAGGGGGCGCGAAAGTTATAGCGGTTTTGGGTTAAACGCAATTTGCTATATAAAAATATAAAACAAAAAAAGCGATTTTTTCCATAATTTTCGAAAAGTTCATAAAATTTGATATTAAATTTATTTTTAACACTTCTACAATTTTATTATGTAAAATAACAAAAAACTAAGTGCATGTGCTTCGAGAAAAATTTAATTTTTGAAAAATTTCCGCTTTTGTTTTCCAAAATTTGAGTCTATCTACTACGTTGACTATATCGGATACATCAACGAGAAGTAGAGCCAAAAAACGCACACTTACATTACACTTGCATTCCGTTGAGGGGAGACCCCACCCAAAGAACCAAAAAGGTTAAAAAATTTGTGTCATCAAAATTTCACTTCCCTGTATTTAACTGCTGAAAGTCTGCACAACAACAACAAAGGTGTAGAATTTATCCACAAGGTCCGATTACTTTATATAAGATCGAATGAGATCAAAAACTATAAACATGCGAACAAAAATTATAGAAGAATACGAAAAAATTAAATAATTTTTAGGCATTTTTCTAAGTTTTTGAACCCTGGCTAACAATCATAATTATAAAATTATAGCTATAGTGCTAAAATTCTACACTGTATTAGTTTCTAATCTTGAGAGTTCAGATCTGTAACCCATTTGTTTAAAATAGTATTACCACAAAATTTCTTAAGCTAGTTTCAGCCAGGCTAAAAATTTTCGCATTAATTCCTTGATCTTAATGAAAAATTAATGTTTATTTCAAGCTGAAAGGTATAATGTATTTTATTAAAAATATTGTAAGCTACGACTTGTTCTCATATTTTAGGTAATTTATGGATTTTATTCCAGAACTACTTCTCATCTTTTGAAGCCTGAATAGAATCAAGAAAATTTTTAATACCCAGTTTATATGGAACAAAATTTCTTCATATCTTTCCGGCTGTCTGACTATTGCAGTGTCTTCCAGCAGAAGTAGTGGAATCGAGCATGAGATCTCTCGATTCCTAGTTGGTAGGTACATCTATCACAGAAATATTAATCAGAGACTGTAAATATCGATTATGTGAAATTTGTTTACCTAAAAAGAATTTTATATGATCCAAGAACTTTATACAAAAAGCTCCATGACAATTATGTTTGAATTTTATTTTTATTCAAAATATAACAATTGTTTTTTACTTTTATTCTTATACGAAAAATATTATTTTAGATTTTTATTTTTCGATTATGTAACAACGATTTTTTTACTTAAAACCCATAAGTATTTAGTGAAAAAAAAACAATATTTTGTAATAAAATGAAAAAACAAAATAAAAATATAATCGTTACATTTTGAGCAAAAAATTTATATCATAAAATAACTATTAAATTGTAATTTTTATGATATTATTCATAATTGTTGAAATCCCTGATATTAATATCAACTCGGATAGCCAATACTCTGTGTCACAGTGCACAGTGAGGTAGAATCAAAATTTGTTATAAATAAATCTGTAACTTCTAATCGGCTGGATGGATTTATATAAAATTTCACATAGCTATAGCAGAATAGTGTACAATTTTAAGTTTGGAAGAAAGGCTCACAGCCACTCAAGAGCGGGACTCTGAAAGAATTATCTCACGTGTAGATTCAAATATTAATATTATCAGCATTGTTAATTTAGCGCTTTTTGAGCTAGATTTATCACTTTTTAATAACCCAAAAATCGCTAGTAGAATTGACAAAAGTATATAAGTTTTCAACATTTTAAAATTGATAAAAAAAAAATTCAATATTGTAATATATTTACATAGAATGTTAATATTAAACTCTAAATTATCACCGATTTTCTCCCATAAAATTCTATAAAATACTTCGTGTTCCTTGTTAAATATCCATTCCCAAAATAGAGCAATCAAAACATTTAAAATCTTTTCATTCATATCTCTGTTTTTCTGTTTACACATTTTGAATTTTTTAATAATAAAATTTTAATTTGTCAATATTTTATAAAGTTTTCATTTCACATAACAGAAATATGAATTTTTCCCACCAGGGAAAGAACATTTTCTATCATAGAACATTTCTAGTTTTATTAATTTTCGACTTCACCAAAAACTAAAACGATTTTTTCATTTCATTTCGAAATCAAAAATATACCATCAGAATTATTTTTTATTATTATTTTTTTTTTTTTTTTCTAAGTGGTCATTTGAGGTGTGTATCTGTTTTCCCAATCCCATCGAATAAAGAATTTATCAGCAATTTCCTATATTCTTCCAAACACTTTCCTATTTATTTTAGGAATTGCATTTTTTGGAAAAAATTGGACAGGTTCAATCAAATGTTTTGCACTAAAATTAAAAAAAAAGAATCTAACCGACATAAAAGTTTTTATGAGTTTAAATTCTTGGAAAAAAGCTGTTATGCATACGGAATTTTAAATGTACATAATATTCTACCGCTTACTTCTGTAATAAAAATATCAATATTAAATTTGATTCAGGCCTTGTAACGTTTAAATTGTCATTCTTAATAAAAATGAGGCTTTAATTTTAAAAATGAGCTAATAAGAGTGTTAAAATTGACAATTTTTTAATTTTGGTTCAATTTAGCGCTTTTTACCGCGTTTTGGATTTTTTCCAGCGCTTTTTGGTTACAAATAGTTGACAACGCTGAGTATTATAAGAAGTATTATGAGACTGTTGCGATGAAATCTCTCTAAAAAAATATTTTATAAGATGAACTGTCAAAAGATACACATATACGAAAGATTGTTTGTGTGTGTGCAAGTGTGTTTTCGAAATTACTAAAAAAAACAACGTTAAAAAAACGTTTTTGTTTCCTTTTAGTGATTGTTTTACATTTTAGAAAACATTTTTATAAAAATTGTGCAAAAAAAAATGCGAATTTCTTAAATAAAAAGGACATGTTTACTCTGTGACTGATTAAAAATAATGATATCTTATAGGATTTATTAGAGTACGTGTAGGCCTTATTTAAAATTTAATGTAATATAAACATTATAACCCTCTTCTGCCGGCGCTATCTTTCATATTATAACAGCGTTAATCTTAGTTGTAGACCTGGGGTAACTGTGAAAATTATAGTATTTTCGTAAAAGAATTATTTATAATATTATTGTGATTTATGATTAAAATAATTAATAATTATTGATAATATTGAAGAAAAATGAGAAAATAAAAGTAACATTGAAAAAACATGCTATAAACAGATTTTATTAAATAAAAATATTTAAGTCTTTCAAATTAGTTTTTGAGACTTATTATCACATATGAATTTTTTTCTATTGTTACTTAAAATAAAAATATATATAAAAACAAACCAATTACTACTTATATACTACTTTCTTAAATTTTTAGTGATTTTTATTTCTAGGTTTCAGTTACTATTCTAATTCTTAATTAATAGTATTTTTTGAATTACTATATAAATTAAGCCTTTTACATTTATTTAAAAAAGAAAAAGCAACAATAAAATATAGACATACAAACACTGGTGCATATTCCTACAAACGCACATTAATTTTTTAATCAACTTACCAAAAATGGGGCTAAAAAATATTAAGATGTTACAAATTAATTTTTTAAAATTATTTATTGACTTCGCTTAAATAATTAATAACAAAAAATTTAATTAATTAAAACATTATTGTAATTTTAATAGTTTAATGCCATTTTTATGGCATTTTCCTACATACGCACTTAAACTAATGAACCAATTTAATAATGTGATAATGAACTTTTGTTTTGGATAACTTCAAAAATTTTGACATGATTGATTCGACTAATTTCTGAAGAAAATCACTAACAATTTTTTTCCCAGGCTAGCTTAATTTATAGTTTTAAATCCATTATAATCATTATGGTTTCATTCAGTGCATTCTTTGCGTAAACTTTATGGGTCATATACCCCTAAAGATTCTCCATTGGATTTAAATCCAGACTGCAAGTCGGCCAGTCCAATATTGGAATACTACGTTCATTAAACCACGATTTAGATTATTTCGAGACATGGATTGCAGCGTTATCCCGTTGAAATATGTAATCTTCATATATTTTTTCATTCATTCATTCATTAATTCATAGGGACCGTCCAAATTGAATTTCTTTTCATTAGAAAAGATTACTTTATTCCACTCATCTGTTCATTTCATGTATTTCCTTATGATACTGTTTTAACATTGGCTTACATTTTAGATTCTTCCATCTTTCGTTACCATTTGTTCACAAAATGTATGCAACATATTTGGAAGTGACATGAAGTTCAAGTTTATATTTTATTTATTGCGAGTGGATTCTTCTTTTCGTTAATTTTTTTTTTAATTTTTGTTGATTTCCGCACTCCGTATTTCTGCACTTCCTCCTTCCGAACAGTTAATTTTTCGTCCAACTTCTCTGTTAGAACAGCCTTAATGACGATAAAATTGAATTTAATTTTTTTCCTGGTCTGTAAGGAATGTTCCTTTGGGCATCCTTTACACTGATAAAATCTCCCAATTAAAAAAAAATATTTCCAGTAAACAAGGATGTTATCATCAGAAACTTACCTTAAGTGAAACAAACAACTACAAATGTTAAAATTTTTTAATATTTTTTGCAATAACTTTTTAGACAAATTTTTCTTGGCTACGTTTATCGAAATATTCCACTGAAATGATCACCAATATGTTCTGATTGCTAAATTGAAGAAAGCAACAAAAACAGCGAGTTACTGTAACAACACAACATTATTTTTTGTTAAGAGAAACGAATATACCTCAAAGAAAAACAAACATTTTAAATGCGTTTATTGGAATATGCACCAGTGTATATATGTATGTGTGTATGCAAGAACATTTTTAAACAACTTCTTTGCACACATTGTGAAGATTTTTTGCCACACATACCAGCTACGTATTACAAGCGAAGCATTAAAATAACTAATACATCTTAAATACTTTTTCAATTTCTTTTATGATTTGCTTTTTTTTGCCACACCACTTGTTTTCGACAAATGCCTTGAATCTGTATTTGCAATCACACACGACGCATTTGCTTTGCTTCGGTCAACGAACAATACAAACAGTATTTATTGCAATAGATTTGCTTTTCAAATCATCATCAAACGCAGGCCTTTAATACTTAAACTGCACATTTAGTTCATTAAAAAATATATATATTAACTATTCATTTATTTTTTTATTTTATTTTTTATTTTTACTATAAGTTAATTAATTCAAAAATAACATTTTATTTAGAAGTTGCATTAGATGCAAATGCATTTGTATTTTTTTCAGAATTTCTTCAATAAGAATTCGTTGGAAAGATATTTTATTGAAATTTGACAATTATACTAATTATTTATATATAACTTTATTTACATTTTACATTTTTTTTATAAATAAACCAAAAAATTTGGTTAAAAAAATATTTACTTTTATAGTCCAAAGCACAAAAATATTTGAATAAATGAGTTTTTTTTGTGGGAAAATTTGTTGGTGCTTTTTAGAAAAAATATTAAAAATATTATAACTTATTGTAACAAAAAAAAAGAAAAATAAAGTGAATTGTCAAATTTTAAGTTTATTTAAGAAAATTAAAAATCAAAGGGGGAGAAGGTTTTCAAAATTTTTTAGAAATTGATTTATTTTTCTAATATTGATAATAAAAGAGGAATTAATTGCCTTTCAAATCAATAAAATTGGATCTAAACTTCAAAAGATTAAAATTACATACAAAGTAAAATATTTTAATTTTTTACGAAATTAAAAACGTGAAAAAACGCAACTTTTTGAAATTTTAAAAATTAAAATAGATACGTCAATTTAGCCTTACAAAATATGCAACTCCCAAATATGAAGCAAATCTGAGGACCTATGATATTTTTCTTATGTGATGTCTCATGGAATTCATGATGATAAACACTCATAGTTTTACAGGGAACCTTTTTACAAAAACACTTCCTTTATAACTATATTAAATTTTTGCCACACTTAATATTTTTCCAAACATTTTACAAAAAAAAATAGTTGCAAATAAATTGGCTTTTTATGAACTAAAACTATTTTGACATAAATTGTCTTAAACCTAGCCGTGTTGCAGAAAAAAAGTGAAAAGATAGTTTTAAAGCCAACAAAAGAACCCCTTTAAATAGAAAACGGCCTACTTTTTTTGTAATGTGGTTGTCACAATTAATTAAGTTTTTTTTATATTTTATCCATATAATCGTTTTTGTTGTATTGTCTACAAGCGTTTCTCTAAAGCTAAAAATTTCGTTCATTCATACGAAAATTCTTAAGTTTATCTGCATTACTGACCGCAATTAGTCGGTATTTTTTGTTCTTGTTGTTTTTTAAGCAATTAAATGTACTTAACTAATTAAAAGCCGCCATTATAACCGACACTTTGACCGCAAACTTATTATTCTACAACAATATTTTACTGTCAGCACTAATGCAAAACCGCAACAAGCGTATATATAAGTAGAAAAATATACACACACACATATATATATATACAAACATGTAACAACAATAATAGTGGTGTTATAATAAAAAAAACCAAATCACCACTAAAAAGAAACTTTAAAGGAAATAAAAAAAATTTGAATAGACCATTGCAAAAAAAAAAGAGAAAAAAGGCCACATAAAAAACGGAAATGCTTTTTGGCTAAAAACCTAAAATACATAAAGTTTTCAAATTTCAATTGCCTTTTGCCACTTTGTTAGTCATATACTTCAGTGCCATATTACAACAACAACAACAAAGAGAACTGCAGAAGCCAGCAGCAACGCGACAATAACTGCAACAACTACATTTACAATTATAAATATTAAGCCATAATGAACGTATCCTTAAGTATAGAGTATAAAGTGACCGACCTAATGGCCATTTTAAACATGATTGCCATCATCATCATCATCGTTTTAAGGTACTAAATACTTATATCTATCATGCTAGTATTTACAGAAAAAAATTTGTCTTAGTCGTACTTCTACCATGTAGTTCCAGGAAAGATTTACTACTACTTTCATTCACCAGAGTTAAGAAACTTATACAGTATTAGGTGTAAGTGTATAACGAGTGTTTTTAATCCAAAATTGTACGATTTTAAGAACTTTAACGATTATTTCACAATTTAACGATTAATTTGTAATTTTCGCTTTTTCGCGATTTATTCGTTTTAATTAATTTAATTTTAATTTATATATAGATAACGTTCATTTCACGAGAGATTTTGTAAAAAAATGGCAATTTTTGTAGGAGGGTCATCAGTTTTTTTTCACATTTGGTACGCATTTAAACTATGGAGCCATTTAGTCTACCACATGATTATTATTTCCAATTTCAAAAAAATCGCGAGTTTTTTCACGTTTTACATTTTTATAAAAGTTAAAAAATCCGAAAAAGTACGTAATTTTAAATGTAGACAGATTTTTAAGATTCAAGGCTCTAATGAAGGCCAACTGAGACCTCTTTAAAGACAATAATTAAAAAGTAAATCATTCTTTTTTAGATAAAATACCCCACGAGTTTTTTCATAGAAAAATTTAATTTTTTTATAATATTTTTTTGTTATTCAATAATATGTAATATTAAGTGTACACAACTTTTTAACTATATATCGGATTTTATTGCTTTAAAAACCAATACAAAATTTATTACAACAAATATTGTAAATAATATTGTATAATTCAAAAATTTTAAAATTCAAAATGTTTTTGCTAAAGATGCACTCACAACAAGAATGCAATTTTCGGATGCATATATATTTTAAATAGTGGATTATTTTGTCCCAGAACAATTTATGTTGCAATTTTTAGTAAACATTAAAATTTTTACAATATCAGAGATAGACAAAAATTGAAAGAGCAGAAAATTTTCAAAAATACATCTTAAAATTACTTTTGCATTACGAATGCAGTTTCAAGTGATAATGTTATTTTTAAATTACTGGGTTTAAAGAGAACATATTAAGCTTTTATATGTAATTTCAATCTTTGAAATCAGTTTATAGGTTATAGAGATATTGGTGTTTGAACTTACATATTTTTTAATTTATTATTTTTTTTATTATTATTATTTTTTTAACTTTCCAAAAAATAAAAATCATTAATAAATTCGCGTGTTTTTCAAAATTCAAAAAAACAAAAATGGAGATATTCAAATGGCTCCATAGGGAATGCGTATGCTGAATATTAAGAAAATCCGAATATCTAAATAAATTCTTTGGGAGTTCCATCATGAATTGAACGATATTCATTGAGCAATTCAAAGTTTTACATTTTTACTTAAAGTTAATCTAACATTCCGTACGGCCTATTAACTCTTTTATTTTTATATAATTTTTTCTTATGTGTTTAACCAAAATAGGGGGCTAATGTATTGGCTTGGTAATGTCACCAGTTACGAATGTAGTTAATTTTTAATAACAACAGCATTAAATAGAAGTAGTTAAGTAACTGCTTATTTATAACCCGGTGATTTTTAAATTTTTGTAAATGGATTTTTTTAATTCAGTTTACCGATATATATTATATATATATATATATATATATATATATATATATATATATATATATATACCCCAAAACAGATACTTTGTTTTGAGTTTATAAAATTTTCTTTTTACGTTTAAAATAAAAGAAAAAAACTGCTTTTTATATTCTGACATTTAATTAGTTATTTGTAACCTTAAATGTAACTGATTTCTATTGTTTTCACTAAAAATGACTTCTGTGATCAATGAGTTATTTGAAGTAATTAGTTCTTGTAATGACATCGCAATAATGGCATTCTAAAATACCTACTTGTAACAGCATGAGGTAAGTAGTTATCTCTAATGTCATTACCATGTTAAAATGATGGGTTATTCTGCTAATGCTTAAGTAGTGAACAGCAATTATATTAGCTTCTTAACTCATCATGTGGCAACCAAAGATTTTGCTAGGTATACATAAAATAATATCTTTTTAATCATAGTTAAGAAAGAATCTTTTAAGAATTTTAGAAATAAATAAAAATTTACAGAGATCTATCCAAAAGCTTGCGAGGAAGTCGCTACTAAAAATCTTTCGGTTTCACTTTTCACAAATTCTACATAAATTTCCTTTAGAAGTATTAAAAAAATAAGTTTATGATACGGAATAAAAAAACTAAAAGTAAAAAAAAAAAATATTACCACCTTTAAAGAAAGAAAACATTTGAAGTTTTAACTTCCGATTAATATAACTTTTCATTGGAACTATATATTTGTATGATTTTTACTGCAATATAATTTAGAAATTTATAATAAATTGCAAGTTTAAAGGACATTTTAAAATATTTTGGAACCCAAATTCAATCCGAGAGGTTTAAGAAACTTAATAAAAATTGCACCAAAAATAAGAGAAAATTTTGTTTGTTTCGCCGTAAATATCTCTGTGATTATAATGGATATCCTGCACATGTTAGTATATTTTTTGTAGAGAATTACAAATGAGTATTGCATATGTAACATATGAAATGAATCACAGATAAATTAATTTTTGGCGAATTTAAAAAGAATGACATGTCCGAGATACATGTTAGGTACCTGTACTCCTTCAAAACAATTTAAATACCCAAGTTATAGAATTATTTCTAAATAAGCATTTTGGAACCATTATGCATCATAGACTGTCCAAAAAAAAAATAATAATAATAGTTATAAATAAACAATAGCAGAAACTTAACGCTAACCTAACATTTCTAATTTTTGTTACTTTTCAGTAACTAACAAAAAAAAAATAAATATTCGGCTTGGACGAATCTGTATACCCACCATCTGCAAACTTTTGTGCCACCCTAATTTAAATTTTAACTTATATTTTCGATGTCGTACATGATTTTGTTTAAGATATATTGGTGGAAAAAGATTAACAGGAGTTACCGCGGACACTAAGTTTTTGTAGTATTTTGCCCATACATTTTTTGTTTGTTAACAGTTTTCGCCCATTTTTAATGCCAAATAAACTTTATATGAGAGAAATATTTGAGTAAAATCTCTTTTCCCTAGGTGATCCACCTCAAGAGATACACAGAGCAACACTGATTTCAAGGCACGGGATTCCTCAGTCAATTCAGTTGCACATGGTTATGAGGTACTAAGCCTATAAATCACATTTTTTAATTAACTCTTGTTCTCGCAAAGAAAACGCATTTGTAAAATTAACGAGTTTGCAACAAATATTAAAGGATATCTTGGAAACAACTTGTCGGATTTGGTTTAATAATATATAAAAAATTCGAATTCAAATTACCTTCAAGTAATTTAATACGCTCAACGGTTATGAAGATATTACGCCAATTTTTTTTATTAACAAAATAAAAATTAAAATAAAAATTGGAAAATGCAAATTTTATTCCTTTATTATAAAGATTGTTGCAAATAAAACAACAAAAAATATTTCAGTTTCAAACAAAAATCATTGGTCGCAAAATTAAAGTAGAACGAATACAGGCTCATGCATTTTCATGCGTTCTGAAACTATTTATAGAACTAATACATTTTTTACTGAGAAGTTTTATTTTTTTAATATTTTTGTGTAATTTGTAAATGAAATATCTTCACTAATTTATGAATAAAATAAAAATTTATGCATTGATTTGAATGAAATATATCTTGTTTTATTTGCAACAAATTTATCTTTATGATTAAAGAATAAAAATTTACATTTCTGCCATTTTCAAACTTTTATAATTCTTTTGAAGAAAAAAAATTTAATTTTTTCAAAAAATATTCTTAATATCTCCATAACTGTTGAACGTAATTTTAATTCGAAATATTTTTAATTTTATTAAACTAAATCAGATAAGCCGTTTTCAAGATATGCTTCAATATATGATACAACCTCGTCAATTTTACAAATAGCGATTTATCGCGAGAACCAGAGTCAATTAAAAAAGTGATTTATAGGCTTCATACTTCATAATAACATGTGTCCAAATTGACTGAGATATCCCGTGCCACAGAAAAAAATATTAATTTTGTCAACCTGTATAATCTTAGAATTTTACGAGGACCCAGAATATATAACTTTATGGGGTCGATGTATTAGGAATGGAATGACAAACTCTGGAACTGAAACCACGAATTCAACATTCCTACAGTCTAGAAAGGTTACATTTTATGCAGTAACCTC
Source organism: Protocalliphora azurea (assembly GCA_932274085.1). Lineage (NCBI taxonomy): Eukaryota > Metazoa > Arthropoda > Insecta > Diptera > Calliphoridae > Protocalliphora > Protocalliphora azurea. Next base: position 199,634,038 of record OW026519.1, on the reverse strand, counting down.
TTATGAAGAATCTCTATAAGTTCTAACATACAGTACCTCGTCAAAATGCCCGCAAAAACTGCAATTGATTTCGTACTAAATGTCATTAGCAAGGCAACCAAAAATATGTAAAATCAAAATGTTATTAACCAAATTGTTAGTTATTTATCCGTTTCAGATAATTTTTAGAATTTTGGCTACAGAATATTTTTGTATATTTTAGAGTATATTTTTCTAGGGCGTATTTCAGCAACTTAAATGACATATTTTTGCATATTTTATACTTATGAGCACAATTTTGCATATGTTACACCAAAAAGCATAATTTGGCATTTTTTACACTTAAGAGAAAAAACACATATTTTGCGCCCTATATAATTCTTTACATAATTTGCGATTAGTGAAATTTTCTTTTTACTGTCTCGTATATTTTTCAAATCCAATTCCCTAATAATTTTAATCTTAGAAACTTTTTAAATTTCCTGATACAATGTATTAGCTTTTAAGAAAATATTTTTTTAGCAGTTGTTAATAAAAATCAAGTTATTTGTAGAATGGATAGTAGATATTTTAAAATTTAGCCATAAAAGATTTAAAAGCATAATTCTAATTTTTAAGGTCATGTTTTCCGATTTTAAGTACAATTCTTATGCGCATAAAGCATTTTAGGGCATATTTTTGATTGTCCTTGTCATAAGCAACTTCGTCCATTTACTCACAATTGAGGCCTAAAGTAATACAGGTATTTCTTTTTCGCCAGCGTCCACTCCTTGATAATATTTGATAATTTATACAAAGGAATATGAACTTTAATCAGTGAAAGTATTTTATCAATAGCCGATTTATTTCTTAAGCACTCAAAGGAATGCCAGATCGGCCAATAACATAGCTTCTGGCTGTGGCAGTCTACAGGAGAAATCTAAGTCAATTTCTCTCTTGCAAATTATACAAGAAGCTTTGAACAAAATCAAACTGACCCTGGAGCTCAAAGCTAATAACTAACATCTTTTGTTCGCTAGCTGAGCTTCAGAGTAAAAGGAACTCAAAATATAAAAGACAATCCCAAATTACACAAAGTTTGTAATCAAAAGTATTTTCTGTTCCTTGTGTGAATGTCAAATTTTATGTGAATTGTCTTAGTATCATCAATAAAGTAGCAAAATTTATTTTTACTGAAAGTGGGCTAAAAACTGGGAGTGGCATTCAATTTATACTTCAGTTCATAGTTTTTTCCAAAAAGTACTTCATATACAGGGTCAAGTGCCAAAACTAACAGAACTTTACTTTTTGATTAATTTTTTTATAACGCAACTTTTCCTTGGTTTTGAAGAAAAATATTAAACACTATTTAACATAATAACAAAAATAAATTTTTCATATTTATAACATAAAATTAATAAAAATATAAAATAAGCACAACAGTGACAAATTTTCTTTACAAAACTAATTGAAAAATTTGTTGAGCTCAATATTCTGTGATAAACTCTTTGCTTTTGACTTCTAAGAGTTATTAAGGCGTATATTAAGAATTAAACAAATTGTTTTGTATATTATTAGAACTAGCATTGTAGTCCAAGCTTCCAGGATTATACAGGAGCGTCCCTATGCGTCTCAACCGACCGCTTCCACATTGCTCTTCTAATTTACTATTTTCTACAGGTTTTAAATAGTCTTAAGATCATGGAACTGTGTGGACTTATCCACTTGCTGATGTAACTAATTATTCATTAATTTTTAAATTTATTTTGGGTCTTTATCATGTTTGAATATCCAAGGGGTCAGAATTTTATCTCTAGAATTTTTCGAAATACTTTCTTATACATTATACCATTGGTTTTACGTACCGGTTCTAGACTTTGCCTCGAAAAGGATTACAAACCATTATATGTCACCTCCATTCTTTATAGTACTCTGACAGTATAGAGAATGCCAAATTTAATAAAGGGGCTGACTAACATTTCTCATTTCATCCAAATTGCTTATATTAGATTCCATTTTTCTGAGAAAAAAAAACTCTGTTCCGTTGATTTCGAGTACAATGGAGGTGCTCTCATCCAAATTCAGTGGTGTTTTTTTCTTTTTCATGGAAATAAATGGCCTTTTAAAGACTTGTAGAATTCTACTCCGATTTTAACTGATCTTCTTTGGATTGTACGTGCGAGTGGTTAATTTAATGCTTAATGGTTTAAGACCACCTGGAGTAATCTTATTAATATAATTTTTTATAGTTGACCCTTCTTGGTCGGCTTTCATAGTCGATTTATTGTACCGTTTCTAAAGTTTTTAACTTGTTTGTAACGCATCTTACCGTCGATTTTGTAAATTAATAATTTTTAAAAGTTTTAACTGATTATAACACTTCGGAAATTTGTATATATTGCACTTTTTTAGATAAAGCAAAATAATCAAAAAATTTCTTCATAAAACAACATTAAATATGATATCTTCTTTTAAATATTTTTGCAGAATGGTAATTTTGCTTTGATGTTTCAACGCTTTATTAAGAGTTACATCAATACTTAATTAAATTTTACATTATATAGGCAGGAAAAAATTATCATTTTATATGTTTTTATTTACAATGGAAAACAGCCTTTATATGGAAGTAAATATTTTTGTAAAAAATAATATTATTCTGCTCATACGAAGATAATCTTCTAAATGTAGAATTTGTTCAGTTAGTTTTGCCCGACACTGTACATATGTGCTAAATTTCATTTTAATTTTTTAAAAAAAGAGTTGCTTACAAAAAATGGACATGAAATTTTTATTAATATCATATTCTATATTTTTTTTTTCGGATAATGCATGATATATGGTATATATGCAAAAATATCACTTAAATTACTTGAATAATGTAACAATTCATATCTAAGATAAGTGTTTCATTCTAACATAAGACAATAAGTGACCACAAATACACTGAAATTAATTGATTTAATTTTTTTTTTCTCATTTTCGCACATAATAAAAAAATGTTTGAAAAAAATATCTGAAGTTTAAGAGTCCATAAAATACAAATTCGAACTAACTATGAAAAACCCATTGTCAATTTAATAAATCTGATGATATACTTTTGGTGACCCAAAAATTATTGATTAGTATAATCTGAATATTATCAAGATCATTAGGAAATATTGACGACTAATTTTTCGTATCTGTCTTAAAACAATAAAAAAAGACAGCCGCCCAGAGACTGAGCGTATATTAAGTCTGAAGATTAGTATATAATGGATAGACAGAACTACAGGGTATTTATTGTTCTAAAACGAAATATAAGTCTCTCCAATTGTGTGCCAGTTTAATATCTGTGAATTGGTAATTGTTTGTCGCTGCTTATATGTACGAGATCAATCTTTGCTATTTATTTATTAAAGTTGCAAAATCTTGTAGGCAAAAATTAGACAAATTAAAAAATTATTTAAAATTATAAAGAAGATATTATTAGGATTTTGATAATGGTGTCTATTTTTGAAAACGTCAAAACAATTTTTAAAACTTTGTTTTTGTTTTAATGAAAATTTTCACTTCTTCGACGCGTTTTCAAGAATAGATGTATTTTTACGAACTTTTTATTGAAGTAATTGTTACCTCTAAACCCCTAAATATGTTCCTATTTCATCCTCTGTAGTTATACACAGGCAGAGAAGAAATATAATTGTACTGACATATTATGATTCGAACATATGGTCACAGTTTAAAATAGATATGATATAATTGTAAATAATATAGATGTCCGATTTTATGGTGCGTTTTTCATGTCATGGTTTAAGTTTTTCATATTATTATACTACATTATTATCCCACGCTATAATCAGCGTTGCCACAAAGAAAATATTTGAAAATTTTATGATTGGAAACTCAAGTATTCTTTTTCCGTCCCTTAAAATTTTCCTATGCATGAAAATTGTGTGACGCCTTAAACAATATTTATTGAAAATAAACAATTTTAAAAATATTTCAAATACGCTCTAAATTTATATTTTATTTGTGGTTATATTTTTTGCACCAGCACCTTTTTAATTTTACAGCCCATAAGCTTAAGATTTCTTTGCATCTTTCAAATTATTGGATTTTTTTAAAATTGTTGTTTTTTATTTATTTATTTTTGGTGCCACATTAGGGTAACGTCAAAAAATGTTTTGCCCAAAAAAGTAAGTTTGATAGCATTACCATAAGCAGAGAGAAATATAAATTAAAAAATATTTAATAAAAAATTTACATAAATAAAAGGATAAAACATTTTAGGATAAATAAACTATATCTATGATTTTTAGTTAAAGAAAAATGTTTGGAAAGTTGGGTGGTGTTTTTATTATCAACTTAAGTTTTATAAATTACTTAAAAGTGAGCTTTAACTTAAATCGTTCTTAACTGAGCTTGCACTGAAATATACTATACACTAAGTTGAACAGTATAAAACCGGGCCTAAATAATTTTTTATTAAAAATTTAAAAATACACTTTCATCTTTTAAAATTATTTTCTAACACTTAAGAAAAACTATTTTTATAAATATTATGCTGAAAGAAAAGTTATGAAATTCCAGAAGTTTAAAAAATATTTTTGTAAAGGTCTAGCTCATTTGCAAGTACTCAATAGTAATGTTTTGTGTTCTGAATAATACTATTATTATTTTCTTTGGATTGTTCTTCTGACAAAAATTTTCTAACATATTTTAAGAGTTATAGATTCTACCAAAAAGTCTTAATATTTGAAACAAATCAGCCAAAATACCCAAACTTCGAAGATTAAAGTAAAGTTAAAGCAACGCTGATTATGACTTCATTTTATTATATTATTCCATCTTATCATATTATGATTCCGTTTCATCATGTTATTATTCCATCTTATCATATTATTATACCATTCTGTCATATTATTATCACATCTTATCACATTATTATCCAATCTTATATACTGCGTGTTTATTAATCATAAACAATTAATTACATATTATTTGTTCTTTAATTAATTTTACTTATTTGTACCATCATATGTTGTGCAAGATAATATAAGATATTTTTATTAACTAATCAATATGCTTGAATCACAATAAATATAACTAAACCTTGTCTATTTATATTAATATATGTATTAACTAAATGAAAATTATAATGGAGGTGAAAAACAAACGTTAAAAAGAAAATATATTAAAAAAAAATCAAGCATATTTATTTTTAACTTTTATAATAATCTTAATGTGGTTTGAAAACAAAATATGGTTTAAGAACAAAGAAAGACTGATAATATATAATGGTGTTAAAAATAATTATATTTTTTATAAAGCGTGATCCATTTCGAGGGAACCTCGAACCTTTTTTAAAGAAGAAAAACACAGAAAATTCAAATTTAATAGGGAATGTTTATTATCATTTGAAAGAACATTCTTTGGCATTTATTTTTTAAAGATTATGTCTATCAAATGTTAGCCGTTGCCACATCGCAGATGGTCCACCCGTTGAGTCCAATTTTCAATGACTCGTTCGAGCATTTCGACTGGTAACTGGCGAATGAAACGCGTTATGTTTTCCTCCAAGGTTTGAATCGAAGCGGGTTTGTCCGCATAAACTTTAGACTTTACATATCCCCACAGAAAAAAGTCTAACGGTGTGATATTACACGATCTTGGTGGCCAATCGACCGGCCCAAAACGTGAAATTATGTGCTCACCAATAAATCCATTGATTGATGTGATGTGTGAGAAGTGGCGCCGTCTTGCTGAAACCAAATGCGGCCGAGATCACGAGCTTCAATTTTAAGCATCAAATAGTCGGTTTTCATGGAACGATAACGGTCGCCATTGACGGTTACGTTCGCACCGGCATCATTTTTAAAGAAATATGGACCGATGATTCCACCGGCCCACAAACCACACCAAACCGTTGTTTTTTCTGGATGAAGTGGCAGTTCTTGAATCTCCTCAGATTGCCCTTCGTCACAAATCTGGCAATTTTTTTTTGTTTACATACCCATTGAGCCAGAAATAGGCCTAACCGCTGAAAAAAATTTGCCTTGAAAACGTCGGATCTTCTTGGAACTCTTCAAGAGCCCATATAGCGAAGCGATGTTGCTTGGGAAGATCGAACGGCTTCAGTTGTTGAACAAGCTGCATTTTGTACGCTTTCAATGTAAGATCTCGATGTATAATGCGACAAGTCGTTTCATACGTCAGTCCGAAACGCTGCGAATGGCGCCGAGTCGACTCTCCACGGTCTTCGTGTTCACTCTCAGCTACGGCCGCTATATTTTCTTCACAGCGTGCTGCATGTGGTCTATTCGATCGAATATTATCCAATAATTAATGCTAGGTCTCAAAATGGGTGATGGTGTTGCGAATAGTACGCTCAGTAGGGCGATTATGTTGACCATAAGTTGAGCGAAGTGCACGAAACACATTACTCACAGAACGTGAATTTTCGTAATAAAGTTGAACGATTTGTAAACGTTTTCAGGCGTAAGTCTTTCCATTATGAAATGCCAAACAATGGTAAACAAAAATGACAGCATGACACGACTCACACGTGATCTGTCAAAAAAAGGCTATTGAAAAAAGTATCTCTACTTGAATCACCCATTATTAATAAAATTTTGTTTCTTGTAAAAATATTCAAAAATATACAATTCGTGTACTCAACTATATTAAATTTTTGATTGAATGTAAACATTGAATGATAAAACTGAAACAAAAACATAGTTATCATGAACACAATATTATTAAAATTTATGAAAATTAACAACGAGAACATAATATTATTGTAGTGACAATTCTGTACCCTTGTTTTTTCTCTAAGTTCAAATACGTGTAATTATTTCATGTGTATAAATTGATTTTTCAACGGTTTTCTACAAGATTATTTTATAGGCAATAACTACCCTGGTGTCAATAGATCTTGATCTTGAATGAAAGCTAGATCCTTTTGACTTTAAAATCGTTTGATTTTCATATAATAACAAGGTTTAGATATTTAAGATTTTCGACCATATCTCCTAATTTTGGATTCTATGGGAACAGAATATTTTTATTTTAATTTTTTTTTTTTTTAATTTTCAAACTACCTCCGTATATATCTCTGTGTCTTGTATGTTTGCTTCTAAATACATATTTTGGCACTACTACATGAATATAATAATAATGCAAATAAATTAATTTTCTTGGCGTTCATCCAAAGAAAGTATGACTTTAAATAAGGAAATGATACACAAGCAACTTGTAATAACTCTCTAAACATTTACCACTACCAAAAATAACACTAGCAACAACAACAACAAACAAAAATTGCAACAGCATTATAAACGAACCACTAGCACGTTACATTTTCGCCATTTAGTTTTCTAATGTTTTCATTTCCAAAAAAAAAAAAAAAAAAAAAGAAAAATGGCTATAAACTTCTGTTTAGTTCTCTTACTCCAAATAATATTTGGAACTAGTGAGTCTTTCTTAGTGCATTGTTTTCGTTGCAACAATATTTAAATACTGCTATTTCTACCATGACTACTACAAGATGTTTGTTTGCATTTGCATACATTTGTAATGTTGCTTAGTAGTGGGTGATAAAAAGTTTTCATTTTAAAATATATTTTATTTCTTTTTTTTTTTTTTGTTCTTTTTGTTTTTATGTTCAACAATAGACGATTTTAAATTTGCTAATGCTGACGTTGTGATCTCATAGACAATCCAAACCATATGGAATAAAGAAATATTTAAATTTTTTACAATGTTTAATGGATTTATTAGTTCTAGTTCATAAACGAATTCCTCGTGTCAGTATTTTTACAGTGTGAGGTAAAAGTTGGCGGACAAAATTTTAGAAAATACTTTTTTCTTAAAACACTTTTTAAATTTTTTACAAAGATTAGACAATAGAACAAAGTTCGGAGCGTTGCAAAGTGGTTCCAATTTTTTTTTTTGTTTTTGGAAATAATCCTGTTACTTTTGAACTTTTATTTATATCTAACTAAGACTTCACATGGCTAGATCTGAGGTATTTTCTAGTTAATTTAGAGGAGCTTAGATTTCTAGCGTGTCTGGGGCAATATATTTATTTTTTCTTTTTAAATTTTTTCTTTTTAAATTCGTAAAAAATTCATTTATAATTTTAAGTTTAAAAAAATGTTCATATAGATAGTCCTTGCAAATCTCTACAAAAAGTATGCTTATGTGTGTAGGTTATCTCTTTTAGTTTTTTTGGCCTCGTTTTTTTAAAAAGTTCTTTTAACTTGGCAGGCTTAATGTGTTCGAAAAATCACGAACTTATTAATCCGCCCTCGTATGTTGGTTTATTTAAAAAAGAAAACTAATTTCTTTGTGCCGATAAAAATGTTAAATGTTCATTGCAATTTTACATGAACTCGTGAACATTACTTCATTTTCAGTGAATAAATATTAAAACAGAGAACATCTTCCAATGACAAACCTATGTTAAATTCACTGCAAATGATCCGAATTTGCGCAACTTCTGAATTAAAAGTTCAGGAACTTATTAACTTTTTTGAATGTTTGTTTGTTATTGGGATAGAATGTTTAATAAAATGAGACATGAAAATATTATAATATTATAATATCATAAATACCTAAACATGTGACAATAGAAATTCTGTAAACTTAGCTTGGAATAAAGTAAATTCAAAATTATAAAAGTTATAAAAATCTTAAAAATGTTTGCCAATATTCATTATGAACTTAATGCAAATCATCATTCTAAAGCAGAAAATAAAGGGGTTACATTAAAAATATTTATTAAATAAAGTTCAATTAGGAGAATATCTTTTCATACAAACGGACAAAAGAACTGATAAGACGACTCATTTATGAAAGAATTTGATCTACATTATGTTTCTAAATAACTATTTCAATATATTAAGTAATAAATTTAGTGTTTTTTATATGTTTTACATGTATTACTAAGACTATTCGGTTAATCGAATAATTTGATATTAATCGTTTATTAACCAATTAACTTTTAGCCTCGAATAATTATTTGTTGAGCTAATCGATTAATATGAAAATCAAAATAATTATATACCCAACTATATATCCGCATATGTTGGTCAAACACGCTAAAAGTGTTTTCTGAGTCACGTCTTTGACAGCGGCTGGGTCATCATTTTAATGAAAACAATAAACTTTCAAAACATGTTTTCCTCGTATTAGGATTTTGAGAATTTTGTGGTAAAAAGCTGGGAGTTTTAGAATAAGTTTATCTATCAAATTTTCATTGGAATACTTCTATTTGTCAAAATTTTAACATTATTTCTCAAAAAAAAATATCTAAAATCTAAATTTTAAGTCTGAAGAAATTTTGCCGCCTAAACTAAGAGTAACCTTATTAAATAAAACTTAGTTTTATAATTGTGTCATAAACTTATTATTATACATTTTTGCACCACGAAATTTTCTCATACAAAAATATGCATAGAAATTGTTTAATAATTTTAGATCATGACATATTTGCAAACCACAAAAAGTTTTCTCAAAATACACAAAAGACTTTAAACAAAAGAGTTAAGATAATTTGAATATTGATATAGTATCATTAAATTCAATATAATTAAATATTCATTCTATTCCACATTTTCTAGAAAAAGATGAAAACCACAATTAAACTTTTCTTTATACAATTGATTTTCATTCAATTCAATGAAAATTGTTACTTATACATTGCTTTCGTTGACAAAGCTAAACTTTTGTTTGGAAATAAATATACCAACGTATTTTAAACAAATTAAATAATAATAAAAAAATCAAGAAAAAAAAAGAATATTTATATTAACTCCACATGTGTATTTGTGTGCAAACAAATGAATATATTTCTAAAAATAAAAATTATAGACTAAAAAAATCACATATACGCATTGAAATTTTTGCAACAACGACAAAAATATACGTACGAATATATATATATATATACACATGTATATAAAAATAAAAATATATAAAAAACGGATGTTTAATACACATAATATTTGACGGTTACGGAAACGGAAGGAACTGCTGCACAAACAACTTTGTGTTCAAAAGATAAATATAAATAAAAACAATACCAACAACAGTAACAATTTTACCAAATATTTTCTTTTTTTTTTTTTTGTTATCACTAAATATAAACTACAGCTGCAGCAAAACTTTATGTTGACAACCTGCAGAGTTTTAGCTAAATATTCAGTTAAAATTTTTCCTCGAAAATAACAATTATAGAAATTTTTATTTAAATATTTTTCCCCCCGGAAGAAAAACGTAAAAAACAAAAGACCAAAACTCCAAAAGTAAAAACAAATAATTTGTAAAAAATATTTGTCAAACTTTGTAAATGAAATAACAATAACTGTAAAAATAGCAATCAATAACAAAAATATTTAATCGAAACAAAAGGAGTTGAATTGTAGACAAAATAGATACAATTTTATGATATTGATGATGATGACAAGTGGTCAATATATAAATAAATGAAATGATTTGAAAAGAACACAAATGAGTAGTTGACAAAAATATTTAGTTTAAGAATAAAAGCAGTAATAAAAATTGGTTTTATAGTAAATTAATCTAACAAAATGTAAATGGAGTTAAATTCATTTAAAACTAATAAAATCTTGCAAATATAAGGTTTGATTATTTCGTCTAACCAGACCATGAGGTGTAAAAACTGTAAAACCTGCTAAGCATTTGCTCTGTATGTATTTAGAATATCTTTACTTTAGTTCATTAATCACAGTTAAAGACCAGAAGGCACTGTGGAAAATATTAGAATACGATATTTGAAATTTTTTTTTAATTTATTTTAATTTACTGTACACAGAAAAAAGTTTATCCATACACTGCCTGCCACTTGAATAAAGAATCACATTTCTTTTAACTTTAATTAAGTATATCTCCTAAACTAAAGTTCAGAAAAAAATAATTTTTAGCACAACTAAATTTCAAACTGTTGGCCTTACTTTCCTGAAGAAATAAAAAATATACATATATTTTTTTATACTAAAATTATGCATTTATTTAAAGGCATGTATTTCTGTGGTACTTTTTCGTGTGTCACTTGAATAAGGAATATTTTAAAATTAAGCAAACTGTAATTTATTTTTAAATTTTAGGTTATAAAAATTAAAGAAATTATCTTCTAGCATTCAATTAGTAATGAGTACTGCCACCATTTTTAGAAATAACCTCAAAAATGCGATTTGGCATCGACTTGTATAATGACTCTAAGTAATTTAGAGAAATTAAACTCCATGCTTCCGTTATTGCATCCTTTAAGGATTCTATCGTCTCAAATTATTTTCCTCCTTCATAAACTTTTCTTGCAAGCCAACCCCAGACATTTTCCATTGGATTCAGGTCTGGTGAATATGGGGGCCAATTCAAAAGTTGAACACCTTGTTGATTAATCCTTTGTTTTACTGCTGTGGCGGTAAGAATCGGAGCGTTGTCGTGTTGGTACGACCAGGGTATGGGTCCAAAGAAATCATTAAATTTTGGAAATGCTTCCTCCAGATTGTTTTGTAAGTCGTTGCAGTCATTTTGTTGGATACAAAAACCAATTCTATGGTACGATAAAACGAAATGGCATCACATACCATTATTCCGCCCTCTCGGCTGTGTCTGCGGCTCAAAAATAATTCCTCCTTATTTAGGTCATGGAAGTAATAGTTATATCCGTCGGGATCATTAATATTATACTTTTTTTCATCGGAAAATACAATTTCAAACCATTTGTCGGACCATGTCATTGTATTTTTGGCAAACTGTAGACGTTGTGATTTGCGTTAAGTGGTGGTTTTTCATTAAGTGGTGGTTTTTTTGCAGTTTTCATCGGAATATGTATGGGCACGACTTTAAAATACAGTGCACTGTTCTTAGACTGGCACTGACTCCACTTTTTTTACATATTTTTAATACCGACATGACAGAATTTGATGCAATTATAAGAATTTTTCGTCTTTCTTTTGGAGTTGTTGCCATTTTCTTCCGCCCTTTCATATTTTTTCCATATCTTTCCACGTTATTTAAATAATTGTACACAACTGTCTTTCCTCTATTAATGTTTTTGGCTATTTGACCCTGAGATATCAAAATCAGAATTTTTTTCTTTTTCAGAGTTATTAAGAGCCTTACCACATCCCATTTTGAATAAAAACTATTTAAAAACTATCAAATTAAAAATTCTCTAGCCGTTTATATTGAAAGAAATTCAAATCATAGCCTTCTTGATTAATATTAAAAGGATACCTTATTCAAGTGACACACTAAAAAGTACCACAGAAATACATGTCTTTAAATAAATGCGTAATTTTAGTATAACAAAATATGTATATTTTTTATTTCTTCAGGAAACTAAAGCCAACACTTTGAAATAGGAGATATACTTAATTAAAGTTAAAAAATGTGATTCCTTATTCAAGTGACAGGCAGTGTAAATATAAAAATTTACTTTCATTGATTTCAGTTCATAATATTTAAGCATAGTTTCTTTGTTAATGAATGAAAAGTCAAGAAGACTGAAAAAAAATTGTTTAAATTTTCATTTTTATTTTCAATTTGTAAAAAAAATATTTAGAATTTTTTTTGGAAAATTTAAAATTTTTAATGATTTTTAGCTACATTTTGGAAACAGAGCAAAAGAGCTTTTTATCAAACTGATTTTGCGCAAAATGTTGTTAATATTTTCATATATAACTATTTTCATTTTTTAATATAATAAAGATTTAACAAAATTTTTGCAAAATTCCTAAAATTTTCATTATGAAAAAAGTTTGGGAAAAAAAGTCATGTTCGATTCATAATATTTATGAAAACAATTTTCAAATATATGCATTTTTTGCTCTGAGTAAGACTAACATAGTATAAGCTATTGTGTGAAAATATAGTGCAAAATTCCAAACAATATAACTGTGTTGAAATATTCGCTAAATTGAGTATATTTGTAATAAAAAAAAATGTTTAAACAAAAAGCTAGGAAATTTTTAGGCGCATTACTTTCATATACATATTCAATTTTGTGGAATATAATTTATACCATTTTAGATGGAAAACTTTTTATTTTTAGTCTTAAATTTCAAAACCAATAGAATCGTGGCTAAAATTATTGCACAGATTAAATTCAAATATTTACTTTGAATAAAAAATTATTTTTAATGAAATAGCCTTTACCTCCGCGCTTAAATCAATATTAAACGAAACATTAAAGTCTTGGGTACTAGACTTTTAAAATTTTATTTGGGGATATGTGCGGATGTAATCAGGAAATAACAAAACTTTGTTTCCGCGCCGGATATTCAGACGGACGTAGTAGTACCACCAAAATGGTTGAAAAGAATACGACAAATATATATATATATATATATATATATATATATATATATATATATATGTATATATATAATTCACTATTATATATCTATCTACTCATTTTTGTATCAAAAATTTCAACTTGAATGTTTTGCTTATCACAATGTTTTTATTGACATCTCCGAATCCAATTAATCTATTACAATAAACAATTTTATGGATCTTTATGAGATTGAATAAAATAATAAATAATTTAACACAAATGATTATAAATAGCTGGGTGAATATTTTCCGGAACCCTTTTTTCAATATGATTGGAAATAAAAACATTTAAATTATTTAATGCAAATTTTATTATAATGTTGTTGTTATATTACAGAGTACTATCATTATTATAATAGATTTGTTGCTGGATGTCACACCAATTTTACGCCCATTTTTGTCATAATATTGTTTACTTTATTTGACTCGATCTTATGTTTAAACTACTGAACCCATTAATATGGATCTTGGCACATATGTATATCCTTGAAGGAAGTACAGAATGGAAGCCACTCCCACTGATTTTCAAAAAGTGTTACTTTGCTTCTTAGTAAAGAAATTTCAACATACAAAATTTTGATTATGAAAAAAGTGGGCGAAAAAAAGAGACTAAATTTTATAATATAGAGTATTCTCTGTTTCTTGTGTATATCAAAATGTATATGGATTTTCTTAGTACAATCAAGAAAGCAGTTTTACTGAAATTGGGATGGGCGTGGTCCAATTTATATTTTAGTTTTTAATTTTCCCAAAAAATAGTTAATATGCGCGCTAAATACCATTTGAACTTTCAAAAAATGAATAACTTTTAAAAAGTGGGTGTGGCATTTTTATTGATACAATATCAAAAATTTCCTTTGGGAGGATTCACACATATATGCGCTGAAAATCTCTGAAATCGATTGAATAATGTGACTACTCATATATTGCAAACAATCTTACTATGAACAGTGGGCATAAAAGGAGAGAGGCATTTAAAAAAATCGCTTATAATATTTAAGAGAAACTTTGCATTTCTTTTGTTTTTTATTTAACTATAGTTCTAATTGTAGTCAAATATATATAAATAAAAAAAATAAATTAAGAAAACAATATGTACCCATAAATATATCGAAATTTACTACTCACATAATGAAAAAGGTGGTCCAAAATATCTGAAATTTAAGAGAGTATAAAAGTATAAAAGAGAGTATAAACTTTAGAGATTTAATTAATATTATGGTATACTTTCATTTCGCGTTAGAATAGTTTATTTTATTTTAGTTTAGTTTATTTTCACATGTTTGAAAGTCAATAAAATAATACAGTAAATAAAGCAAACTGTATTAGGATTTACTGATAGGGTGTTAAAATGTTTCAATTAATATAATTTTCAAAATTTTATTTTATTTTATTTATTAGATAACTTGTTCTAAAATTGTTATCACGAGGGCAACCAAAAATATTTAAAACCATTTTTTGTTTTTTTCATGAGCTTCAAATGAATCTAACTGTTAATTATTTATCCATTTTAGAAAATGTTTAGAATTTTTCAATAGATTTTTTACAGCATATTTTTGCATATTTTTAGCTTATTAGCATATTTTAAAATAGGAAATTCTTAATTTATAGCATATTTAAACGGCATATTTTTGCATATTTTATACTTAAGGGCATAATTTTGTATATATTACATTTAAAGGAAAAATTTGGCATAACTTGTATTCAATCGAATTTTTTAAATATTTACAATTACACTTTTAATGCCAAATACGTTTTTCAAATCAGAACTATTAATAATTTTCATCTTATAAATTTACAGAAATTTTGTAATTTCGTGCTAGAACTTTATTTATATTATAAGAAAATATTTTTTTGTATGAACATTTAGTAGATAATTTAACATTAAGTCACAAAAAATAATACTCACAAAAGAAATATTTACCTTATATTTTTCAATTAACAAATTTGTTTTGCATCAAAATTAAATTAATTTTTTCAAGCAGAAATAAAATAAAAGAAATAGTAAAAATAAAATTCAAGTATGATGTTTTTCTCATTTAATTTTTTAATTCATTTAATCATCTACTTGATTGATTTAATTAATTTTTTTAATTAGAAAAATTTTACTGTGTTTCATTTTATACAGTTATTATTAACTGTTATAATCAGTGTTGCCAGGAAGTGAGAAGAAAAGAGGCTAAAATGAACTTTAAAAAAAATTAAAAAAGCTAAATGAACCTAAAAATAAGGCCAGAAGGAAGTTGATTTTTTTCCAATTTAAAAATCATTAGTTTTTGATATTTTTGAAAGATATTGTAAATTTTGTAATAAAACCTAGAAAGGCACAAATCGTCTAAAAAAATTGCTACACAAATTGGGTTACGTCAAGTTTTAGAATTTTCTTCATGTGCAAAATTACTCAATGTTTTAAAATGATATTTTGGTCATTTTAGCTTTTTGATCACGCATTTCAATTTTTTTTTTTTTTTTTTTGGTGATTTTTTGTTTTTATGTGATTTATATTTTTAATTATATTCATGAATTATCATTAATCATATTAAAAAATTGTTCATTGTATGTTTATTTAAAATTTGTATGCAAATTTTTTTATGAATTTTCTTTGTTAGGAAATTTTCAATAAAAAATTAACGATAAATTTTAATTCAATAAAGAATTTGCAATAAATCTTATTTTTATATAAAATTTCAATTAAATATCCTTATAATAGAAAATTTGCCATAAAGTTTCTTTCTGTAGAAAATTTGTGAAAAACTTCTTTCCATAGAAAATTTGCGATAAATTTTCTTTTTATATAAAATTTGTGAAAATTTCTATAAAAAATTTGCATTAAATTTTCTTTCTATAGAAAATTTGCGATAAATATTCTTTCTATAGAAAATTTGCGTTAAATTTTCTTTCTATAGAAAATTTGCGATAAATTTTCATTCTGTTGAAAATTTGCGATAAAATTTTTTTTTTTATATACAAAATTTGCGATTAATTTCTTTCTATCGATTTAGTTAGTCCATAAAATTTGTCTAGTTAGTTTTGATTTAAATAGTGAAACGCTACAGGTGAAAAATTTTGTTACAAATTAATAATTTCGATTTTTATGCGAATAAATAAGATTGCTTAAATGGATGATTCTGTAAAAATAAAACTGGTTTCGAAATACCAACTAATTGCCTTTTTAAGGCAATTTAGAAATCAAAAGGCTCTAAAAATTTAGAATCTAAAACGAAAATTTTGACTCCAAAAGCAAAATAAAAAGGCTGGATTTAGCTTTAAAAAGGCAAAACTGGCAACACTGGTTATAATCATTTTGGCGAGAGGTGTAAATTTAAACAACTTTTAATTGAATAAATTATTTTGTTGATTGTTGTCTTTTTCCGGCTAAAAGAGCATATATCTTAATTTTAAGGGCATATTTTCCAATTCGAGCCCATTTTTGATTGCCCTGGTTGTCACAAATAAAATATCTTACAATATTATTAAGATGCCAACAAAGTTATTAAAGAAAAAAGAAAACATATATAAAATAATATGTAATATTTAAAACTCTGTTGTATTCATGCTTAAATGTAAAATTGTTTTGTCTATTGAAATTACTTAGAAAGTAGTTATATAACATTTTACAACTACTTATAAAGAATATAGCACACTATTTTTATATAGAATATGCATATCATATGTATAAATGTTGGGCGCAAAAATAAACCTATTTAAAATAATTTTTCCTTTTTTTTTTATTTACAGCCAACAAATAAGCAGGGAATCCTTCTTAATTGTGTAAATATTCCCGTTATAACTTTAGTTACGAGTACATATAATATTTTCGCAAACATACTTCCTTTGCTGCAGTAGTACTTATATATGTATATAAAATATTTAAGTAAAATTTTGCACTGTGTGTCATTAAATAATTCCAATTGTCTTGTAGCATTCTGCACAAATAATTTTTCCACGAAATGCAATCATACAATATAAGTATTATATATATATTTAAGATATACATACTCGTATGTAAGAAATTTGTACAAAATTACACCACTGAGTTTCTACTATGGGAAGATCAATGATTGGATCTTGGTCAGAACTAATTCGGCTTGGGATAGTAGAGAGGACTGTAAGGTGTCGAGGGCGATATGCCCAGCACTAGACAAGGCAGGCGCTAGCACTCTTCTGGGCTTGAATAGGAGAAGCTTAATAATCACGATAGGGGCCATAACGGGTCACTGTTTGATAGGGAAGATGAGGTCTAGATGGGACGCTGGCAATTCCGATTTTTGTAGAATGTGTGGAGACGTCGACGAGACCAAGTCTTTTGAGCACATTATATGCCATTGTCCACGATTGCAGCATCGTAGGATGAAGTGGCTGGGTGGCCAGTTCCTCGGCGGGCTAAGTGACGTTCGGGACGTAAAACTTGTAGACGTCATAGGCTTCGTCATGGGAATCGACTGTTTAAGGGAGAATCAGTGGTACAACCCTAGGGGGATTGGTAACATTGCTAATCCTCCTACATAACTCGTTTTCATTCCTATTATTTTCTTTTCTATTTCTATTCTCCTATTTTCTGTTTTTTAATTCTTTATTGCACAGCTTTACAATGAAGGGACTCACAATGGACCGAGATCGGTCTCTGGGTGGAGATGTGATACTTTTTGGTATCACGTCAACCCTCTCTATCTATCTATCTATCTATCTGTCTACAGCATTTAGTATTTGCATGGATGAAAATAAAAACAATATAATGGAATTGAAATCATATATTGGGCCAAAGGACCAATAAATTAAATGGAAATAATATTTCCTATGTACAGAGTTATAAATCACTGGAATTTCATATGGATTGTAATTCGGCTTTTGAAAATCATATTAATATGATTAATTCAAAAGTTTCGTTTATTTTAAGGAAAATTAATAATTTGAGTTGTTATTTTAAGGAAATTAATTGCAAAATCATTAGTAATGATTATATTTCTCTATAAAATTGAAATTCATTCATTAAATTTTGCTAAAAACATTAACAAGTTAAAGAAATATTTTACTAGAGCCGTTGATTTTGTGTTTTTTTCTTTAGGGATTCGTGGTCATGTTATGGTCCAATCTATTGATTTTATTGGATTATATTTTGAAGATTTTATTAATCTGGGATTAATGACACTTCTTTATAAAATCGTAAAGTACGAAACACCTCATTACTTGGTACAATTATTTTAGTTCTTACATTCAAATCGTACGTCTTCAATTATTTTTCAATACAACCTATATGCAAAGATCGTTTGTTGTATGAATATCTAGATATCTGAAAAGTTTTGATGTCTTACAATACCGGAAAATTTCTCTTTAAATTTGAGGGATTTTAAAAATATGTTTAGGGAAATAATTTGATACTGGCAACAGCCATTTATTATTTTATTTCATTGTATTAAAATATATAGTTAGTAGCCCACAAGCAAAATAATATGAAAATGATTCGAAATCGTATTGCTTAGAAGAAAAATTTTATTGCCGCAATAATCATATTCGTTTTGCGGAAGTTTTCCCCATCGAGAGAGATTGTGCGTCACAACTAAGCAATAAGAAATCAATACGTCTGGAAGAAAAATAGGCAATATTGCTGGATAATCATCTAGGTGAAAAAAGGTGATACCACCAAATAATCTTCTGCAGGATATAGTAAATATATAGAAAAATTATCACTAAATAAATCTTGAAATAACATAATAAATAAAACTTTAACATCTTGTAAAGCATGTACATAAATCTTAACATCATAAACCACGAAAACTAAAACGCTCACATAAAATATCCATTATCTTGACAAAAGACATTTGTTTACCTTTTCTTCATAATTTTTTTCATATTTGTACAATTTTTCGACAACTGAAAAATTTTTAACTGAAAAATAAAAGTATTGTATTAATTTCAACGAAAAATCTCTGAAATTAGTAAAATGTTAATTAATTTCAAAGATGTAGCGATTTTAAGTATAAAAATCAATTGAAAAGCATTTTGAAGCTATTAAATAAACTTATTGATTTTCACCTTAATAAAGACCGCAATGAATCCTGGTCAAAATTTATTTCGAATTTGCCCTCGGGCTCTAAAAAGTTTTGGAAAGTAAAAAAGCCACTTAAAGTAAACAAAATGCCTTTTGCTGATCTTCATGTAAACGGTGAAGTTTTAAAAACTGGCAATGAAAAGGCTAATTCAATAACAGACGTATTTGGTAATTCACACACCATTACTTTAAATAATTATTCACCTATGGGCACAGCCGTCTCAAGATTCATTCATGATCTTAACGACACAATTCTTGACAGATCTAACGTAGAGCTTTCCAATTTAGATGAAGTTAAATCATTTGTACTTTTATTGAAAAATAATAAAGCCCCCGGTTTAGATGGTATTAATAGCATTATCCTTAAAAAGATGCCCGATTACTTTTTTGAAACTCTATGTAAACTTTTCAACTCTTGTTTAATAGGAGGCTATTTTACAATTATTTTTAAGAAAGCAAAAGTTATTCCAATTCCTAAGCCAGGAAAGGATCCTAAATTACCGTCTAGCTATAGACCAATCAGCATCCTAAGCCTATTGGATAAAGTATTTGAAAAAAATAATTAATAAGAGAATTTTAGATTTTTCCAACCAAAATAATATTATTAACCCTCAACAGTTTGGATTCCGCAAGGAGCACTCCACAGTACATCAACTAAAAAGAGTCGTTAATTTTATTGAATCAAACAAAAGAAATCATAAGAGCACTGGAGTTATTTTTCTTGACATTGAAAAAGCCTTCGATTCAATATGTAATGAAGGCATGGTTTTTAAATTAAATTCCTTCAATTATCCAACGTACTTGCAAAAGATAATAAAGAGTTTTTTAAATCAGCGCTCATTTGCTGTATCTATAGATAACATCCTATCTAGTGATAGACAAATTCCTGCGGGTCTGCCGCAAGGATCGTTATTATCACCTACTCTTTATTCGATATATATTTCCGATTTTACTATTCGCAAGAATCAGTGCTTTTATTTGCTGCGATAAGGTGTCAAAAGCAATAATCAAAAAATGGAAGATAGTTTAAAATCTACCAATAAATATTTTAATAAATGGAAGATAAAAGTTAATGTTAGTAAAACACAAGCTATTATATTTCCATATAATAGATCACAGAAACGTATTCCTACAAAACATTTATATTCTAGGGGAGTTTTTATTCCTCTGCAGGATAGCATCAAATATCTAGGTATTATCTTAGATAAAAAAACTATCATTTAAACAACACATACAATATATTTCCGATAAGGCAATCAAATGTGGCCGTGCACTTTACCCCTTACTTAACAGAAGATCTAAACTTAATTTAAAAAACAAGATCCTTATTTACAAAATGTGTATTCGACCAATTATGACCTACGGATGCCAAGTCTGGTTTAATAAAGCTGCTAAAACTTACACAAGAAAATTACAGATAATACAAAATAAAAATCTGAAAATAATTCATAACTTACACCACAGATATTCTACTGATCTACTGCATAGATATTTTAAGCATAAAATGTTTAATTCATTTGCAAGGGAACTGACTCTGTCATTTAATGAAAAATGCAGAACGTCTACATATGAAATAATAAGAAATTTGCTAAACAATCACTAAGACTCTTTTTACTTAAAGAGTTATAATTGATGGTTGTTTTTAAATTTTCTTATAACTTTTAAATATGTATAAGGTTTTTTTTGACAACTTTTCCTTAACACTGTGATATTATTTAATGATGATGTTATTTAATTATTTAGATGTTAATTGTTGTAATACTTTTAAGTAAATTCTCATAACAATGTAATTATTTTATAAAGGTTTCAATAAAGTCAATAAAGTAAAAAAAAAAAAAAATATTGTATTCATTTCTTCCAGATCTCAATGGCATATCATCAATTTATTTCTTAGGTAATAATTACCTTACTGTATAAGGGGTGATATTTTAAGGATAAAAATAATACAAAAATTTTAAATTTTATATATGTTTTTCCTGTTTATTGCTTAATTTTCTTTAAACTGATAAAAATACAATATTAGAAAAATATTGCTTTCATGATTTTCATCCAAATAATAAAAAGAAGATATTGCGTAAAATTCTTCTAGGAAGATATTTTCCAAATGTTTATGGGGCATAAATAATCGACCAATAGGTAGCAGCTTTTATTTTTATATAAGTATTAATAATTAAGCATATTATTAAGCCTACTCATAGATATATTATGTAATCATTTAGGCCAAAAGGCTTCACGATTACAGATGTTTTTAAAAAAAAGTAATTTAAAAATTTAATTTTGTTTGGGTCTAAAGAATCATCTTGAAAAATTACCTTAAGCCTGAAAATTACTCAAAAAACCTTAAAAGCCATTTTTAAAATTTGTCTGACTGTAAGATGGTAACAAACAATTGTAGATTTTAACTTAAAGTTAAAAGTACTACTCATATATATTAAGACAAGAGCTCTTACATAATATACAATTTCTCACAAATACTTATATATATATGCATATACCCGCCTGATCTGAGTTTCGATATTAGCGAATGTTCGATAAAAATGAAGAATTTTCGAAATTAAATGTTCGATAAAATGTCGACAATTATATTAAATATGAATATTCGTAACTTTGAACTTTTCTCGATAATTTCTTGGTAGTAAACACTCGAGCAATATTCGAGAATTTTAAAATTAACGATATCACAATATTCATCTTTTCTGAATAAAATCTCGAAACTAAATTCTTTGAGAAATTATCTATTCTATTCAATTTCCTGAGAATTTATTACTTATATACGAGTATGTATATAAAAAGGAAACGTATTTTCTTGCTTGTGCATGCAAAATATTCAGCATTAAAATTCAGTGTTGTCATACTAAGATATTTATCTCGAAATTGGGAATTTCTTTTCGGTTAGGAGATGTAAAATTTTGTTTGGGGATTAGAGGATTTGTTGGGGATGGTTTTAAGTTTTAGGGATTTTTGGAAGATTTTTTGACGATTTTTATTTTTACAATTTCTATTTTTAATGCAAGATAAACAAAAAACATAATTTTCTCCTGAATGTGGAGTTGTTATTAAGAGAAACTTAAATTTATTTCAGCAATAGAGTGCACTGAGGACAATAAAAAATAAGTGTAATACTGAATATGATATCATAAAATAAAAAAAAAATAAAAATCTATGTAACAAGGTGATTATTGTACATATTCTCAGGGTAATGCTTGACAAATCGGTGCTCCATTATTGTTACAACAATATAAATAATTAAAAGTTGAAGAAAGTGTATTAAAATAATTGAAGCTGTGAATCTTAATTAATCATATTTACATATCGCTAAAGAAGAAATAAAAATTTAATCTTCGGTTTTTGTTTTAACAATGAAAATGTCATAAATTTTTTATATAAAAGGTTTATTGATACAAATGTTGAAACGATTTCCATATAATTAAATTTATTTAAAAACCTATTTAGGTAAATTTACTTAACCAAAACAAAATGGATTGAAGTACAAATAAAAATTATTGTAATTTTTACTAATCTCTTAAGTTAAATCATTGTTTTAGTGGGGACTGTTGGTTATAATGTAAGCAGTTATTTGAGGAATTTTGGGATTACAAATTTTCTATTTGGAGATATGATACGAAAAAAATTAGGAACCCTGTTAAAATTCATTATGTTAGTTAAATTCTCTGCAATTTTTAATAAAAAATAAAATTATAAAGTTTTAGAAAAAGTGATAAGTAATGTTGGAACTAAAAAAATTTGCCAAACAGCATATTTATCTAAATATCTAATTTATTTTCTTGAAGATTAATTCAGGGAATTTTGTTATAATATAAGTGGATTTGAGCAACAATTTTCGAACTATTGCTAATGATAATAATCACAAGTCATTAGCAATATTGATTTCGAATAATTTTCAACATTTTTTGATATCGACAACGAATATTCTTTCGTTTCTCTGTCGATATCACTAAATATTCACTGTTAACACGAGAACGAACGATTTGGTGATAAAAATTGAGCGACTGGTGAGCTCAAGGAGCTCATATTCGGATTGCCAATGATAGTCGTTCTCGAAAGTTTTATAAGAGAAATATTTGTGAAATTTTCGAAGATGATACATTATCGAAGTTTGTGATCAGCTAGGGGTATGCATATTTATAAATGAATATGAAAAAGTGAAAAAGTGTGTGAATACATTTTCTTCCTGTAGTGGTTAAATTATGTTATAAAAAAATCAGACAGGCGATAAACATGTTTGCAATGACAATAGAAATACGACATACATATAAACGCATTTATGCCGGCATTATGGGTTGAGAGAATAAAGAAGAAGACACACAGATGACAGTATGAGAAACAGAAAATTCAGAGTCAAGAATATTGCAAGCTTTCTGGAAAATTGAAATGAATTTTATACTTTTAGTTCTTATTGTACACATATATGTTATTGTTAGTAAGAGTTGACGCCCTCATCTTTGTTATTATAAGCACACTCATTGTCATATGAGAATAGGAAAGAAATTTTTTTTTTTATTGTTTTAAAATTATTATTTTTTGTTAGTCCTATTTCATCTGTCCTCTTTCTGTCTTTGTAGTCTTTCTTATGCTGTTTACAGTAAAATGTAATGACAATGATAATAATAAAATAAAAATTTACATATGTTGTCTAATGTTATTGTTTAACGTTTTAAATAAAATAATTTATGAAATAAATACCTGCATACATACATACATACATATTTGGGTGGAATGGTTAATGGAGTTTGAGGGAGGAGCAGGTGTTATTTGAAGTTAAACACTAAATGTATTTGTTTTACATACCTTATTAAATAATCAATCGTTTCTAGGTACTAAGGCATTTATGTCTTTAATATGTAAAATAGTGTAATTCAGCTTTAAAATTGTCACCAAGAAAAACAAACAATTAACAATAGTTATTTAAAATTATTATTTATATTAATAAATAGATACATTTCTGGAAATTCAAATGTGTATGGAGAAGAAGTAAAGAACAAAAAACAAAACAAAACCTCAATTAAAATAAAAATTCTATCAAATCTAAAATTTTAGCTATTATTTACATTATTGACATTATAATTAAACTTTATATTTACCATGAAGAAGATAAAGATTTTCCGAAAATACCATCTTAAATTAAATTTCTTAATATTTTACATAATTGATACGATGTAGGTAATTACTTTTACTTGATTTATGTAGTTAATTGAGCAAAAAAAATCATAAAATCTTGTCATACAATTCTCTATATAGTTGACTTCATTAAACAATTTATTTTACACCATGTAAATAAAAATTTTTCAAGAAAAATCTTAATTAAAATAGGAAATTTAATCAAATATAGAAATTTATTGATTATTTATATTTTTTACATTATTTAAATAATTACATTTTATATTTACCATGAAAAAAACAAAGCTTTTTGAAAAAACACCATTTTAATATGTAATTTTCTAAAATTTTATATTGTTGACATGATATAAATAATTACTTTTACTTCACTTAAATAGTTAAATGCGCATAAATGTAAAAAGTAACCAAAAATTTTACGAAAACCTGACTTTTATAATTCTTTACATTGTTGACTTCATTACAAAATTTCTCTCACACCATATAAATAAATATTTTTCGAAAAAATATTTATCATCAAATCTGTAATTTTATCTATTATTTACATTTATGACATTGTGTAAATAATTAAATTTGACCAAACATGAAAAAAAACTAATATTTTTGAAAAATGTTTATTTTAATATGTAAATTATATTAAATTATACATTGTTGACTTCATGTAAACAATTAATATTACTTAAATTAAATAATTGCATAAAATCTTAAATTTTACAATTCTTTTCATTGTTGAATTTATTACAAAATTTATTTTTCACAAAGTGAATAAAAAATTTTAATAAAAATCTCAATTAAAATTTCAGCAAATATAGATTTTTTTCTATTATTGACATTATTGACACAATGTAAATAATTATGAAAAATACCAATTTTATATGTAAATATTCTAAATTAAAGTAAATAATTACTTTTATTTCACTTAGATAAGTAAAATGAGCGAAAATTTAAAAATAATCAGAAATTTTATGTCGATTTTATGACAATAATTATTTTACATTATGTAAATAATTATATTACTACAAAAACTTAATTGAAATAAATCAATTGTAATAATTTTATCGAATATGAAACTTAATCAATTATTTACATTGTTGACATTATGTTAAAAATTTATTTTATTTTAAAATTTAAATGAGAAAAATAACGATTTTTGAAGAAGATTTAATTTTAGTTCTAGGTTTCATTAAGATAATAATAATAATCAAAAAAATCAAAAAAAATATAAGAAACTTGACCTTTATCTTTCTTTACGTTGTTTACATTTTAACAAAAAATATTTTACACTATGAAAACAATTATTTTTTAATAAAAAACTCTATTTAAACTAAAAGTTTCTTGCAATATTGATATTTTTTTAATCAATTATTTTACATTATGTAAATAATTATATTTAGACAAAATTTTTACTAAAATTTTACTTTTCGTTAAATTTTACTTTAAACATGAGAAAAATAAAGACTAACTTCAAAAATTTTAAAATAACTGTATCAATTCTTAAAAGATTTTCAATGTTTTGTTGTCCTTCTGCCGGGATCAAGTTTCATAATAATTGGAGGTAATATTACCTTTAGAGAGATGTCTCTGATTTGCATCAAGTTATAGAAGATAGAGGGGTTATTGCAGGATTTTTCTATCTCTAAATAGTATCAAACATTTCCGAAAGAGATTCACGAACTTAAAGAAGAAACGATTTGACAAAAATCGAATATAAATAGAGAGCGATTCTGGTCTTATGTTTATTCCAGCAGCATTTAACGTATTTGAAGTTGGTGTGCCCAGTGGGGTCTTTTGAAAACTGCCAGACCGATTTTAATGAAATCTAGGACATCAATTGAGATGGATTTAGACTTTCAGAATATTTGGTTTGAGTATGTATCCGAAGCAGAGACGGCGCTACAGTGGACCAAAGATGACTATAATCATCTTGAGTGTGGAAAATCTATCGAAGCCTAACTCCTTCCCTATCAATGTCTCAAGTTTCATCAACATCCAGATTGCCATTTATTTTTTAAAAGACCCCACTATGCAGTGTTAAGCATTAAAGCAACATTTATCTGATATCATTAAGCGAAATGATTGAAGAAATTAAAAATAGGAAAATTTCTATCGAAAGAAGAATGTTAAAACAGTTGCGCCCGATAGACACTAAGTTATTTTATTGGTTTTACTAATGTGATTGTACACTACTGTTCAACTGGGTTTCAAGAATTTGCCCTAGAGGGAAAGAAACTAATACAAAACATATCACGGGACTGGTTCCTAAAGTTAGGAATCATAGGAATCAGTTCTAGTTATAACATTTTTTATGAGCTCAACCTGTCAATACCTGTTTAACATGGCATTGGCCTAGGAGGGAGAAATTGATCCTTTTTAACTAGTTTTGGTACAAGTCGCAGAACTTACCCAAGAGGACATGTTCAGTATCGATTATTATAAAAATTTGGAAACTGTTTACCTTTTATGCCGTTTTTTTTTAATTTTGTTTATATGTATATGAAGACAAAAAATTTGACCCCCAAAATATTTTGGTTTAATTATTTCGTTCACGTGTGCTGGACTAGTTTTAAAATAGCTTCAAAAATGTAGTTTCCGATCAACAGTGTGCATAATTTTTTATATTTTGTCAAAAAAGGAAAAAAAATTACAACATATGATAGACAAATGACTTTTAATACATAATGAGTAAAAAAATTTTTAATATTAGTTTTCATTCTCGTGGAATTGAAATTTTAATAAAATTTTCTATGATTTAGTTATAAATATACCGAAAAAAGTCACCAATCACTAAATATATTAATAAATAATTCATTCGATTAGAAACTTTTTTAAATTTTCATCTCTCACCAAACAGATACTAAAAAGTGTAAAAAATAAAAAACAGAAAAATTTTTCCAATTAAAAAATTAATAAAACCAATCAAGTAAATGATTAAATGAACTAAAAATTTAAGTTAGAAATAAAATTTTACTTAAATTTCATTTTCCTTTTATATTTACTTGAATATATTTATTAAAGTTAGATGCAAATTAAAACAACTGTGTTAATTGAAAAATATACGGTAATATTTTTTTCTGTGTACTATTTTATTAAATTTTGAATATTTTGAACATTTTCCATCGTAATTTATATTTTAGGGCATCATTGGAAAGGCCTCATTCTCATATATTCGTTGGTTTAATTTAGTTTCACAAATAATTTATTATAATATATAATTAGTTAAGTTAATATGTCATGTAAATATGTCAAATAAATGGTTCATTAAGAAAATAAATGTCACAAAAAACATACATTTATGATAAAATCTATAAATTCGTGTAAAATAGTGACTAAATTTCAAAAAGCTCTTTATTCGATTATTATCGCGGTCTCATAAAAACTCATAAAATTTTTCATAAATTCATCTTTATTTAAGTATAATAAATACTTCTATATGACTTATTTGCAAAAATTTCGAATAAATTTGACGCTCTTGCTATTAAAGGGTTAATTACGTGTAAACTTCAATAGTATCAGGATAGAAAATTTCAATGGTACATTAGAGCCCAGTATATGTTGAAAAATGTCCGAAATATATAAAATTATATGTCTGAATAAAGAAAATATTAGTACAATCTTAATATTCTCCGATTGAAAAGAGACATAACAATTATTTAAATGAATATTCCAGGCCCTAGTATGCCTCTATTACAATTTGTAGTTAATTTTCTTTTAAGGAAAATTTTGATAATGATAATGAAAGAAATACGTATTTTTAAAGTGTTTTGAAAATAGTCCAGCTCACGCAAATTTAATTATTCAGATGTAAAATTTTGGGAATCATATATGAACGAATAAACAATGTAAAAAATAACAAAAATAAAAGTTAATTTGTCTGTTTTTCTTTTAACGCTCTCTTAAATCGGGTCAATTGTGTTTGTTAGAGATCTTCCGTGATAATTTCATAATTTTAACAGCTCATAACAGATGACAATGTTCTGAACTCACCAAATACAGAAAATTACATTGGTACAATGGATATTCCGCTTTGGTGTAGATTTTCCTAGTTTGACTCTTTCCGCTTGAGATTATCATAATGAATCCTCTCACAGAAACAACATCGTTTTTGATGCCTAATCTTCATTTCAGACATACAAAACCGATTTTAGATGCCTCTTGGATTAATATTAATGCTGTATCCAATTTCATAACATTTGAAGGAATCTATGCTTTTTTAAATATATGAAATTGGTACTTGATCTAATAATGGCTCAAACTATTAATACTTAAAACAAATAAGAAGTTTTAAATTTTTATGTTTTAAAAAAAATTTTAGCATCCAGAAATTTATAGTCGTCTCTGTGGCAACTGAAATTGAGAGTTTTCAGTTGCCATCTGTAATATCATTTCGGCAATTGTCATACATAATTCTCCTATTAGAAAAAGGTCCTAAAATTACTTAACTTTTTCCAATTTAAAACACTTTTTGTTCACGCGTTTATACTTTTTGATCCCATGAGATCTAATATAAACTAATCGGACTTTTTAGATAAATTCAAGACCATAATTGTTATTGTGCTGAATATCAACAGTTACATAAAGGGAAATCGAATTTTGGTGACAAAATTTTTTAATTTTTTAAATTCTTTAGTTTTTGAGCGGAGTTTTTTGCACCCCTCAACGGAATACAAATTTGGAAAAAGTGATTGATACTCGTTGTAATTATGCGTATTTTGCACTACAACTCATTAATTTACCCCAAATAGTCAACTCAGTAGACAGTCTCAATATTTGAAAAACAGGAGCAAATATTTTTAGAAGTCAGTTTGGAATGTCATGGTTTACCGCGTGAATTTATTTTATTATTATTTTACAAAGTAAAATCGAATAAGCATTAAAAACAAATTTAGTAAAAAATTTTATGGACCTTTTGCTTTTGTATTTTGTTTTTGCTTTTGTATTTTTATATAGCAAATTGCAATTTGTATAAATCTTGAATATATAGATATAAGAACGGCAATAAATATAATTGATCGGGACCATAAATTTAAGTCTAATTTCGTTGACAGTTTAAAACGGAACATTTTTGTCAAAAGACATTTGCAAAGGCACATCGCATGGTCAGCACGAAATTAAATATAATTGGTATAATTACCAGGTATTTGTAATGCTTATAAGAAATATAGAGGAGCATAAAAAATCACGAAAGATAAAAATTTTATGGACCAAACAAAATTTACTTGGGTTAAAAAGGGGGTCACAATCAGTGTTGCCAGTTTAGCCCTTTTTAACTCTAAATCAAATCGTTTTATTTAGCTTTTAACCTCAAAATTTTCATTTTAACTTCTAGGTTTTTTCCTAGCCTTTTTTGATTTTTAAAATTGTCACAAAGAAGCTAAAATTTTAATATTTCCATGGCTTTATGAGAGTTAATTGAGAAATTCTTGATTTTTACAACTTTAAAGACTGCTGAAGTCTATGTGTGACAAATTAGAGACTTGACTTATATTATATTTGTAGCACCATTTCTTGTCTATAAGACATGAATGACTAATTTGCTAAACCTATTACCTAGAAAATTAACAAATATATTTTCATTGGTCGTGAATGGTTTAAAAATATGACGTGATGGAGAAAATCCTAAATATTCCTGGTGATTGTATTGACCATACCTACATATTTTTCAAGATACTATTTTATGTTGACTTGTGTTACCATTAAGCATTCAAGGTTTTCCATATCTTATCAGATAAATATTTTTAAAATTATTATTATGAACAAACTAATTCCCCTCGCAAACATTTTTATTTACCCCTTTCTTGCTCTGAGACAAAGGAAAACATTTTTTCCAACCAGCAAAGATAATAAGTACATGTAACATTTGACTGCAATTAAATCTTAAAACAAGCTTCTTAAAATGTCAACTTTTTAATTTTGTTCATAATACATACTGCATACATATGAAATATATTTATATAGGAGAGTGTGTTTGTGAGTTTGTCAACATAAAACTTTTTAGTACATACATAAATGAAAAATAATTTTTTTCTTTTTGATATATATTTTTTTTATTTTATTTTCAAACAAACTTTTTGTATTAAGTGCAACAACTTCTGCTAAATTGTCACTGAAGGTTGAATGTTGTTTTCTTTTATGGAAAATTTTTTCCCAAACAAAAAACTTGCAACTTTACAAAAAAAAAAAAAAAAAAAAAAACAACACACCCGCGTAATCATACATAGACCGACTTAAATATTTATTCAGAGTGTTTCTGTTTGAAGTACAATTTTTCTTTTTGATGATCTGCTCGAACTACGAGTATAATAATACATATTCAAACTTTAACTCAATTGAACATATAGAAAATGCAAAAAAAAATTGCAAAACAAAAAAAGAAATCTAGAAACTGAAAGTATGCCTGTTCTGACTGACTATCTTGATTCTGTCGCCTGCAATTTTATTCAGTTTTAGTTTTGCTACATTATAGTCGATATTATTTTCAGTTTTTCCATCTTAGTTATGCTTGAATTTCTTTGACTCAAGTCAATTTAAATTGAACTGATATACTACAACCTCTCCCTCTATATCTTTAACACTTTCTTTGAGATCCCAGGTGCTAAGGGAGATTGAAAGTATGTGTGAAAAAGTGTGTGGGAGGCAAAAAGTTATATGTTCGTTTGTTTCTCTTAAGACTGCAGTTGAAAAATGTGCTACATTTTGTAACAATGTATGAATAAATAAAAATTTATTTTCTGAAGGGAAGGAGGATGGTAAATATACGTAGTATAAAATAGGTTATATGTAGATAAATGTTGGTTTTTCCTTTTTTTCATCCTCTGTATATGTATATTCACAAATACATAACACACACACTCATACACATTCATACGTATAAATGTTGAACCAACTTTTTTTATACAAATATTTCTGTTTGTATTTTTAATGCAATTGAGACTAAAGTAAGAAAACAAACTTTTAAAAACTTTAAAATTGTCCTTAAGTTTTTGTGTCAAAAAAAGTCTGCATAAATATGTATACACACATACCATTCACCCACACATGCATTTATAATCTGACACACAAACCAATACACTTACTGACACACACATACTAATGTTTATAGAAAATAACGAACAAGCGAACGATGGGTGGTAGATAATTCACAGTGTTCAATGTTTCGTATCTTTTAGGTCACAGTTTTGAGACTAAAATGAATTTAACTTTTTTAATGACATGCACTCATACAAAAATGTATGTTATTTTATTTCATTTTTTATTATTATTTATTTATTTATTATTTTTTTTTTTTTTATTTCAATGTTTTTTCATTCAATTTCTTTTTTTATCTTTTCAAATGGTTTGTTACCAGCTGGAATATTTATATTGAAATATTCATTTGGGGTGAAAGTGGAGAAATGAAAAGCAAAATTATGAATTTAATGTGTATGTATTTTGCTGCTGATTTTGACAGTTTTTAAACAACAACAAATGACAATATATATAAATTTATAATTGTTTTTCAAATTTTATGCATAATCAATACAAGGTTATGAAATAATTAACAACCATGACGGAAATATTCTAACGAGAAAAGAAATAAAAAAACAAAAAAAAAATCTAAAAAGTGGAAATAAGTAATAAGGTACATAGTAAATTGTAATAGAAATTATTTAGAAAAAAGTTAAATTCATAAACCAATGAATTCAATAAAATAAGCTCCACTTTTCTTAGATTTCGAATCATTGTCAATAATTTTTCGGTAGAATGTTGTGTAAATCAATGACAAAGGATATGTTTAAGTTTCAACAAAATATACGTATTCCCTTTCTATGGTACATAATTATATCTCTGCTCTGCTTTAGTAACATCAAATAGAGAGGGCAATTACTAAATGAAACTTGACGCTAAATTCAAAGTAAAATCTAAATTTAACACGAAATATCAAAAAACCTTTAACTGTTAATGCCTTGAATAAATAAAGAAATAAATAAATAAATACACAAATAAATAATTAATTAAATAAATAAATACATACATAAATAAATACATAAATAAATGAATAAATAAATAAATGAATACATAAATAAATAAATAAATAAATGAATAAATAAATGAATAAATAAATGAATTAATACATAAAAAAATAAATAAAGAAATACATACATAAATAAATAAGCTTTTAAATGTAAAAATGTTTTCGATATGTGATCACTAATATCTTTCATCAACGATCGAAATTTCGTATAAAAATCCGAAAAGCCTTACATCATTAATATATTGGTAAATAAGCGTTTAAATGTAAAAAGAGCCTTGATTTGTGATCACTTATATTTTTAATCAGAGATCAAGATTTCGTAGGAAATACCAAAAAAAATCTTTAATTGTTTACATCTTGGTAAATAATCGTTTAAATGAAAAAAGGGCCTCTATTTGAGATCACTTATATTTATCATCAGAAATCTAAATTTTATATTAAAAATCAATTAATCAGTTAAACGAATAAAAGATCTAGATTTGCGTATAGTAACATTTTACATGAAATATCAAAAAAATCTTTAATCGTCGGTAAATAAGCGTTTAAATGAAAAAAAGCCTCGATTTGTGACTAACATTTTTCTTCAAAAATCAAAAATTCGTATGAACGATCAAAAAATCTTTAATCGTTATCTTGGTAAATAAACGCTTAAATAGAAAAAGGGCCTCGATTTGTGATCACTAATGTTTTCGTCGAATTTGTATGAAAAACAAAAAAAAACCGTAATTTCATGTGAACCTTTAATCAAAATTTCGTATAAAAAATCAAATCAAAAATCGTTTACATCTTGGTAAATAAATAAAAAAAGGAACTCGATTTATGATCACTACTATTTTTAGAAGACTTGTTATACTTCAAATGTTCAAAATATTAAAAACAAGTTCTCAGCCAAAAATTATTAGCTCCGAGATTCTCTTTCTGTTCGCGCTCTGAAAGGCGCCATCGAGTTTTAAAAGGGATATAGACATATTCTGCAAAGCGAACACGTTTACTCCAAGGTGTTCTTGCTAAGTTAAGGAGAGCTATATGAGGAGGTAAAGGTACTACCGCTCAAGGAACATAGCCAGTTTCTCCTGGGATGTCATCGGAGGAGACATTCAAGTTTCAACATCACACAACACTTTAGTAAATTCGAATACACAAAAAAAATTTTAATAAAAGCTATAACATATACATGTCTCTTAAACTAACTACCATATTCTCAGAAATGTCACTAAAAATCACATGTGTACAATCATTGCTTTCATAGATTTCTCAGGCAGAAACAAAACTCTTTCTAAGTAAGCTTGTACCAAGAAAAAAATAAATATTTATTTATTTCCCTTAGATGCATATATTCATACGAATCAACACAGAAAAGAGGTTACACTAATTAGTTTTCCAATACGTTGCCATCGGTTTTCCCCTCAAATGTCTGCATACATCAAAGTGAAATACATAACATTAATATCTTCAATATTTCTATGGCAAAGCAAATAAAATATAATGAAATTGGAAACTTGTATGACCAAAACCAAGAAAAGCAACAATATTGCAAGACTAATTGAACATCAAAATCAGTTGAATGTTTCTTACATTTTACCCCTCGCTTATACAATTTGTTTGAGCATCTTCATCATCATAAATGGCAATGATTTCAAGAAATAATTTATGAACCTTTGAAATCACATTACACCACATCATATAACAGCAATGGCTAGCTGGGTGTACTATATTTTTTATACCCATCATC
The DNA here is from genome assembly GCA_932274085.1 of Protocalliphora azurea. Lineage (NCBI taxonomy): Eukaryota > Metazoa > Arthropoda > Insecta > Diptera > Calliphoridae > Protocalliphora > Protocalliphora azurea. The sequence continues at coordinate 199,599,808 of OW026519.1, read as the reverse complement.
AAAAGATATTGAGTTTGTTATTCCGTGTGTAACATGTCAAAAAAAAAACTATTTAAGACCCATAAAGTATATATATATTCTGTTTCCTGGTAAGATTTTGAGTCGATCTAACTATGTCCATCCATATGTCGGTCTACTCGTCTGTTTATCTGTTGAAAACAGGGATAGGGCTCTGGACGGAACACCTAGGGGGGAAATTGATCAAAATCGATTCATATACACAGAGGTTATGGGCCAAATACTAGAAAAAACAAGATGTCCACCGTAACTCAAGTTCACACTTTATAGAAAAGCATGTACGACAACAACATTTTGTACAAATAGTTTGAGGATCAGCGTAAATTCGGAAACTAAAATTGGGCGTGATGCGCCCACTTTAACACTCACCTCACATATAACGTGAAATTTTAAATGAGGTAGCACCAAATGTTGCGGATGGTGGGTATAACAGATTCGGCCATTCTAACTTGTTTTTATTACACAGAGCTAAAGCATAAAAACTACTAAAAAAAAAAAAACAGAAAAGGATAATAACATTAGAAGCATCGAATATCAGCTGGTTTTATTTTAATTTACTCGCTTATTTAACATTATTTTCACAAACAGCTAGAAAGCAGCTTTACTATGTAAAAGTATGAAACAAAAATGAGTAACATTAATTCGTATACGAATTTTTTGTTGTTGGAAGCGAGCAGTCTCCTGTTTTTCTGTTTTTTTTTTTTTTTTTTTTTTATATCTGCTTTAGTTTGTGGCCATTGAATTTTGTAGCAATAACTCTCATGAGAATACATTATATTCGTAATGATGACAATGATGATGAATAATAGTTACGATGTTGTTGGTAAAAGACTTATTTTAACACGAATATCTATAAAGAGGGTTGATAAGTTTTGTGTAGATTTTTTTATGGTAAATATCAAATAAAATTAGTGTTAATAGTATCTATGATTTTATAGCTTAGGAATTGGATACTTTGATTAAGGATATTATTATGCGCCAGCATAGTATGTAGGATATTGTAATTTACGAACAGGAAATGTAAGTGTTTTATTATATTAAGGTTTTAATTAAATAGAAAACGTCCCTATAGGAACATGAGGAGTCTTAATCTTATTTATCTTTTATTTTATCTTTTAATACACCACAGCAATTATTGGCTGGTTTTCCAGTTTCAAGTTTTAGGGCCTTAAGTTTTCCAGTTGGGGATTTGCTGCATCTTCATTTTAACGAATCTTTGATAAGAAAGCAGATGAGTGGTAGGGTATTTGGGGTATTGTATAGCCAGACAGCTTTAATCACTCTATAGTGTGCATTACGATTGGAACGTAAGCTACATGGAAAGGTGTCCCTCTCTTCGCCATTTAGTTGCTACTTCATATGGCGATAGTTTAAATTTGTCATCTTTCTTCTATCTCTTCTTCAGTGAGCTCTCCGGTCGATTTTTGTGGGCGGAATGGATAGCATTGAAGGCCTGCTTAGAAGGTTTTTTTGAGTCTTATGTGTGCAGATATAGAGTTCGAGAGAGTATTGCTTCGAAAGGCAACGAATCATTTTTCAAATAATCTTCTTACACAACTTTTGAATTGTAGGAATCATATTTAGCTATTGACTGAATCTTTACCGCTTTATCAAGACCTGATGCATGGGTTTTAACGAGAATGGATCCCTAAGGCTCCCCAAGGGAGGAGTGTTACACTCGAACTGACTTGATCGATTTTTTTTTATGCACAAGCTGAGCATCGATTAGTAGAGCCTGATACAACCATTCGATTAGACGAGGGCTCAAAACAACGCAGAAATAGTTGGATATCCGACAATTTTAAAGCATTGTTCTTTGTCGAACACTTGAACGATGGAAAGGAGAGATATGCAGTTTTAGCCAACTGGCAAGCTTATAGTCTCTGCCACTCCATTGAAAATAGATGCAGACCACCGCTTGTTCACTATGAGGACTCACACTAGAGGATTTAGTTTTTGACCACCGACGGTCTTCAGAAGGCAGATAAGTGTCAACAAACACTTGATCTACATGAAATTAATATGAAATGAGTCTGCCCACCTATGAGAAGCAGGCGTTATTACATCTAATACTATAAGATGAATGATTTCAGATATTATTCATCTGTTCAAGTATTCTTAGAGTCGTAGCAGGAAAAATGAAAGAAGAGTCCATAAAAATCCATACCTTTTTTTCTTTCATCAATCATAATATTTGGCTTTGCTCGTACATGAAGCTTGTTATGATACACAAAAAACAAGGACCATAACTCTTGGGATTTTTATTATATATGTCAGAAGATAAAAGTTATTTTGTGATTTTTATTTTTTCGAGCAGAAATAAAAGTTAAAAAATAACTGATAAGATAAAAAATTGCAAAAAATGAAAAAAATTGCCAAAATATAAAAAATTCATTAACATAAAAAAATTAAGGCAAAATAGGCAAAATAAATAAATCAATAAAAGAGAAATCGCCAAAATGAAAAAAAAACCGTCGCCAACACAAACAAAAATCGCCAAAACGAAAAGAGGTTTTGTAATTTTTAAATAACAAAATCTCAAATTTTCCGAAATATCTGTACATATTTAATGGAAATTTTCATATCCGCCTAACTATTTTAGTTCCACATGACATTGCAAACGCTTGATGAGCAAAAAACTGCCTAAAACACTTGAAGATCGTAAATCTTAGTTAAATCGTAAATACCAAAGTAAGAACTGCGCACGAAAAAATCCGCGTACACCTTAAGACTTATAACTTTTATTATAGGTAAAAAAGTTTAATACCATTTACTTGTTTACATTTGTTGTTATTCTCCGTAACTATGTGCTAAATTTTGTTGTATTAGCGTAATTAGCTTTTCTTAAAATGCAAAATTCAGGCATATAATGAAAATATGTACATGACGACCATATAAAATAGGAGTGCAGGTTTGTTGATAAATTTAGTTTTTTGACTCATAAAAAATACAATGAGTTTATAATCACCGAAAGAAGCCTTGATAACCGAAGAAAAATTTGATTATAGACAAAATAATTCGAATTTTAAGAGAAAATCTATATATATATATATATATATATATATATATATATATATATTTGGATGGAATGTGACTCATTTTTTAAACTTCTCTGTATCTTTTATCAGAAAAGTAAAAAAAAACGCTGGCCAACAAACCCACGATGTAAAAAATTCCTAAAAGGAACGCTAGAAAAATTGTGAAAAGAGACGATGAAAATTACTGACATTTTTTTTTCAAAAATAAATGCTGCCTAAAGGGTGATAAAAAGTATATAATGGCGGACTTTTTACAATATCTTGGAGTTGAGATCCATATCACAGATGTTATGGGAAGTGTATCAGATAAATATCGTGTACTTGATCTCGCTTTTCATGGTTGCAACAAAAGGGAAACTGAGTGGTGTCAAACAAATAGTACTGCTATGTACCAATGGAAGCTAATCTATAAAATTGTCAAAAACACAGTCCATTTGAAATGTATTGAGTTATATGAAAAAAATATTTAAAGAACATTTAAAAAATAAAATAAAGTTAAAAAATTCCAACCAAAAAAAATAATAGCGAACACAATAAAGCTTTTATTCAGGGTAGTCCAGAAAATATTAAATATTTTATTAAAATTTTATTCAACTTTCAAATTTAAAACTAGAATGTAACGATCTTCAACAAAGCAAAATTTTAAAAAGATTAACTCATTGGTTTCATTTTTGTGAATTGTATGCACTCATTTTTTCGTGCGCTATACTTATTTAGAACAAAAAGTCCAAATAAATATAAATAAAACAACAAAAATAAATAAAATAATATTTATCATAACTCTTAGAGCCGCAAAACAATCGATAGTGCTGTCGCTAGTTTGATTTTTTATGCACTACAGATACTTATTTTTCCGATACTATCGATAAAAAACTTGACTAAGAAATATTGTTTGCCACTTTATTAAAAATTATAAAAAATGTGTCTCTTTACAAATCATAATTATTAAGTTATTATATATATATATATATATATATATATATATATATATATATATATATATATATTAATTTATTTATTTATTTTTAATTAAATTCGTAAACAATTATGAACCAAATTATGGCTAAATAATTTTTAATATCTCATGAAATAAAACGTTAAAAATTATTTGCCCAACTATTTAATTCTTCAAATTTAACCAGAATCTATTCACAACTGACCCCAGATTCCATATAAGACCCTCTTCGGATATCACTTTTCCAATTACAAATAATGGTGTAGGTTATCATATGGTCGATCTTGGCCGACTATATCTTTTTTACCAGTTTTTATGTATCAACTATTGATCTCTTGAAATTAAATAATTTTTGTTATATATTTTAATTCATTTGTATTCAAATAAAATATGAATTTAATTTTTTATTCTTTAAAATAAAGCTACTTTTTATTTGAATTACCAAGGTTGGCTACCGTTATCGCTAAAAACCCATGCAATTTGACTACCGTTACTCCTAAAATGTTACAGCTAAAATAGCGATGGGGATATAGTTTGAAATATCGATAACACTAAAATACCCTTACCGAAACATCTGAAATTACCTCACTGCTAAAAAAAAAACTCCCTTACCGAAATAATCCAAAATACTATTAACGTTACCTTTTTACATTTTTGAATGGGTTGTCAGTCAATAGAGCTTCGAAAGAATTAATTAAATCTTAGCGTGAATTAAGAAATACTAGAATCTTTTAGTTGTGAATTAAGAAATACTAGTTCTTCATTCCACAATACCATTACCAAAAAAATAAATCAATAGCTTCATTCAAAGGTTTTTGTTCGAATAGAGTTAATTCTTTATTAAATTAATTTATAAAAAATTACATTCAATTTTTGTTAATTCAAATCTTTTCCAAATTAAATGAAAATATTTTTCTTTCATTAAATTTTTAATATTTTGTTTTTTAATCTTTTACACAATGAATTAAGAAATATTTTCTAAAACTAACTTGTAATAGATTTGAATTGAGGAAAATTTGAATAATTCAATAAATTTTTTGAAATTAAATTTAAGGAATTCAATTTAAGGAATTAATTCCGTATTGAATTAATTGAAAACATGTGAAGTACAAAGAATTTAAGCCTATGAGTTAAAATATTATAAATACTTTAAAGTTTAAAAGTGAATTAAAGAATTTGGTTACCAGCCTTGATTAAAACAATAAAAGGAAAATTTTACAACTATTAAAAAATCCGATAGTATCGATAGTTTTTTTTACGAACAATTGAAAATAACGAATGGAAGGGGTATCGATAGTTTTGCATCTCTTATAACTTACAACTTAACAAGTATTTCTAGTGTTAATCCTTCCTACATATCGAAAATTGCGAAATGAATAATACTCAGGGTATTAAAGGGTACGACTTAATGCAGTTAAAAGGAATCTATTTATAGATCTAGTGTGCAATTACTGTTTCTGTATGATGCAAATGTTTACATAATTTGTATCATAACTTTAATGTTTAGCTGAACAGAACAAACCCCACATAAACTGTTCGTTCGCTCTTACATTCATACATTATCAACAAACTTAAAATCTTAAATAATTTGATATTTTTTATTAGTTGCAATTTGCAGACTCGAAGACTGAAAATAAAAGTTAAAGTACTGACTAAGAAGCCACTACATTTTAAACATCTTAAATTCCGACTATAAGAAACTAAATACACATACGAGAAAAAGTTGTTTACACCCAAGGACACTTTGTATAAGAAATGAAATTATACTTTCTAGCCACAGCCAGAAGAAAAAGTTATTAACAGTTTATAAACATACAACAGCAAGCAGCAGAAAATAAAACGAAAATTAAAATAAACAAACAAAAATAAAAAAAAATTTGAGCAAAGGAAGTTTAAAGTGGTTGGTTGGATACTCCAAGAAGAAGAGGATTTTTCCATATATTTTATTTTTATTTCGTGTAAAAAAAAATAAGAATTAAAGAACCAAAATAAATCGCACAGAAAACGTTAAACTGCAGTTCTGGTATGTTATCCTTTTCGTACTCTTTTTTATACACTTCACCACAGGTGTAAAAGTTATATATAAGTTTTTCATTCCATTTGTAATTTCCATAATTTTCATCGGAGAGCAAAAAAGTTTATATTTTCTGGATACTTCTAAGAAATGTCGTCGATAGGATGATATCCGTCCGTCCTTTTGTCGGTTGAAATGGCGCTTATGAAGCCCACCGATAGATAACTGCCATATGTAATATATATCAATCCTTTCGAGAATTTTGCTATTGAAATTCAGCAAGATCGGTTCATAAATAGCGGAAATATATCGGTTTTTAAAACCGATTTTCGATTTTCTGAAGCCTCTATATACAGTATCGAGTATAAAAAATGCAACGCTAGGCTGTATGATTTTTGATTGCATTGATTAGGGGTATAACGTTATTTTTGCGGTCTTAACCAACTATTGTATGTTATTTTGTTCCAAATTGTTATAGGAATAGTTATTATGAATTATGTTAAAACTGTTGTAAATTAATGCGAGGTAATTTTAACTAAAAAGATGTTCATGATATTAAAAAAACACTCTTTCTTCATTCTTTTTAAGAATTTAAGAATATTTTAGAATAACATTATGATGATGGTATTAAAATCATTGCAAAAAATTATATTTAGCTGTTGATTCCATCACAATAATAATTGAAACTAGTTGCGTTATTTCGGTCCAAAATTCTTATACAATTATGAATTATCAAATTAAGCCAGACTATCATGAATATTTGATCACTTTTTCATAGAGAATTTTTGTAATATTTCAAACTAATAAAAAAAATAATATCAATTTCTATATAAAATTTTCCAAAATATTTAAGAAAAATAGCAAATTCCTTTTTTTAGTAGAAAGTGGGATTATTTGCTAATATTTATATGATGGGATTATTTGCTAATATTTATATTATTTGTAGTTTTCATGTATTTTAGTCTATATGAAAGAACAGCAAATCATGGTACTTAACAATACCATAGTTTATAAACATTTCCAATAACGATTTTTATCAAAATTTAAAAAATCATGTTAATTTTTTTACTAAACTTTTAATAATTTTCCTTACGTATAAAAATATTCGATAAAATTTTATACAACAAGAGTTTATGGTCACAATAAGCAAAATTTGTGAGACCAAAGATCGCATAGTATTTCTTATGCTCGATACTGTAAGTCCCTTTAAGCGTTTCGTTTTTGCGAAGAAGGTTTGGAATTTTTTTTTTCTGAATTTTTATGGTGAAGAAATTAACTAAATTTTTATAAAATTTCGATTCTTTTGAATTAACCATATTGCTCCATAAACAACCGAGTTATAGGCAAAAATCTGAAAAAAATATTAAAAATATACACACACAAACATATACAAAAAGCATTGCAATGACTTTCAGTGTTGTTGTTTTTTGTATAAGCAAGCAGTAGTTGTTGATTGTATATACATCAGTGTTGCCAGGGGAAGCTTGGAAAAATTTACAGATTTTTGTCAAGAAAGTTACAATTTTTACCAAAAGGTTACATTTTCGGAATTTAAAAAAATAAATACGATTTTTTTGTTTCAAAATTTCGAAGAAAATAATAAAAAATATAAAAATAAGCTTTAGAAGGTCCATATTATTAGGAAAATATTATTTTTTTTAGTCATCCAAGAGTTACTGTCATCTTTTATAAGTTTAGTTGACAAAATGCAAATACACATTGTTGAATAATAGCATCTCCAGCATCATTCAGATCAAAAGCAATTTTACAATAATCGTCGTCACTTAGATTAGGATTTAGTCCTATTGTCTTGTTATAGACATTCTTGAAAATAAATCCTTTTAAATTAAGAAATTTTTTTTAATCAATCATTTATTACGAAACTATCCTGCCTCTTAAGGGTTATAGTTAAAATCAGATGTTAATTCATGAGTATATTACTAAAATATTTTTACACCGATCTTGTACTTTATGCAAATTGAGATCTCTGACTTACTTAAGTATTTTTTTTTTATTCTTTCGTCAATAGTACTTCTAGTGCTAAAAATATTTTTGTAAAATTTTTTGGTGAAATTGTATAGTTTGGAATTTATAGGCTTTTGAAAAACATATTTCCCTAAGAAACTCATATGAAAAATTGTTTGTTATTAAAAATTAGGTAAAAAGGACAAATTATGTTAGTGAAACCGCTTTTTGGACATACCACAAAGTTAGAACCCCTTTCGCACGGCTGAAGCCCGGCTAATAGAAAAAAATTTTTATTATATAGGAAAAATTGCAGTATTAAAAAAAATAGGTTAAATAAAATTTAATAGAAAATTATTTATGTTTTATAAATGTCTATTCACAAGCTTTCAATTGATACTTAAATCTTTTTAATAATATAGAAAATATTACTATTTTAAATTAATTAGAGATCTCTATGAGTTTCTATGTTTGTACTCTTTTATATTTTGGTTGAAATACTACTTTTTTTTAATGAAAAAAATAGCTAAAAACACTTTTTGTGTAATTTTATAAACCGAAAATGTATCACAAAAATCTGAATGTATAAGAAAAGATCATATTTCAAATTTAGTTTCTTCAACATATCATAATTACCTTCTAAACTGTTTTCTTATAAGGTAATTTTTGAGTAAGTCGCGAAAAACTTGTTACTTGTTTTAATTTAGATATATATTTGCATGATCAATTTTGTCGAAGGAATAAAAGTTACGAAAATGATGTCAAAAGCAAAAAAAAGTTTCGAAAAATGTAACAATGTAAGCAAACGGCAACACTGACACAATCACTTTTTATATTTTATTGGACATTTTTTAGTTAGAAATATAAACATAAAGACTTAGTGTTATTTTTTGTATAAGCATATTTCTACATACAAACATCCATAGTAGTCATAACAGTCATTTTTTGTATAAGCAAGCCGTTGTTGTCGTTTGTATATACACACAAACATTTACATGAAGCATGGCAATGACTATTTGTTTTTTGTATAAGCAAGCAATTTAGTTGACAACTGCAGTATTATAATGATTATTGGTTTTTTTTTTTCTTTTTTTAAGCAAGCGTTGCTTGTGGAACAAATGTATGTTGTATTTTTTTAAGCAAAAATATGCAAATATTAAGGCATACTATTTCTTTTTATTCCTTGGTAAAGTGATGAAGCATATAAAAGATTCTGCACAGCCGAATATAGAGCTATAACTTGTTTTTTTTTTTTCTTTACTTTTTATTTTCCCTGACGCTGCAAGCAACGCTCATGGCAAGAATATGAATTGAAGCAGGGGCAAAGGAAAATATGCTGCTGCAACATTTACCGCGAATCCTGATTTATGAGTCGCTGAGTGCAGTGTAGTTAGTAGGGATTTTCTTACTGATTAATTGCATGAATTAATTTTAAATTTAAGAATTGTTTGCTTAGCATCGTTTTAAATATATGAAAAACAGCCGCAATCACTAACCGCACAAACCGCAACTGAATATCAGCAAAAAAAAAAAGAAACTGAAACACTAAAAGAACCCTCATATATAAGGATACAAAGGACTACTTGTACTCAACCAAAAAACAAGGCAACACAAATATACACTCCAAAAGAAATGTGTCAATAAGATTATAAAGGACATCGAAAGATTTAAATGTGTTTCTTTAATGCAATATGCAAATTGGAATTGTTAGTATTTACTTATTGTATTCGTACTCGTATAAAAATAAAAAAAAGGTCTAGACTTTAAATTGGAAATCACAGTACCAGTATTGTTATTTACCCTTTTTCTGTGTTTCCCTTTTAAAATTACTTAAATATTATGTAAACGGAGGGTCGAAATGAGGCCAATAATAATTTAAGATCAATTAAGTGCATGTGCAATTACAAGTTATAAACTATAGTTTTATAGCGATTGCATGTAATGCAAATAATATTTGAAAAGTTATTGATTTAAAGCTCATATCAATCAAATAAAAAGTATATGAGATGACTCATTGAAACTTCTTTTTTTTTTTTCTTTTCACTTTACTTAATCAACATCACTTGCGTCTTTTTGGAATCTTTTGTACACCAGAGTATAATAATTAAAACGGAGGCTCATCCAATAACTAAGGACCTTATTAAACAAAGAAACATTTTTAAATTTAAAGTTTCAGAATTTTTCATATAAATTTTTAAAGTTAAAAACCATCGCACAAGGGGGTCTCTCGAACAGTTTTCCGGCAGAAAGTCGATTTTTATGAAGGTTTGAATTATACAAAACTAAATATCGTATTCAATAGATAAAAATGTGCTGAAATTTACCACAAAATTATTTTTTTTATTAGGCCATTTGTTGAACTAGGTGAGCACCTCTAAATCTAAAGTTTTTTCAAACATTATTTTTTTTTTTTAAATGCATAAATTATATATATGATAACATTTTTAGTATATTTTCCTTATATCATAAATTATTGATATCTTTCAACTCCGAATCATATATTTTAAGATCCGTTTATTAATTAGACAATGATTAATATTCATTTTAAAATTAAAAATTCTTTAACTAAAATAAATTATGTAAGTTTTAAGTTTCAAGATATATAAGTTGTATAAGTCAGAGGTTGGAGAACATGAATTCATGTACAGGTTACAGCCAGTATTCCAAGGACTAAGGCCTGCCCTATTAAACAATATTCTCAACTTTCTAATTTAGCTTCAATAAAAATTTATAATTTTTTATGCAATTTGTATACATTTCTATGGCCAAAAAGAAAAACTATATAACTTAAGTTATGTCGTTTTCCATTTTCTTAATTTTTAGAATTGTTGTATTTCTTTACATATTGTAGACATTTTTTACAAAAATCTTTAGAAGACTGTGGTCAGCATAACAACATAATTTATCTAATTTTACATTTTTCGAAATGTAAAAATTTTATAAATTAACATATGCTTAAATTCATGATTGAATTTAATCAACTTATTTGAAATATTTAGTTTTTTAAGACATATATTTTATTTTCATAGTATTTTGGAAATGGAACAAGTACATAATTCAACATATACAAGATATATTTTAAAATTTAATTTTAGAAAAAAAGTATAACTTGAGGTATTATTTAAACAAAATATTAATTTTATAAAGGGAAAAACAATACCATTACTTTTCTGCTATATTTTTCGATAGCTAATATACATATCGGTTTGAAAAGTATACCAAATAATTTTCGTGTGTATTGCGGATATATTTACACGTTAGATAATTCAAAATTTTACTCGTATATCTACGACTTAATTTCAATTTAAAACCTAAAAAACGGTAATAAAAATTAATTATGTAGTTTTTCATTTTTGCCACAGATATTTGTGTACAAAATTATTTCCAAAATTAATTGATCGACATTGGATTTTAATTTTAGATCATTTAATAACGTTGCAAACAACTAAAACACAAATATCGTGTAAATGATCATTTAAATTTTAATAGTTAATACTCTTAAAAGTGATAACAGAAGATTTTTATAAGATTTTTCCATAATCCCAGCAAAAACTTTTTGGTTTTCGGTAATAACAACTACTTATTAAAGTAGTTTCTTGGTAATGAGGCGTCATTATTATTTGCCTACTCTGTATTACATTAATAAGTACTCAATAATATAATAGAACAATATTACTGCAATCACGTGGATGAGTTGGTTAGAGCGCCGGATTAACAACCAGAAGGTTGTTGGTTCAACCCCATTCTGAAGCTGTTATTTTTTTTATAACAAAATGTCTAAAAAGATATTTTAAACTAAATAGAGTTTTTGTCGCTTAGGATGCTATGTGCAAGATGGTGTACTGAGTAAGACGTTAGTCAGTAAATACGAATGGTTAGTGTGTGTCCAAGTTCGAGTCTCACTGACGGCAAAATTTTTTTGTTGTTTTTTTATTTTTTTCGTTTAGGTACATATTTTTTGAGTACCCCTAGAGTCAAAAAATAACTACATGAATTTGTGGACAAGTCGAACAAAAATAACTAGTTATTCAGGCAAAAAATAAGTAGTTTATTTTTGTTTCCAATTATACCTGCTAGCTTACCAGGAAAGCAAAGTTTTTGCTGGGATGTAACAACTTGATATAATTTAAAGTCAAATTTGATCTCCATACTAACATCTACATAAAATGGGGAGCTTTATGTAGACGTTAATGTAAGCTGATAGTCACAAGATTAAGTATCATAATTTTTACTTTAATAGAAACAGTAAAAACGTATATCGAAAAAATATTTTTCTCACTATTTGTACGAAATTCACTTGAGTCTGCCTTTTAAAGGAAGTTATGTGTCAAATTTCATTAAGATATCTTTACATTAATAACGGTTCGACGGACCGACTGACAGACAACGCTAAGTCGGTTTAGTAGATTGAAGGTGGCAAAATAACATCGCTTTTTCGTACTATAAGCGCTATTGAAAATTTTATAAATTTACGCATCTTACCATGATGAAAGATATAATTAAAAATACCTTAATATATTTTTACTATTTATTTCGGGTTTTCAATTGTAACATGTAACTTTTTTAACATTTTTAAGAAGCTGAAATCTTTTTCTCTTCAACGATATCAATATCTTGTTATAAAAACTTACAGTTTAGTTAATGCCGCAAAACTCCCTTTTTGCCCCAATGTGCATAGTTTTATACAATTAGGACATGAGGGCAAACTAAGATAGTTAAATACTCGAAAAGTTGTCAAATATTTGCTGTACATATATGGTTCAAAAGCCTGATACTTCTAAAAAAAAAGAATTAAAAAAATTCAACAAAAAACTAGGTTATATTAGATTACGTTCAATGGACAGCTTTAGATATAGAAAGAAACAGCTTGCTTGGATCCTATTGGTTCCGTTGTGTTACTCTGAGAATTCACATATCCATATCAAGGTTCGAATCGAACCAACCCGACGCATGCACAATGAATGGATTTCAATTTCAGAAAGATCAAGTAATACATGTTTGTACGGACTACCGAAGTTTATGATCCTGATACTCGTAAGAGCAGGACAGCAACATAGAAGATGTTCCACTAACTCCTCCTCTTCCTCAGAAATCCAGTGCCCAGAAACAATAGCTACAAGAGTTCGTAGCTGGCATTCACATGATAAAATTCGATCGCAATTAATCATAGTGGTGTAATATCTGTCTCCAGGTAGAATATTTTTGTTGAGCTCTCCTAAATAGGTACATCTACAAGATGATGGCGGTTCACCAACTAGTTGGTCCACTTCTTCATTTCGAAAAAGGGATCCGCAACGATATTACCCGGGGTATTTGAATGATGCCTTATCCTGATCATTTATAGGTTTGAATGTCTCGCCATCTCATTCAGAGATGTCCGCTATTCATGTACCTGCTTGGATATCGAAAAGACAATCGAGAGAGATTTATTCGCGTCTTCACTAACCGTACAAATTTCGATATCCACTCTGAATAGCCTGTAGTACCAGCAATTTGAAGGAAATGTTTTTCTACGGGAATATAAAAACCTCTCTTGCCCTCAACTCCTTCAGCAGATTTAGATCCATCAGTAAAATCTCAACTGATCCAGTTATTAGAGTGATTGATACTGAGAATGTTCTGTCCAGAATGGGTTTAGGTATACAATAGTCAATATTGTCGGGGATGTAATTTGAGATTGCTAACAAGGTTACATGACCATAGTCAATTTTGTTCCATGCACCTATAGTATTGAGCCTAATCCTCGATATGATGGTGATCTGGTTGGTCATTGGGTCTACCAATATTTAGTTCATTAAGAATACATTTATACAGAAACCTATATTGAAGCTTTTTTTGGCATTATTTCTCAAACGAGTTTTCACTGTAGCAAAAAGTGTAAAAGTGTTACAGTTGTAAAGAATTTTTTTCTGCAATTTATTTGGAAACCTTAATTGAAATTGTGTAATAAAAAATTCAGTATTAAAAAAGTACTGAAAATATATTACTAAAAATTTGGTACTAAAAAATTTTGCACAGAAAAATAACTGAGAAAAACAACACTAAAAATTAAGTACAAAATAATTTATTAAAGAAGTTGATACTAAGAAATTTGTACAAAAATTAAAAAATTTGTACTAGAAATTTAGTACAAATAAAATTACTGAGGTCATTAGTAATAAAAAATTGGTACTAAAAAATGAAAATGTAATGCTATGAAATTTAGAACTAAAAATTTAGTTCTAAAATTTTAATACTAACAAATTATTAAGAAAATAATTAAAAAATTAATTAAGGAAATTAGTAACAAAAATTTTGATTTAATAAGGGAAATAGTAGCAAAAAAATAGAGTACTAAAAAATTTAGTACTAAATTTGAGTACAACTCTAAAAAATTTAGTTTTTCAAAATTTGACATGTACTAATAAAAAATATAAAAGCTTTGCCCTAGTGTCACAAAAAAATAGTTAAAGATTTTATTTCAACTAAAATAGTTAAATATAGAAAAAATTTATTAATTATCAAATAGTACTAAATAATTTAATACCAGAAAAAAATATTACCAATATTTGAATATTTATTAAAGAAATTGATTTAATATATTTTATGCTAAAAAATACGGTACAACAATTTTTTTTAAATGTATCAATAAAAATTAAGTTAAATGATATTAATATTAAAAAGTTTTATACTAAAAAATTCTAAAAGATTTTGTTCTAATAATTTAATATTAAAAAATGTGTGTTCATTATTGTACTAAAAGTTCTGATACAAAAAAATTAGTAAAAATTTATTCCTAAAAATATGTGTACTAATAAAATTGGTTTTGCATTAAAAAAAATATTAATACCAAAAATAAAATAATTAAGGTGTTCTTTTTATAAAACTATGGCCTAAGTTCAAAAACATTTGAATACTAAAAGAACTACCGAAAAAATAAGTACTAAGGAAAAAGTATTGGTTATATATAACATTTTGTGTTTTGAAAAATAAATTCTTTTTAATAAAAATTTCACCTGAAACCAAAATTTGTATTGAAAATAAGGAAATTAGATTTGAGTTGTTGTTTTTACTATAAAATTCCGAAATGAATTTTCGTTAAAAAAAAATGAGCTATTTATAAAACAACAAAAAAGTGCTCAAATTTATATAATTAGAAATAAAAGATTCGAAAGAATTAACTCTTAATTTCTCTTTTCGAAAATAAAGTTGTAGAATTATGTTTTTGCGAATGGTATTATGAAGTCAAAAACTATGCTTTCTTTATTAAAAGTTAAGAAATAAAGGGAAGAAGGTTAAGATTTAATTAATTAATAGCCTTTATGGCCTGATTCAGTACGACAATCAAATTGTTTGAAATTAAAATTTGTATGAAAATTACTCATTTCTTCAAATACTTTTTGAGTATTTTTCATACAAATTTTAATTCTAAACAATTTTCTTGTTGTACTGAATCAGACCCTTAGTCTCATCTACAATCAATCACAATAAAGCAAGATGGGTGTCTTTACTACATTGTCATCAACCTACATATACGCCCTCTAGTGTTGATTTATGCAATTGCTATATTTAAAGTTTGTGAAAAGAATAAAGTACTAAGCATTAGTGCGGTGATAAAATAAGCTAAATATTGTCGCTTTGTGTTCTTATTTCGTTTTCCGTCTGTTTCACAAAACAAATTTGTATGTACATATAAATGTAGTTATTCATACATATTTTTTATTTCCTCATTTTATGATAGGAAATGACAAAGTTTTGCAAGAAATGGTATTTATAAAATTTCCCAAGAATTTTGAAACGACAGTAATTTTGGTGTAGAATACTGAGAAGTTTTTTGAGATTTATTTAGAACAATTAAAAATTTTTGCCGTTTGAAAACGATTCGTTTTACAAAATGCGACCTTAAAAATAAAAAAAAAATAACTAATAAATCTTACTTTAACAAAATACAAAAACTCCTCCTTATTTTTTACAACATTTATATTTATTATGTATATTTATTATATATTTTACTCACTATTAATTGTTTTCTTTTCTTTACTCCACATCTTAAGGAAAACTCCAAAATGCGTATTAAACCCAACGCGCATCAGTTAAATAATTCACAAAACAACAATAAAAAAAACCTGTTATTTTGCCTTTTCTTCTTTTGTAACAATACAAAAAAACACTTTCCTCTCACAACCCATATAACAATAAAAAAGGGCAAGTGATTGCTGCAGCAGCGCAGCTCCACCATCTTTTCAACATGACAACTGCATTTTTTTTACAATATTTGCACTAAAATTTAAACACTTTTTTGACCAACTTTTTCATAATTTTCTTTTACAAAACTTTCGGAATATTGTCGTAAAAACTTTGAAAAACATTTTTAATACAATATTACAACAAACAAGACACAATAACTATTTTTAATTAATTAAATACGAGGACGATTGAAAATAAACACATTTTCCCGACAAGTACCGGCTAATAAACTGATTGATTCTTTTTATTTGACACTTGTTTATGTCTAATGCACTCTCACTAGTTAGTAAATGGGGTTACCAAGCCGTTATTAAAAGTGGTAAATATGGGAAATGATAATTAAATCGATGTATATTAGGAAATTTAATAGCGTTTACTTTTTTAAGAAAAATTTGGAAAAAATGATCGATATAGAGAAAATTTTAGATTAATTTTCATTTTAGAGAAAATTTTTGATTAATATTCTTTTTAAAGAAAATTTTCGTTTAATTTCCTTTTTTGTGAAAAATAATCGATTAATTTTCTTAGAGAAAAATTTCGATAAATTACATTTAATAGGAAATTTTCGATAAATTTGCTTTTTACAGTAAGTTTTCAATAAATTTCTTTTTTATAGTAAATGTACAATAAATTTCTTTTATGGTAAATTTTTATAATTTCTATGTTTTCGACATATTTTTGATAGTAATCCATAGTTTTCGATAAATTTACTTCTTATAATAAATTTTCGATAAATTTTCTTTTATAGTAAATTTTTGATAAATTTCCTTTTATAGTATATCTTCGATAAATCTCCTTTTTTTAGTAAATATAAATATTCTATAAATTTTCTTTTTATAGTATATTTGCGATAAATTTATTTTTTATGTTCAATTTTCAAGAAATATACTTTTTATAATAAAAATTCTTAGTTTCCTTTTTATAGTAAATTTGCAATTAGTATATTTTTGCTGTAAATTTTCGATTAATTTATTCTTTATAGTAAATATTCGATTAGTTTCCTTTTCATAGCAAATCTTTGAAAATTGTCCTATTTATAATAAATTTACGATTAATTTTTTTAATTAGATTTTTTTATATTAAATTTTCGACACATTCACATTTTTATAATAAATTATCGAAAAACTTCACATGTAATTTAAAGGAAATGTTGGAAAAACTTCCTATTATTTAAGTACATTTTATAGTTATTTTTCGATACGTGAGTATAGTGTAGTCACTATTCGGTGTTAACACACGAAAACTACCTGGATGCGCTCTCTAGTGTTAAGATAGTTAAAACATATTGTAAACGGTGGTGAGATATAATAAGAACATATAGTGTTGCCATGTGATAGGTTTGATAATTCACTAAATTTGGAATTTTTCTTTAATTTACCTTTTGTGTTTATTCTTCACAAAATAGTTGAAGCATTTTTTTGACATTTCTTTTTGCTTACTGTTTCTTGTTGTATGCAAATAAAAACAAAATAAAAAACAGTCTTTTCTAAACCTCCGGCTGCTTAAGTTGTTGTTGGCGGTGAGCGCGTTATTCATTTATGTTTAAAAGTTGTAAAAAGATTTTTAATAAAGAAATTGTTTAACAATTAAAGCAAACATTAAGTACATAATTGCAAAATACTATTAAAACATATTGTTGCAAAATTACCACAAAAAAAAAAAAAAAAACAGATTTATAACTCATCAAGTGCGGTAGACGAGTTAGTAATAAGTATGTGTGTTTAAAATTGCCCAAAAATAAAAAAGTGTAAAAAACTAAAATTGGAATTAAGAAGAAGATTGATGATGATGTGATTGCATCTTTTTAAGAAAAGAAATAATAATAAAAAAACAAAAACAAGTTTTAATTCAATACACGCTTATTATTAAAATTCGTTCGACGAATCAAGTTTTTTAAGAAGGAAAGTTTTGTTTACATTTTTTTCTTCTTCGTCGTGGAGTTGCTCTTAAAAGTCTTACAATTTTCAAAAGAATGTTAAGTGTAAAGAAATTTTTAAAAGCAAACTATTTTTAAAAGTAAACGAAAGAAATACTACATCCACTTACATACTTTTTAACAGCCTTGACATGATTTATTAAAACAATTTTGTTAAACAAAAAGAAAACCATAATGATTTATTAGAAGATTCAGCCAATTCCCTGTTAGAAAGGGGATTTTTTCTTTCGAAATTCCGTTGAAAAGCAAAACGGCTAATTTATTAAAGGTAAGTGCGATTTATTTATAAATGAACTGATATTTTTTGTTATTCTTTAGCTTTTTTTATACCTATTTTTGTTTGAATTGCTTTTGAAGTATTTTCAAATAGATCATCTGGCAGATGTCTGAGTACATGCTTTTTGTTTTTGTAGTTGTGATATTATTATAGTTGTTTTTATTATGTTAAACATTAGATATGAGATTATTATTACTTTCGGATTACAGACAAGTTAGACGGACAGACGGAAAGACATTCAAGTCTATTTCATACATGGATTTACCTCCTACAGATTTGTGTGTAAAAAACTACTTCTTAATAAATAAAATGATAATTTTTTTTAACATAATTTAACTTAAGGTGGTTGCCAGATATTATTTTAAAGAATCTAGTAGGGAAATTTTAATAACCAAAAATTTCTAATTTAAATCATATACACATGTGTAAAATTTGTATAGGTAGAAATATTCGATAAAATTCCGATATATTTCCTTTTTATAAAATATTTTTTCAATAAATTTCCTTCATATGTAAACTTTTCATAAATTTCCTCTTTATAGGGAATTTTTAATAAATTTCTTTTCTGTAAGAAATTTATAGGAAATGTTCAATAAATTTCCTTAAAAAAAATAATAATAATAAATTTTGTTATCATAGGAAATTTTAGAAACATTTTCTAAGCTTCCTATTTGCAAGAAAAAGAAATTTTGTCAAAAATTTCATAGAAAAAAAAAAAAAATTATCAGTCCTTTTTCTATGAAATTTTTGACAAATTTTCTTTTAATAGGAAATTTAGGATCAATTTCGTTTTTATAGGAAATTTTCAATAAATTTCCATTTTATAAGAAATATAAAGTAGTTTCCACTTTTAGAAAATTTTTGAGGTTTACTTTTTATTGGTCATTTTTGATAAATTTTTGATAAATTTTCTTTTCATAGTAAATTTCGAAGCAATTCCCTTTTTAAATAAACATTTTTAATCATTTTCCTTATAGAAAATTTTAAATAATATCCTTTTTATAGACAATTTTTGAGAAGTTTCCTTTATATAGGAAATTTGTGATGTCTTCTTTTTATAGATAATTTTCAATCAATTTTCTTTTTCAGGCAATTTTAAATCAATTTCCCTTTTAAGAAAATTTTAAATCATTTTTTATAGGAAATTTTAAATCAATTTCCCCTTGTTAGGAAATTTTCAATAAATTTTTTTATGGGAAATTTTTGAAAAATTTCCTTTTTGTACGAAAATTTCCATAATTTTTCCCTTTATAGGAAATTGTCAATAATTTTCCTCTTTATAATAAATTTTTTTGATAAATTTCCTTTTAATAACAAATTTTCAATAAATTTCCTCTACAGGAAATTTTTAATAAACTGCCTTTTTTGTAGAAAATTTTCAGTAATAATTGCGTTTTTATATGAAATTTTCAATAAATTTTCTTTTTATAGGAAATTTTTAATAAATTTCCTTTTTATCTGATAAATTTCCCTTTTATGATAAATTTTCGATAAATTTGCTTTTTATTGTAAATTTTCGATAAATTTCCTTTTTGTAAATTTTTAATAAATTTCCTTTTTATAGTAAATTTTCATAAAAATTTTTTAATAAATTTCTTTTCTACAGGAAATTTTTGATTAATTTCTTTTCTTTAGGTTATTTTTGATAAACTTCCTTTTAATTTCCTTCCAAGACTTGAGGTTGGTGGCATCATTTTCCACATCAAACCAAAATAAATGAAATTACAACAACAACAACTATTCATCTAGCGTTTACACTTCATTATCATATTCTTGACTCACTTCACAATTCAATTCAATAATTTATTTGCTCTTCTTGCATTAAACAACATAAATAAAAAATGTATGTAAAAAAATATTTTATAAATTTTTTGTGTAAAACATTTCATCATAATTTTAATACGAACAAGAGTATTATTTGTTGGTTTTGTTGTTTTATTTCCCTATTTACGAAACGAAATGAAATAAAGTTCTTTTTGTTTTTTTCACACTTTCCTCAACACACACATCAGGGCTGCCAGATACTTTTTTTGGCCAACCCCAAAATTTAAAAAAATTTCTCAAAAAATCACCACTTAACAAAAAGTCGTTTTATAATTCAAAATAATCCTATTTTTAGCAAGTGTTTGTTCTTTCTTTTTATAAAAATAAATTTTGGATGAATATTTTTACATAACTACATATGTATAAAAATACATTATATATTAAACTTCAGATTCACCATCTTGTAAATCAGAGGAATTGGTACTTATACATAATTTTAGAATTAAAATTTTTCAACATGTCTAATTAAATTCTTGGAACAGATTTTATTAATATTAACAGATTAATGACCAAGGTAATATCCAGCAGAAGTATTTGTGTAAAACTTTTGTTTTACTATTGTTTATACTTGATGTATAAAATTTGAAAAAATGTATTAGGCTTTCTTTATGGGGAGTATATTTAATTGGGGGTAGTATTATGAACATTTCCAGGATGATTTTGTTTACAAAAATAAGTAAGGATTTACAAAAAAAAATTTACAAAAAAGCTTCATTACTAAAAATATCAAATACAAAAAGAACATTATGAAAAACAAAACCTTTAGAAATTGTCAAATAAAATGTTTTGTTCTTTTTCTGAAAGAGTGAAAATTCATGATCAACTTTCTGATATTGTCATTAATATATTCCCTAAATTTTTATTACTTTTAAATCGCTGTTTGACACATTTAAAAGGAAAGGAAAAAACTGCAACTCTAAACATCAAAAATAACAGTCGACTCAATTAGGTACAGTGGTTATTAATGAGTTAATATGCCTCCTGAACTTCATACCGCTTGCTATTTCGTAGTCTTTCTTTTTTTGAACTCGTAACCGCATTCTACGCATGCATTGCTTGTCGAGATCGTTGGATATTAAGGACTGCTGGAACAAGTTCTTTATAATGACATGTATCTGCGGAATCTTTAAAATTATATACTTTTATGCAAATTTTCAATTTCATTAACTAAACAAAAAATGCAATTACATAATTTCCCCGAAACAAAATCCCCAAAATATTTTTAATATCCCCAACATATTCCCCAATTCCCAAACAAAAATTGTTATCCTTTTCTGCAACAAAAATTCTTCAAATTTTTTGTCAAAAACCCAAATCTGGCAGCCCTGATAATAATAAAAAAACGAAACAAAACAAAAACATTTATTTATTAATTTAGTTGTATTTTTTCGCCCTTCTTCTGCAAGATTTTTTGTTTTTCTGACGCATTCAGCAGATACAATAGCAGCAACAACAAATATGATTTGTATAAAATTTTAATTACAGTGAAAGCTTTTGTATGTGAACTGGAAAATGAGAATGTAAAATTTATGTTTTGTGTTTTAAAATTATGTTAAAATAGTTTCATTCCAGATTCAAGAAATTTATTTAAATTCAAAACAAATTAAATTTGTATTAATTAAATAATTCTTTTGTGGAAAAATATAAATTTTTGTCGGTTCATTTTCTGCGTTATGAATTTTGTATGAAAATTATTATTGTGAGTTAAATATGCAGCTACGAGGGCGGGTTAAAAAGTGGGTTAATTATCAATTTTAATTATTTTGTATGAAAATATTATTATAAGTTAAATAGGCAGCTGCGAGGGCGGGTTAAAAAGTAGTTTAATTAAAATTAGGTTATCAGATACATTTTAAATTTTAAATTAATAAATGTGATTTTATTATTGTTTGCTTTTGTTCTACATTTTAAAATTATTTATTATTACTTTTTTTTAATTTTCTTCGTGCCAATTATTGTCTATCTGCTCTATGTAACTTTTATATAGTCCAACTTCTTTCACCACTTTTCAAATAAGGTAGGTGACTAACAAGAAAAAAAATCTTTGAAATGAATGCAAATTGCTTTCTTTCTTCTGACATTTTATTTGTTTTACTTTATAAATCAACATTTCTGCTTTATATTACCACCCACTCTGTTTATTCAGCCATATTTAGATTTCATCCGGTTTCTACAGCTGAGACATTTTAAAAACTTCTACAACTATTATTTATCCAGTAGTGTGTCAAATGGCAGACAATTTTTTTACACTAAGAAACCAAAAAAAAAAAAAAAAAAGTTTCAGTTTTATTTCATAATTTGGAAGGAAAAAATCTTAATTGATTGATATCTGATTAACAGATTGATTGAAGAAGATATTCCTTGATTTATTCAAAACTTTATTAAAGTGTATTTTTATTAATTTAGTTATAAATTAATAAGTTATGATTTGCCTCAAAGCAATAATATTTTAGAAACAGAAATATGAATATCATTTTTGGTTTTAAGATACACTTAACCAAAATACTTTGTCTTGAAAAATTGTCCTTAATACTATCAACTTTTAGTAGAGCGTCTTTGAAACTCATTGTGTGTATTTTATTCTTTAATGTTATAAATTTTCCAGAAAATTATCAAAAATTTCCCTAATATTTTCTTTAAATAGAAAATTTAATATAAATAAGAATTAAATATATGGAACATGTTCTATAAGAAAGAAATTTATTGAAAATTTTCTATTAGAAGGAATTTTAGCGAAAATTTTCTATAAAGAGGAAATTTATTGAAAATATTCTATAAAAGGTAAATTTATCGAAACTTTTCTATAAAAATGAAATTTATCGTAAATATTCTATAAAAAGGAAATTTATCGAAAATTTACTATAAAATGGAAATTTATCGAAAATTTACTATAAAAGGAATTTTAGCGAAAATTTTCTATAGAAGGGAAATTTATCAACAAATTTCTATAAAAGTGAAATTTATAGAAAATTTTTTATGAAAGGAAAATTTATCGAAAATTCTCTACAAAATGGAAATTTATCAAAAATTTTCAACAAAGGGAAATTTATCGAAAATTTTCTTTAAAAATTAATTTTATCAAAAGTTTTTTTTTTAAGGGAAATTTATCGAAAATGTCCTTTAAAAGGGAAATATATTGAAAATTTTCTATAAAATGGAAATTTACTTTAAAAGGGAAATTCATCGAAAATTTTCTTAAAAAAAGGTTATTAGCAAAAACTGTATAAAAAGGAAAATTTTTTAAAATAGAAAATTTTTCAAAAAGAAATTTATCGAAAATTTTCTATAAAAAGATAATTTATCGAAAATTTTCTATAAAAAGATAATTTATCGAAAATTTTCTATAAAAAGGAATTTTTTCGAAAATTTTCTATAAAAAGGATATCTATCGATAATTTTCTATAAAAGGGAAATTTATGGAAAATTTTCTTTAAAAAAAATTATCAGAAGCATTGTATAAAAAAGAAATTTATTGAAGATTTTCTTTATATCATTCTTTAAAAGAAAATTTATCGATTTTTAATAGCAAATTTATTGGAAATATTCTTTAAATAGAAAATTTATTGGAGATATTCTTTAAATTGAAAATTTATTTAGCATTTTATTTAAACTGAAAATTTTTCGAAATATCTTTTCTAAAATGGAAATAAAAAGCGAGCTTTTATCAAATATTTTCCATAGAAAGGAAATTTAATGAAAACTGAATTTATCGAAAATTTTCTTTAAGTGGAAAATTTATTATAATTTTTAATTAATTTTCCACTTATTTGAAAATAAAATATTTATTAAAAAATTTATATAAATAAAAAAATTATCAAAAATTTTCTCTAAATGTAAATTTATGTGAATTTTTATTTAAATATAAAATTTATCGAAAATTTTCTTTAAATAAAAAAATTTATTGAAAATTTTCTTTAACAATTTTTGCGAAAATGTTAAATTAAAAATGCATTAAAGAATTCGTTGATATAAAAAACTTATTGAAAATTTTCTTTAAATAAAAAATTTATCGAATATTTCCTATAAATAAATAATTTTCGATAATTTTTTTATTTATAGATAAATTTTTAATTTATAGAAAATATTCGATAAATTTTTTATTTAAAGAAAATTTTCGATGTTTTTTATTTATAGAAATTATTTTATAAACATAACATTTGCATAAATATTCCTCAAACATGAAATTTATTCAAAATTTTTTTAGAAATAAAATATTTATCAAAAAATATCTTTAGTATAATAATTTATTCACAGTATTATTTAAACTGAAAATTAATTGAGAATTTTCTTTAACAAAAAAAAAAAAAAAAATGTATTGTAAATTGTGTTCAAATAGAAAATTTATGGAAATTTTTCTTTAAATGAACAAGTTATAATTTTTTTTTTTTCTCAGTAACTTTTGGTACACGTGATCATGGAGTTCTAAACCTATAAACTCCATCTTTTTTTAATTAACTCTACTTTCTGATATAAACTGTCATGAAAAAAAATTAATAAGTTCGTATCACATATTGCAATAATATGTTTAAAACGAATTAAAAATGATATGATTCAATCAAATGCCAAATAATTATAATTCAAATCTACAAGTTGTATTCACATATTTTCTAATTCTGCTCAATAGTTTTGAAGATATTAATACAATTGTGTCGAAAAAATTTTCTAAAATTAACAAAATTAAAAATATTTTTGTGTTTTTTTTTTTAATTCGTCAAAAATCTAAAACCACAAAAAATATTCTTTCCAATACTTTTTCGTAAAACTGGATATATTATATATTTCATTAAAATCGTTAGATAAATATCGACTTTATTCACAATTCAATGAAAGCATTTTATTTAAAAATAATACAAAAATAATAAAATTATTTTAATAGGAAAATATTTTTAATAAAGCATCACTTATGAATAAAGTCAGCATTTATCTATCAATTTTAATGTAATATGGGCCGTGTTATTTGTAACATATTTAGCTTTATAATAAAATATAAAAATTAAATTTTTTGAACTTTTTGGTTTTTTTTTAAACAAAAATTTTTTAACAAACTTAATTTCTTTACTCATTATTATTACTATTTTTTGTTTTTTTTTTTTTAATTAAGAATTAATTATTTGAACTTAAATTAAACTTAATAAAATGCTCATTACAATTTGTTAAAAATTAAAAAAAACATCATATTTAAAATAATTCTATTAAAAAACGTAACATTTAACTCATCAAATTAAAATTTATGAACTTTTTCTATAAATTATTGTTATTACAAAAATAAATTAAATTTACTAATTCAAAATAAATAACCCCCCCAACTCATTAACATGTATGAAGAAGATTACATGGTATTTCCCATAAAAGGAGGGCGCACAATGAATGATACGCCCCAAAGCCAAGTATAGACAAAACGCGTAAGGTCGTTTGTGCGATTACAGACTAGCGTCGTAATCAGTCATTTCTTATGGTGAACTTTTGTTTCTCTTGTTTAAAATTCTATTCTAAAGTTTAAGTGACTAAATAAACGATTGAATGAGTGAGTGACTGAATAAATAAATGGGTTGCCATAAATAGTTTCCCTATGTAGTTTTTACATCCGTTGCCAATATATTTTGTACTTATTACACGACTTTTTTTTATTATATTGTGGTGTTTCGAGTGCGCGACGTTGATGACAAGTATGTCTCGGTTTGGTTCATTTTGAGTTCTCTTAATAAATGACACAAGCAGCCAGACTTTCTATAAATTTTGTCTGTTTTTCAATTTTCCATTATAATTAATATGGACATTAACTGTTTTTTTATTTTTTATTTAATATTATTATTCTTTCTTTTTTTAATTTTTTCCATACATATGTTTATTTGTGTCTAATTCAGTTCCATTTTTTTTTTCTTTAATAACAACAGAAAACTTTTATATGCACGCAATAAAATATGAATTTTGTTTCTAGCTGTCATTTGAAGTTGCGGCGGTACACGTTGAAAAAATAAGTAATAAAATTTATTAAAAAATAAAAATGTTATTAAATTAAAATAAAATAATATCAAATATGTATATAAAGAAGTAGTAAAAGAAGTTTATATTCCCCTATGTTAAAATGTTAAAAATTTTAATTCTCCTATGAACTCAAGAGATTAATAACTCAAAAACATCAAATAAATCTTAGAGATCTTAGAAATGTTCTCAATAAATAATAATAATGTATAATAAAAAAAAAAAAAAAATGAATTAAATAAATTTAATTTTAATTAATAAATTAAAATTAAAAATTTTTTGTTATCAAATTAATTATTAATACTCTAATTTTTCAAACAATAATTATTTAATATCTATAATTTCTTTCAGTGTTTTCATGCGTTAACTTGTGTGTCTTTCCGTGCATACATATGCGATGTTTTAATTCATTCATTCATTCATACGTTCATTTAATTCGTACATAATCAAAGTAGTGTTTCCGGTTATAACTATGAATGTAAACAAAAATATTTTATATATTTAGCAAAAAATAGAAAAAAAGTAGGCAATTATTTATTTGTGTAAATTAAATAATTACAAACCTTTTGCAAAATCACAGAAAAATTTAAAGAAAAAAATATTTTTACAGTGCTGTCAGAATTCATAACATCTTGAATTTATAAAAACACATAAAATGGCGTCAAGTTATTTTATGTAACACAGGGCGACAAAATAGGTATTTTTTCTGCAAAACAATTTTCAAACAGTGCAATATTTTCACTGATAAGAAAAATTGTGTCGAAAAAAATAAAAAAAATAATTCTTACAAAATTTAAAAATTTTTGTTTAAAAAAAAATCGTAGAAAATCGAAAACTGTGAAACATTTTTAATTTTTCTATTTTATCGTAAAGCTACAAATAAAATTAATTTATAAATGTCGATTTTATTCCCAATCAAGTAATGGTATCTCTATAAAAATAATGATATACTTTTTCTTAATTAAATTTATGCATGAATTTTAATGAAATATGAATTGATTTATTTCTAATATATCCAGCTTTATGTTGAAAAGAAAGAAAATGTTTTTTGTGCTTTCGATTTTTGACTATATATATATATATTTTTTTTTTTTAACAAACATTTTAAAATGTTTGAGAAATTAAATTTTTTTTTTTGGCACAATTTTCTAATATCTCAAAAACCAAATTTTAAAAATGAGTTAGGTTTAGCTTTTAGGCAATTAGGGTGTACCCAAGTCAAACAATTCGTTCTCGAGATATAAAGAAATATGTGGTGATACTTAGAGTGATCGATTATTCGACTTTTTGGTTTTTCGGTTTTCGAATAGTTCGAATAGTTGAAATTTTGCGAAAACCGGTTGCATTTTTTTAAATTTCGAAATTTCGAAAATTGAAATTTCGGTTAACCGTTTCTTTTTTTTTTTTCTTTTTTGTAGAAGTTAATATTTCCATCAAAAGGCTGTCTATTTCTTTAAAAAACTCAAATAAATTTATGACATTTAAGTTAAAAGTTATTAGGTATAATTATTTTAAGAAAAAACTTTTAATTAAGGTATTAAAATAATACCCTGCTGAAAAATAACAATTTTTTATTTTCATTCGAAAAGCAATCTAATGTGGGCTGCTTAAGGACATCACAAAAGAATTTTCAAAAATTTGAAACACCCTCAAAACTTTGAGATATTGCGAAAAAATATTTTCTAGGGTTTTTCCTGCTCTGGAGATATCGTAGCTCTCTAAATTTTAAATCAATTTAAGTTTTTTAAATTGACTTTTAAAGCAGAAGAATGCGCCTTTTTAACTATATTAAAATCTTTAATAAACACTCCAAATTAGTCTGAGATCACACGAGGCAATTTTTGCTACTGAAATTCTGATTTCGTGTAAGATATAGCGGGAGGGAATATGAAAGGAAAAAATTTGCCTGTACTTCGAAATTCGCTTTGTTTTTTATTTTCGTACTTCAAAACAAAAACAAATCAAGGCAATTATAGTAAGCAATGCTGAAGAAAAATTTTTTGTAAATGCAAGTTTAAAAGTAAAAATATAAAAATTTCAGAAAGAAAAATTGCTGAGCGTGAACTCACTTAGTAATGATTTATTCAACAATTTTAAATTTATTTTCCTTATTTTTTTTTTCGAAATTTTGAGTTTGATGTAAATTTTTTGGACTTTTTTTCTTTGAGACTAAACATATTTATATACAAAATTTTCTACAGTTTTTGTCTAATTTGAAACTACTAAATCTTGTTATATTAACAACTAAAATGTTAAAAATTATTATGGCGTTGTATATATAATTTTGTAATAAATCGCAGTTAAACTCGAAAATTTTGCATTTAAAAATATATACAGTTGAAAAACTAGATCCTTCTACTTCAAAAAAAAAAATAAAAATAATAACTCGAAATTTTGAGGGTGTATGATGTCCTCAAGAATACTTTTAACGTGATACTATAAATGAGGAGTATTTAATGAGAAGTTTTTATAGTATGTACAGAAACTATGGCTTAATATGGAAAAAGCTTGAAGCAGTTTTTTTCGAAATCTCTTTCAAATACAACTCCTCTAAAAAATGAAATATTATTACCAATATTTAATTACCCTATGATATTTAAATTGTTTGTTATAATGTTACAGGTGTTATGAAAAAAAAATTTATTACATTGATATGTGTTTTCCATTCAACATAAATAATTATTACTTATAATTATATTTGTTTAAACTTATATAATTAATTTCAATTTAATCCTTAACTATATTTATATTTAAAACATTATAAGAAATTGTACTTTATGAATATTAATCAGTTAACAATTTTTTTCCATTCAAATATTAGTATTTAGTACGTATGATTTTTGAAGTAAGATGTTATTTTTAAAACCGGTTTTTTGTGTTTGAAAAAACCGGTTTGTTCGTCATTCGAAAAATTATCATTTTAAAACCCGACAGTATTTAAACCGAAAAAAAAACGGTTCTAAAATCGGTAGGAAAACCGCGTCGATCACTCACCCTATTAATGCTTCACTAATTTTCTATACGGTGGTTTATACAGAGAATTAGAGCCGATTAAAAAAATGTTTATAAACTTAAGCTATGTTCACATTTGGCAAATATTTGGTCAAAATTGCGTGACCACTAGTTTAATAAAAATATTGTTTGCCGTTATTTGATCTTGTAAATGTTTTGTAAGAGAAAACAGCATCGAAAAAAATTCAATAAAATATCGGCTATGAAAAATGATAAGTAAAAAATCGTTTTCCATTAAAAAAGAGAAATTAGGAAAAATTTTATATAGTGGTTACGTCATTTTAATCAAATATTTGACTAGTCTGAACGTGTCTTTAGAACTTGATCACCACTTGTACTCAAATTGACTATCTAGAATATATATTGCACTGTATAATAAATGAAATTCAAAAGTGTGTTTTAACTACAAGTCGTAATTACTTTTAATTTTCTTATTTAATTCTTTTTTTTATTCATTCATTGTGACAAACTGTTTTTGGCTTAAAAAATATTTGAAAAAATTGCATAATTATTCAAGTTAAAATCTGAGTTCTTTTTGTTTGTTGTATAGAAGGAAACTACACCTTAATTTGCCTTTGTTTCGGAGGCTTATCTTAAAGGAATCATTTAAATTGTTTTTGTTTATTTTTAATAACTTGAGGTCATTAACATTTGTTTAAATGAATGATAATGAAATTTATAATTAAAAAGTAAGTTCCTAAATCTTATAAAAAGTATCAATGCAATGTATCAGAATTATAAATAGTCAATTCTGGATATAAAGTATCTCAACGTGTAAAATTTTCAAAATTCTATGTAAAGAATGGGTGCAAAAAAATAGTGCATACAATTCTAGTTGCAAAACTCAAAACAATCGGTGAATTCTATTTTAATTTATGTTTTTCTTAAAGACTATTATAATCAAGTTTTAAATTTAAATTGTTAACTTAATTTTTATTTGTTTTTAAATAAAAGTTTTACTTTTTCTAGAATACCTCCCATAAGAACTATTATTGAGTTTACTGCTACATTTTTGCTGGAATGTATGCACTTCTTTTCTTTTTTTTTTTAGTAAGCCTCAATACATTTCAAATGAGCAAAGTTTTATACAGTTCGGTGGATTGACCTTCTTTGGTACATAACAACGCCATTTGTTGAATGAAGTGCATCTTTATCCGCAAAACATTCATTATTTTGAAGGGAATTCATCTTAACCATTTTCGCCTACCTTTTGTCTCTAAACTTTTTCTAGCGTTGCTTTCAGGAACTTTTTAGGTCTTCAGACCTTTTTTTAACTTTTATGACAAAAATTCAGTTTTCTTTCAGAGATGTTGGGATTTCCTATTAAAATTTCTATTATTTTGTCAAGGGTTCTTCAATCTGAAAATCCAGTGCCAGGTTTCCTCTTGTTGGTCAAGAACTCTATATATTATTATAAGAAACTGCATTTCTTGTGCTTAAAATGAACGGAACTGTTAGTTATTACGTTTTAGAACATTTTAATAATTTTGGCATTGATTTGTTACAGCATATTTTTGTCCTAACAGCATATTTTTTGGCTTAGCTGCAAATTTTGTCATATTTTCATAGAAAATCCTTCTTTTAGAGCATACTTTAGCAATTTGAATCGCATATTTTATTTGTATTCAAGGTCATAATTTTGCATATATTACATTAAAGAATATATTTTGCATTCAAAATAATTTTTTACATAACTTATAACTTGCATTTTACTTTCTATAGTCAAATACGTTATTCAAATCCAATATCATGATACAGTGAATATGTTTTAGTGCAAAAAAATATATATATTTTTTTTACCGATTTCTAATTAAAGTCAAATCTTATTTGGCATGGAAAAGTTGTTAATTTAAAATTAACCAGAAGAAGTAATATTATGAGAACATATTTCAAAATTTTAAGAGCATATTTTCCGATTTTTTAGAGCATATTTTTGCTTGCCTTACTTATGAGCGAAATAAAAGATCTTTCAAAAATCTTCTACAGATCTCTAAATTGGTTTAGAAACATGCTTCTCTTTATGTTTCGTTGTTTCACCACAAAAAGTTTTTATTAAAAAATCCCAGCAAGAAAAAAACCATCAAGAGCTTCCGAAAAAGAACATTTTCACCAGCTTTTTCGAGTTTTTTTTTTTAAACTTATTAATAATACTTTAAAAAAAAGTGGAAATAAATGTATTTTTAGGTTAATAATTCCTAAGAAATTTAAAATTTTAAAAAATTTAAAGCATTTTTATTATCTTTTAAGGCTAAAACAAATTTTTTGTTAAAAAATTTTATGAATATAGTTTTAAGAGAAATACTTTAAAAGAAATGAACAAGAAGCATAAAAGAAGAACATTCTTCCAATGATAACCAAGGGTTAAAAAAAGAACTTTTGCAACTATTTTGCAGCACTAAGTACTTCCTTCCAATGACAACACAATATTAAAATTTGCTGGGATATTTTGCACGAAGCATAATTTTTTCCACAAAATCCAGCATTTCACCACAAAGTACAGTTTGACAAAATACTCGGTTATAAAGAAAATCCGATTTTTCACCATAAAATAAATTTTCGACATAAAAATATTTTTAACCACAAAATTGTTTTTTTAACTACAAAATTAATTTTAACTCCAAAAACTTGATTACAACATAAAACTATTTGTTTAATACAACAATTAGTTTTGCTTTAAAAATTAGATTTCATCACAGAAACTAGTTTTCACTACTTTTACTACAACAACTTAATGTTTAGCACAAAGACTAGCTTTTAACACAAACGATTAATTTTTACCTTTCATAAAAGCAATAGAATCTGCTTATCACCACATTAATTAATTTTCACCATAAAAGTTTTATATAAGAACTAGTTTTCACTACAGAATTGAATTTTTAACACATGACAACACTGATTCTGTGGCATGGAATTTCTCAGTCAATTTAAATATACGTTATCATAGAGTTCTAATCCTATAACTCTAGTTCTCGAGAGTGTGAACAACATATTGCAACATATCTTGAAAAGAATTGTCTGAAATGGTTAAAAAATAAAAAATACTGAGAAAATCTAGTTCAAATTATCTGTAAGTTGTACCTACATTATTCTTAATCTGCTCAATAGTTTCGGAAATATTAAAAAAATAATTTGTCGAAAAAAATATTTCTTTTAAAATTTTATTATTATTATTTTTTTATCTAAAAATGGTTAATGATAAGAAATTATCCTTTTTATCTTTCATAATAAATACTAATATATTGTAAATAAATTGAGCTATTTTTTTATTAAAATCGAAGCATAAATGTTGACTTTATTTACAATTTCATGAAGGTATCTCATTTAAAAATTATAAGAAAAAATAATCAAATTATATACAAAAAAAAAAAAATCAATTGCATTTAAGGAAATAGTTTTTTTATTATGAGATACCATCAATAACTATTAAGTCGATATTTATGCATTGATTTTAATTAAATATTTTTATTTATTTATTTACTTATTTACTTAAGTCCAAAGATCTGTATTCTAACAGTATTTTAAGAAGCATTTTTGTATGTTTTCGATTTTTTTTTTTTTTTAACAAAAAATTTGAAGAAATAAGACATTTTTTCGACACAAGTTGTTGATATCTCCGAAACTATTAAGCAAATTAAAATGTCATGTAGGTATAGCTTAGAGATAATTTGAATTACTTTTTTTTTTTTTTTTTATTCATTTAAACCATATCCAAAAATTCGTTTTCGATATATGTTGCAATCAGAGTTGGTATATTTTTTGAGCCTCTGTTGCCAAATTGCTAATCAGAAATCGCCAAAAAGTCGCCAAATTAAAATTTTATTTGGTTTTCTAAAGAAGAAATAAAAAATTAACAAAATAGTTTTACTGTCGTATAATTTTTAGTGATTCAAATTTCGCATAATTTATATATGTAAATTCAGCTTCAACAAAGGCAATGATAATTACAGTAGCTAATAGTAATTGAATAAAAAATTAAATTATAATTTAAAATGCATTTTCCTGACATACAAAAATATATCTCCATTTTAGAGTAGCAACTTTAAAAATATATTAACATTTATATAAAAAAATAATAATAATTCTAACATTGTATAGCATTTGTTCTCTTATAAAGCGTGATCCATTTCGAGGTTCCCTACTTTTTTAAAGAAAAAAACACAGAAAATTTAAATATAATGGGGAATGTTTATTATCATTTGAAAGAACATTCTTTGGCATTTATTTTTTGAAGATTATGTCTATCAAATGTTGGCCGTTGTTACGTCGCAGATGGTTCATCCGTTAAGTCCAATTTTCGATGACTCGTTCGAGCATTTCGACTGGTAACTGGCGAATGACACGCGTGATGTTTTCCTCTAAGACCTGAATCGAAGCGGGTTTGTCCGCATAAACTTTAGACTTTACATATCCCCACAGGAAAAAGTCTAACGATGTGATATCACACGATCTTGATAGCCAATCGACCGGCTCAAAACGTGAAATTATGTGCTCAAGTGTTCTCTCAATAAATCCATTGATTGATGCGATGTGTGGGAAGTGGCGCCGTCTTGCTAAAACCAAATGTCGCCGAGATCACGAGCTTCAATTTCAGGCATCAATTAGTTGGTTATCATGGCACGATAACGGTCGCCATTGACGGTTACGTTCGCACCGACATCATTTTTAAAGAAATATGGACCGATGATTCCACCGGTCCACAAAACACACCAAACCGTTGTTTTTTCTGGATGAAGTGGCAGTTCTTGAATCTCTTCAGGTTGCTCTTCGTCCCAAATGCGGTAATTTTGTTTGTTTACAAACCCATTGCGCCAGAAATGGGCCTCATCGCTGAACAAAATTAGCCTCGAAAACGTCGGATCTTCTTGCAACTTTTCAAAAGCCCATAGAGCGAAGCGATGTCGCTTGGGAAGGTCGAGCGGCTTCAGTTGTTGCACAAGCTGTATTTTATACGCTTTCAATTTAAGATCTTGACGTAAAATGCGCCAAGTCGTTCCATACGTCAGTCCGAGTTGCTGCGAATGGCGCCGAATCGACTCTCCACGTTCTTCGTGTACACTCTCTACGGCCGCTATATTTTCTTCACAGCGTGCTGGACGTGGTCTATTCGGTCGAATATTATTAATAATGAATGCTGGGTCTCAAAATGGGTAATGGTGTTGCGAATAGTACGCTCAGTAGGCCGATTATGTTGACCATAAGTTGAGCGAAGTGCACGAAACACATTCCTCACAGAACGTGAATTTTCGTAATAAAGTTGAACGATTTGTAATCGTTGTTCAGGCGTAAGTCTTTCCATTAAGAAATGCCAAACAATACTAAACAAAAATAACATAACAGCATGACACGACTCACACGTGATCTGTCAAAAAAAGGCTATTGAAAAAAGTATCTCTACTTGAATCACCCATTACTATGTTTTCACTGAGTTGAAACATAGTATGAGCGCAGAACACCTGAAAATGTTTCCACTGTCTTGACTTGTTTTTGCATTTGTGAAATTTTCGGGCAAAATCCTGACATTTCTCAATCTAAGTTGAAGTTGAATTTATAAATTAAGTTCCTTCGTTTTGTTAGATAGACAAATACTGAAATAGAAAATAGTTTCTACAAAAATATTTATTTTATAAAATTTTTAAAATTAGAAAAATACATCGGCACCACTTTATAAATTGCCAAAAAAATTCACCATGTCTCCAAACGTAAAATTTAGTCGCCACATCTGACAGCCCTGGTTGCAGTATGTGGTAGAATCACATTAATTTTCTATGCCTCGAGAACTAGAGTCAATGCAAAAAAAAAACTATTTATTGGTTTAGAAATCCATGATAACGTGTATTTCAATTGACTGAAAAATCCACAAGCCATGTTATTTCTTGAAAGTTTTTAATAAAATATTTAATTTATTATAAATAATTGAAAAAAAAAAACATTTATTACCCCAATTTAATAAAAAGGAAATTTTACTTAACTGTCAATCTATTAATTTAAATGATCAATCCCAATTCCTACTTTTGTGTGTTTGTTGTCTTCACTGATCTCATACAATTTTATGTAGAAATTTACAATTTTTTATTACTTTTTTTTGCAACTTTAATTAAGGTCTTTTAAGAAAAAAATAAACGCAAAAAAACAAAACAAATAAATAAATTAATAGTAATAATAATACTACACATTTGTGGTTGCATTCATGTGTGTCTACATATGCACACATATGTAAATATGTTTGTACAGATATTTGCATACTCGAAAGAAAAAATTTAGTCAGACAACTTCGATCACTTTACACCTTGCAACTCTAATTTGTTTAAGGCCTGCAAAGCATAGAGGAGCGTTTTCGTTATGTGTGATATTTATTAAAAAAATTTCATGAACGTACTATAGCAGTACATATTTGATTTAAGTTAATTGGAGAATCTGCCCAATATAATTGTCATATGTGATTGATATTATCTTACGCATACTACGGATTAACAACTATGTAGAATTTTATTTTGATAGTTTTATAATCATGACTTTTATGAACATTAAAAATGATAAGTCAATTACGGATCGAGACTTTTTATGGCAATTATATTTATAAATTTCAAGTCGTTAATATAAAAGATTATTTGAGCTAATTTTGCTTTGAAAAGAAAAAAATATTGAAATAAAAATGGTAGGTTTGGACCCATTATATTTAGGAGTCATAAACATCTTTTTATACCAATAAAATTTTGAAATTTCAAGTCATTAATGAAAATATTTGTTTAAGGATTGTTTGAGATAATTTTCAGCTTTGAAAGCCAAACGGACATCATCAGATCGTATTAAAAAGCAAATATTAAATCGAATATCATAAATTCGGATCCATAGTATTTATGTGTTATAAACTTTAGTACAAAATCACAATACTCTCACCTTCATGATAATGGTATAGGGTACAACAAATTGTCATAATAAATTGTTTATTCATATGACTACAATTTAAATAAATATGTATGCATGTATTTGTATGTGTTGTATGTGTTGTGGCATATTAAGAAGAATGACATCATTTAACCCTAAACACTCAAGTGCATAATTTATTCCATTCAGTTTCAATTCAGTCAGTTCCATTCTATAACATATTTACACATAATTAAGTACTAACAAACGTACGCAAGCCTCACAATAGCTGAGTAGTTCAATTTAGTTTTAAAATATTTTTCCTACTTTTTTTTACACAAGACGACAATGATGGACGCACAATGGAAATAATGCGTGCGTAATAATTTTAATAAATAAAAATAAAAAACTTCAAAAGTTGAAGGAGTTGGGGAGATGTTATAAAGATGACTTATGCGT
Source organism: Protocalliphora azurea (assembly GCA_932274085.1). NCBI lineage: Eukaryota > Metazoa > Arthropoda > Insecta > Diptera > Calliphoridae > Protocalliphora > Protocalliphora azurea. The sequence continues at coordinate 199,563,238 of OW026519.1, read as the reverse complement.
TTCTTTCATTAATTCCGGATTATGAGTTTTAATTCAATTCAATTTATATTTATTTCACATCAATTTATCATTTGTATTTAAATATAAATTTAGACTTAACTTTTTTTATATTTCATAGAAATACATAAATATATGCTAGACGTGATTAAAATTCATAAGTTTAAAAAAATTATTTTTATATTTTTTGTGGTGAAATTTTGGCTTCATCCACCAAAAACGTCTGCCAATAAATTTTTTGTTTTCAAGGTTTATTTTGCACTTCTTTTGATAGATGTGCTCAGGTTGTGTTTTTTAATGTTGCATATACTTATAAATGTGTATATATGAATGTAGTCTTGTACATTGAATTTTGTAATAAATAATTACAGAAAAAAATGTAATTAAAAGAAATTATGTAAAAAAATTTTTTGTTTGTTGATGAAAACGATTTTGCTATCACCCTGATGCAATTACTGGTTTTCTTTTGTAAATAATAATTGAAAAAAAAAAAAACCTGAAAGAAATTAATTGCTTTTATTTAATTGTAATAATGTATCCGGCGTTACTTTAAACTATTTTTACCTGATAGAAAGTTTAAAAAAAAATAAAAGCTTTCTTTCTAGGTTTTTCAAATACATATATATAACCTTTGGATTAATGATTTTATATCAAATAATTTTAGTCTTACGTTAGTTTAATAAAATTTTGTCAATAAAAAATTTTATATGATACTAGTATTTTACGCGTGGCATTTTTAAGTGTTTAATATATAAAACTGATACTTCGGCCGAGATTTCTCAGATTAGATATGTGCAAGCGATCACGGAATTCTAAAGCTAAATGTGAATCACTTCTTTTGAATTCACTCTAGTTCTTGAGATAAATTGTTATATATAAAAAATTAATGAGATTGATTAACAAATTTGAATTAAAAAAATAACCTGAAAATTCTAACTCAAATAACCTGCAAGTTACACTTTACTTTTTAATCTGCTCAATGCTTAGGAGATATTAAAACATTTTTTAATAATCGCTACAAATTTTAAAAATTCATGTCCTTCAAGAAATCGTAAAAAAATAAAATAAAATAAAAAAAAAATAAAATATAAAAAAATAAAGTAAAAAAAAAACAACCGAATGTGCTATTTTATCTCTTTTGTCAAATAAACGACATATGTATATTTCATTAAAATGCATAAATGGCGACTTTATTCACAATTCATTGGAAAATTATACAAAAAATAAAAAATAATTTACAAAAAAATGTTAATAGGAGTTAAAAATATTATTTAAGTAAGACATTTATAAGAAATCTACAATGCAAAAATTGTTAGATTTCCTGCTAATGGCTAAATGATATTTTTTCTAACAAAATGCGTTTAAAAGTCGCTAGATTTCACGAGAAAATAGCTAAATTATTGCTATTTAATTGCAAAAATTTTAAAGACTACTTAAGAATTTAGCAAAAAAAAAAGGGTTACTCTTATCTTAACGCATTTTGATTGGGCACGTTCAAACCCCGCCGTAAAAATTATTAAAGCGTAACTCAATTGTAAGCTTTTGTCAAAATTTATCTTAAAATCTCAAATCACTGCATTTTCGTAATTTGAAAAGTGATTACTTTATAATTTTCTTAGCTTAAAATTGTAACAGTAGGTTCTTACTTGACAAGTTATCTCCCCAAATAAAATTTAGGATGTCAAAAAAAAAAAAAAAATCGCGACTAAATATCAGAAAAGATAAAATAATATGTCGCAGTTAAATAAAAAATAATCGAACCCATATCTTTTATATTATGTTTTTCTAAAATTGTGTAAAAATTATTAAAAAAAAAAAAATATTTTTCCATATAACCCAGCTAGTAATGATAATCTTTTTTATATGATAATTTATAAATGTGTACAATTACAATGTAAATAAGTGTAATTTGAAATTTTGGGCCCTTATATAGACCGATTTAGCACTAAATAGTAAATAATAGTAAAATTTCTAGAACATCTTTTTTAAGTGCACAAAATAAACATTAGAACTATTTTTGTTTTAATTTAATTTTTGAAGTAGAGTATTAGAAAGTTAACAGTCAAAACTCACTTTTATTTTTTGAATGAGACATTTTTATACATTTCCAAAATTTTGTAATTTTTTTAGGAAAACTCATTTTTGTAATCGAAATGTTAAAAATTTTTAATTTAAAAAATCGAATTGGGATAATTCCAAAATTTTTTCTTAGCTAAAAATGTTATAAAAAAAAAACGTCATAAAATTGAGGTCAAAAATGAGAAATTTAATTTTTGAAGGCAAATATGTATCTGTTAAACCAATAATGTCTGGCATGTCATTCTATTGCTTAATAAAAATCGGAAATGGAAAAATATTTAGTATTAGTTATAATCGGATTATATTTGTAAAAGTTACAAGCTCTAATATGTTTTTTATATTCGAGGTGGTGAAATTTGCATTCTGTAGTCCCGTCTGTACGTCAGTACATAGACCAGCCTAACTCCTCCCTAGATTGATCCGTAAGTTAAGACAGTAATGGACCCTTTTTTGTAGATACAAAAAAAAAAATTAAATCTCGGAAATTATCATCCTAGTGTTTTCTGGGATATTTTTGTAATTTATCAAAATCAGAACAATAAAATATTAATGAGGGAAATTTGTATCTTTTTTATTTTCTCCCCTTATTCATGCAAACAAAAACTTTTTGCTACAAACCATATTTACCTCCATTATCTAATTAAAACAATTCCCCCTGAAGTAGAATATTTTTTTTGCAACAACTTCTTAATACAACAATAAATGGAGCTGTCAAAATTTGCTGAATAACTACAACAACAACTAAGACATCAAATTCATAAATAAATTAGATGCTTTAGTTCACGCTAAAAGGATTAAATGACAGACACTTCCTATAAATTTTCTTAGATCAAAGATGATTGGAAAAACATAAATCTTTCGTTTTTTCCTCTTCTCCTACAGTTTTAAAAATACTAAATATACAACCCCTTTGTTTAAATAAAGAATTAATAATACAAACATACAAAATTTTGCGAAAAAAAGGAGAGAAAAATAGTAAAAACAATAATAAAGAATAAAAAGATTTTGCACATGTGCTTGTTTGTTCGCTGATTTTATGTTGGGTTTAAATGTTTTGTATAAATGATTTTAACCACCAAAAGAAAAACAACAGCCACCATATGGTGGATGGATGTTCGGTTGGATGGATCAAGGCATAATGCTGCCTACATGCGTACATATGAAACGCGCATAAATTCTTGTGATTTTTTTTTATTATTTTGCAAATAAATTTGCAATTTGAAAATTTCATAAATATAACAAGGCGAAATGTTCAAACAGACATATTAGCCACATAATACTCGTACACCCTAATGCAGACTTTATATATAGTTTCCACATCTCATTGTTGTAGCTATAAAACACATTGCAGCCACATGATATGCGTTTTCATTATTATCATGTTAAATTTTCTTTTTTTCGTTTGAGAGTGTGTTTATCTTATGTGTGTCTGCGTGTCTGTCCGTCTATCTTTTTATCTAAAAAGAACAAGATACGTTTGTGTTCAATGACCTTCTTTTCTTCAAATTACTCAAATTATTTTATTTGCCTGTTTTGAGCTGTAAGATATTGCTGTTCTACTGTCCTGCTTTTAGATATTCGTTTTGCCACTCGCTTCTATTAAGGGTTGCTTTTATTTACACCTTTATAGCAAGAAATTAGTACGTGAATTTATGCGCCTGCGCGCATTATTACTTTCAACCGTGTTTTTAATATAGCCTGTGTTTGTGTGCGGTTTTGTGTATGTGTGTTTGTAATTTTGAATGAGTCATGCTTCTAATTGTTTGTCATATAAGGAAAATTCATTGTATTTTTGTTGTTGTTTTGTTATTTTCCAAAAGCATCATTAAGAATTATCAGAAATTTCGTGCAACAAGCGTATGAAATAAGGGAAAAAAAGGAAAATAATTCTAAAAACTCATTTATGTACGTTTAAATGTTTGTGTTTTTTTTATATTTTATTACTCGTATTCTTATTTTCTAGGAACAGTAAGAGAAATTTAAATAAGGGCAATTTTTAAAATATGCTTAAAATTTTTCAAGTAATTGAAAAACTAAAACAAAAAATAAAAAGAGAAATATGCAAAATATGAATGAAATAGTCTAATGACAAAATTACCTCTTAAATGGTTTAAGGAAGATTTTAAGACTAAAATATACGCATAACCACAGCTTTCGAAAATAGTATTGCGATATAACCTCTCCGAAGCAGATCTACACATTAAGATTTCGATGACTTTTAATGTTTTGTAATGAGTTAAATGTGTTAAATCGTTAATTACATCCTCCACCACAGGTATATAAAAGTTTGTCACTTCGTTTGTAATTTCTACAATATTCATCTCAGACCCAAAAAAGTATATATTTTCTGGATCCTTATTGATAGCCAAGTCGATATAATGATGTCCGTCTGTCTGTTGAAATTACTTTTTAGAAAGCCCCAGTTATCAGATTTATAAGTTTTATACGTCAAATTATAGTAATATTATAAAATCAACAAAATCGGTTTATTAATGTTTGAGATATCGCCAAAACCCCGAGAAGGCCTTTGAAAAAGTATTTGTTTCTAAGCCCCCATATAAGCTAGCGATTTGGTTTTTGCATAGAAAATTCGGAATCTTTTTTTAATGTTTTTTTCCGAAGAAATTAATAAAATCATTTCGTTAGTAACTGGGATATCGGTCAAAACGAATTTTTGGATTTGTGAAGCTTCTATATAAGCTTTAAAATTCATTTTCGTACAAATCTAAACTTTTTTCTAAAATTTCTGTTTTTTTTTTTTGAATTAACCATATCGATCCATAAACAACCGAGTTATAGACAAAAAGCTGAAAAAAATTATTAAAAATATATACATACAAACAAAAAAAAAGCAATGACTTGTAATGACTTTTAGTGTTGTTGTTTTTTTTTTTTGTATAAGCAAGCAGTAGTTGTTTATTGTACATACGTACACATAATCATTTTTTTTTTTTTTTTTTTGTATATTTGGGCTTTTGCTAGTTGGGAATAGAAACATTGGAATGACTCTGTGTTGTTGTTTTTTGTATAAGCATATATCTAGATATAAAAATGTGTATAGAAATTTAGTAATCATCAGCAGCTTTCAGTGTTGTTGTTTTTTTTTTAACAAAGCAACGCTTGCTATGATAGTTTAATTTCGTGTTTACATTTTTTTTTTTTTTTTTGGAAAAAAAAAATTAGATTAATTTTGTAAGTATAAATGTGAAAATATAAAAGCATACTTTAAAGTATAAATTTTATTACTTTTTGGTAAGGTGGTGAAGGGTATAAAAAATTCGGCACAGCTGAATATAGCGCTCTAACTTGTTATATTTTGTTTATAATTTTTATATAGTTAAAAAATGGTAGAAGTTTAGCTAAAAAACTTTAAAAATTTTAGTATATTTAATTTTTAGGAAAAATATGTTTTAGTTTAGAAAAAATAATGTTATCTTGTTAATACATTAAAAATAATAATTTTAAAATATTGTTTGTGTATTTTTTGAAAATTTTACTATTTTCATTATATATATATATATATATATATATATATATATATATATATATATATATATATATATTCCTGAAGGATGCAACTCTCAATAAAATGAAGTTGTTTTCTGAAGTCTTATCTCCTGAAATATGTAAAAGGATTTTTTTTATTAATCCATTTTTCATACTCATTTGTTAATTTTCATAACTCCTGACTGCTACACGAATTGATATAATCAAAAGAAATTTAAAAAATTTTTTTTTATGTATTGAGAGTTACAGAATAAAGGGTGCTTTTGTAATTTTCAAAATGCAATAATGAAATATGTTTTCATAATTCTTTCACAATCTAACTGAAAATAATATGTGTGTAAATTATTATACTGATCGAAGTCCTATTTACTAAGTTATTACAAAAATAGGTGAGAAAAAATGTAGCATATCTTGGGTAAAAGTTACGGTTTAATTAAAAATGGAGCCAATTATAATTCTGACGTGTACACTTGGAAGAAAGAATTGTAATTATATTATTAAATGGAAAAAATTAGATAGTCCTAACTACTTGTGTATTTGACTAGTTTATTATATAATTTTATCGAATTATGTAGAAATTCTTATATTTTTTCACCTGAACTGAAACATAATTACGAGATCACTATAAATCAAATAAGAGTAAATTATCTTAAAAACTGTATATATTTGTATGATAATAAATGATCATCTGAATACCTTCTAAATATTGAACATAATTGGGCAATAAATTAGAAAGTATTGTAAAACCAGTTTTTTTCATCATTTAGACATATTTTTTTTAATTACTTAAAGTCATGGTAAAGATAGTAGAAGTATATATATATATATATATACATATATATGTATAAATATATATATATATATATATATATATACATATATATATATATATATATATATTACAAAAAAAATTTATTAATAAATTTCTACTTATTTCTATAACCATCTACAACGAAAGGCTTATAGGATAACTCGCTTTTTATGATCTGACATGTCCAAAATCTGACAGGTACAAAATTTTATTGCTAGTACATAGCGCAAATACAAGAAAGTTTAGTGACAGTTTTCTTCGAGAAATGTTTTATGAAAATTTATTGTATTATTTCTAAGAATATTAAAAAATATTCTTGTTAAATGCTTGCAATAAAAGAAACCTTTAACCCTTCATAATTGCCCTGTGAAATTTATTCTTCAGGAACTCTCACCCTTAAACAAATTGCACTCACTATAAAATCTTTTGACCCTTAAAAAGACAAGACCCAAAGCAAATTTATTACGATTTTATTAATGCCTCCTTTCTTTTAAAGCAACTTGTGCTCTGCACTCGCGCTAATGTTTTGGTCTACAAATATCATCTATCAGCTGTTTCTTATTTTGATTGTGTTAATAAATGTATCTGTGTGTGAGTATGTGCATTATACATTTTTGATTGTGTATGTGTATTTGCCAAGCTGAAAAAAATAATATTCATGTTCGCATTCTTCATCATTCACTCAGTCTCAGTCAGTCACTAGTTAACGTCATTTCCATTCAGTCTAACAATCAGTTGCTTATTTTACGTCATGAATTATATTTCGTTTTTGTCGTTACCGGTTCAAGTTTAAACTTTATTACAAATACGGTAGAGGTTTTCAGTTTTTTGTTTTTATTTTAAGTTTGAAATTTGTAAAATGAGTACGCGTGTGAGTTTGTGTGAATTAAAGTGACGGTTTCAAATGCATCAGAGCATAAAAATATACCAACCAACTGTATTTTAAAACCAAAAAAACAAACGAAGAAAATAAATAAAATAAATTAAAAAAGAATATTAAAAATTTATCATTTTGCTTTAATGGCGTGTTAAACTAAACTAAATTATTTTGCAAAAGAAGAAAAAAAAATAAAAAAATTTATATTAAAAAAGGTATTTTAATTGTTTTAAAAATTTGATTTATCTTCTTGAGTGATTTTTATAAGCAAAAAAATGATTATTTGAATTTATATATAAAACAATTCATTCATGTAACTGGGAAATTACAAAAACTATATATATTATGACACACATATTTTCACGATCACCTTTTTAGAAAATTCAATCACGTAATAATTTTTTGTCTGCTGTAATTTTTTTCGCTGCAATAAGAATTTGGTTGTGTGAAATTATGTTGGCTTTTTTTGTTTTTAATAATAAACAAATAAAATTTTTTAATTAAATCTATGAAATTCTTAAAGTTTACAACACAAAATATTATTTTAGTACGTGTTTGATTTAGTTTAAAAATAACAATTTTGTATTAGCTTGTGTGTTTCTTAAAATTTTTAATTGATCAAATATTGATCAATTATAATTAGAAAAACAAAAAAGTGTTTATTTAAATTGTCTTTGTAGCTCTGTTTTCCAAATATTGGTCAAGGCTGGGAAAATAAAAAAATATTTTCGTAAGTTCTTTTTTTAATTTTAATTTAAACTAAAATTTAAATTTAAAAAATTTTGCAAAAGTGATTAGCGATATTTTAATAACAAAAATGTTTTTATTTTGTAATTAATCAAAAAAAAGGGATTTTATAATTAATTTAGAAAAATTTGCTACTCTTAAGGCCCAACCAGTCAACTTTGCAACGCAACGTAGAATGAAGAAAAGTAGCGTATAACATTTTGTATAAACAGTCAACATAAGTAAACGTGTCATATGTTTTTGAACATTGTGAACAACCCTGTTCTTTGGTAATTTTTTTGAAGAAAATAAACTACAGGATTGTCAAAAATTCACGCAGCTACGCAAAAATCTTTTTTTCTATAGATTTGTGCGATACGCTACCTAGAATTTTTGTGTCAATAGTTACTTACACACATCTGCATAAAACAAGCCGATACGATGATTTTTTGTTCACTGGTTGGGCCTTTTCTCACGTGAAGTAAGTCAATTAGGATTGTTCTATTTTTTTTTTTTTTTTGTTTAAAAATGGGATTTTTTATAACTTTATATGCATTTTTATTAAGTAGTACTTAAGAATTTTTGAAATAGTACGTAAGAAAAAAGAACTAGTTACTTATATGAAACTTTAGAAAATTGTCTTTTTGAGAATTTCCATTACCATTTTTTTTAATTGGTCATGTTAAGGTCAATGGTATTTTTTTTTTTTTTTAATTTTTTGTTAATAAATACATTCTTTGGATAATTGGTACTCTTTTGAGAATTGGTAATTAATTTTCTTTGAATTGGTCCTTTTTGCGAAATTTTTACTACTTAATTAATTTTTTTTTTTTTTGAAAATTGTTTCTATATTTGCACTTTTTCTTCATTTTATGATATTTATTTTGAAAATTTAATTTTTTTTTTTTAATTGGATTTTAATTTTTTTAAGTTGTTATTTTTTTTTATTGAAATGACAACTTTCAATTTGAAACATAAATTTTATATATAAAAATAATTTTGAAAATTTTAAGTTTTTTGAAAACTATTATTTGTTTTTAAGTTTTAAAAATTTTACTTTGTTTTTGTAAAAAGAAGCCGAAAAGGTTTGAATTGAGTTTTTGTGCATATAATTAATTAGTATACAATAAGATTTTTGATGAAATTTCGCAGCTGTATGTATTTTTTGTTAATTCCCAAAAAAATTCTATAAATTAGATTTTTTGCATTTTTTTTTTTGATATATCTTCCCAACAAATATCGCGGAGCAAAAATTTATATTGGCCAAAAATTAAAAACATATTAGCCCATATAAAAAATAACGAAATTTTTGGAATCCACCTTTGCGTTTTGAGAAATTAGGACATGAAATGGACATTTATGTAAAAAAATAAGTCTATTTCGGAAGAATCTGTTTCTTGAAGTAATCAAATTTTTAAAATTTTTTTTACTTTATACTATTTTTTTATTAAGTAATATTTCGGAAAAATATAAATATATAAATATTTATATATATAAAAAAATCTTTTTTGGCAAAAAAATAATTTTAAATTTGAATGCATATAACTTTTGATTCTATAAAGAATTTTTCAAAATTCTATTTGATTAATTAAATAAAAAATATTTCACGTTAAAAAGTAAACATTTTAACATTCAAATCTCAATATCTCGTAAATTAAAAGTGATAACATATTCATGTTTTGTAGATCTCAACTTCATTAAGATGGAAATCTTTTAAATCGGTTCAGATATAAGAAATATGTTTCCAAATTTGGCGCTCTATAGGTCCGCCATTTTCGGTCATTGCCTTGTTCAAACTTAAAGTCGCGTACATCTCTACTATAAAAAATGTTAAATATTAATTAAAATCAGACCATCCCTTTATAAACTGAAGAAATGTATTTTATTGTTCAAAACGATACCCAAATATTTAGTCAATGTTTTTGTTAGAGCCAGTTCAGTATCATTTAATCATAATGATTTAAAAGATAATTTTTGGGTAGATGAACTATAAGACTACTTCAAAGCTTCAATTAATGAATGCTCCTATATTTATCCAAAAAAGAAAATGTATCGAAAAATGTCTATTAAAAAATGTACAATTTATTATTTACGAAAAATTTATAAAAATGATCAAATGTTTTCTATAAATACAAAATCAAATGAATTTTTTATAAATTGATAATTTTATAAAAAAAATAATAATAAAATCTCGTATGAAAATCTTTAATTGAAACTTTAAATCATAAGTTTGAAAACAAATTCCTTCATCTAACAACATTGGTACTGAACGTAGTTTTCCTTTGTTGTGAGATATCTTTGATATATCGTCAGCATTCAATGTAGAAATTTAAGGAGTTCAATTTCCTGAACAACTATAATTCCATAGTACTGAAGACAGTACTCTTAGAAACATCTTCGGCATTCTGATAGTATAAAGCTTTTTAAAACTTGATGTCATTTTTAATTGCAAAAGTTTTTAAAATTATAAAACTATATAATGGAAAGGTTAATTTTCAATATTGTGTTTTTGTTTTCATTCGTCATATGAATTCCAACTCACACTCTCGGAAATTTGAAAACAGTTAAATAGACTCGTTAAAATAAAAAATGAAAATTCAAAAATTATGCTATTAAACTTAAATTCTAGAAATTTGAAATGCTTTTCTTATTAAGAATATTTTAATGAAAACTAATGCCTTTGGAATTGAATACCATTTAAGATGATTTTTTAAGCACCAAATTTTAGTAGATAAAAAGAAAAATAAGCATAATGCAGAACAATTAATCATTATTTAAAACATATGCTTAAAATAATTTTGTTTGACAGGTCAAGTCATAAAATGCTAAGCGTAGTTGAATATTCAAAATGTATGTCTTACAAAAAAATAAAAGAGAAAATAAGATTAACCGTTTAAAAAATAATAAAATGTTTCTAAACTGGCACAAAAAGGATAAAATAATATATTTTTTTATTTCATTTAGAACCAATACAGAGAAACAAAAATATATTTTATCTTTAAATATACAAAAAAAAAAAAAAAAAAACTAAACTTTTTCTTTTTTCATCTTTATAAAATGTTGTAACTGCAACTATTTGATTTATATAATAAACTTTAAAACATGGCAACACTTTGTAAATTTTTTAAGAAATTCTATAAAAATCTTGTTTTCGATGAGAACATTTTTTTTTTTTTTTTGTTAAATCTTGTATAAATTCTAGTTTCTTCCCATTTTTTTTTTTTTTTTTTTTTTTTTTCTTTTATAAATATGTAGTTGAGGTTTACTTTTGTTTGTAACATTGCTTTTCATTTATTATAATTAACCTTTTCTAATTTTTTTCTTGATGATGACGTACCCTTCTATAATAAAAACACTTTTAACGATTTAAAGAAATCACACTTTCCAGTTTATTATTTAAATTTACTCGTACACAAGTTATAAAAAAGTTATTAAATGTGCAAAAAAAAAAAAAAAAAAAAAAAATTAGAAATGTTTCTGCTGTTTTATTTACTTAAAAATTACATTAAAAAAGCAACAACGACAAAAGATCTATGTTTGTTTTGTTTTTAGACATGGCGTTTTTTTCTCATAAAACTAAAAGGGGTTAAAAGTTCAATTGACGGACCGAATTTTTAATTACGAAAGTAATTATGTATGTATGTATGTATGTATCTTGTATTGCTTGTCATTTATTAAGATTTTGGCAATGATTTATTGCTATATAACTATTTGAACTTGAATATTAAATAAGTAAATTAATTTTAAATTTTTTATTAAAAGATTGATGGGATTTCAAAACTGTAGGCTATAAAAAATCTCTTATCCATATAATTTTTTTTTCCGCTGTGCAATACATTTTTTCCCCCCAGCAAAACAATATTCTCAAAAACCTAAATAAAACACAAAATGTTATGAAATCGAAAAATTAAATTAGACAAACATTAATCTCAAAAAAATCTACACACTACATTTAACATTCTTTTTTTAAGTTTTATATTTCCAAAAATACATTATTCACATGGGAAACCAATTGATTTTTATTTTTTATTAAAAAAAACCTTCTAAAATTTTCCATTTTATTTAAATTGTTTACGTCTTTTTATTTTCTTTTTATTTTAGATGTCGTTGACAAAAAAAGATCCGTCATTTTGTGTAGCAGCAAATGATCCTCACCTGGTGAGTTTGGGAGGTGGACGTTTAAGTACTGCAGTTACCATACACAATATACCCATTGGTAAGTGAATACTTTTATATATATACAAACATTTCTCCAGTTATTATACAACATTACTTTGAAACTATTATATTACAAATACTTTTATTATTAGCTGACTCGAATAAAAAGTGAGAGAGTTAGTTGTAATTAAAAAAAAAAAAATAGGGAAAAGAAAAAAAATATCTCTGAATAGCAACTGATAAAACAGACCTCTGTATTTTATATAGGTACTTCTTTCTAAAACGAAAAAAATCGATATTAAGAAGATAAAAAAATAACAATAAATTTTTATCTATAAATTTAATTGACTGCATATGAACATTTTGTAAACAAAAATGTTGTATATAGAAAAATATTCAGATTCACAGGGTAATATACCATATACTAGTATTAACTTTTACTTTGATATTTGATTTCTTTGTTTCATTAGAATGGGTAATAATTTGAACTATAAACTGCACTCAACATAGTTTAGGCTATAGGCTATATTGCAGATAGTCTCGACCATAGGCTGTTTTATAGTATCGACTATAGACTATAATGTCGACTATACAATATACTATAGCCTCTTCTTTAGAATGTAACATAGTATCGATTATACACTTTACTATAGTTTCGACTATATATTTTATTATAGTCTCTACTATAGAATGTTCTATAGTCTCTACTATAGACTGTACTATAGTCTCTACTATATAATGTACTATAGTCTCGACTATAGACTGTACAATAGTATCGACTATAGACTGTACAATAGTTTCTACCATAGACTGTACTATAATATCAACTATAGAATGTACCATAGTGTCGACTGTAGAATGTACTATAATGTTGACTGTACAATGTACTATAGTTTCGACTATATAATGTACTATATTCTTTACTATAGAATTTACTATAGTCTCTACTATATAATGTACTATAGTCTCGACTATAGTTAGTACTATTATAGTCTCGACTATAGATTGTACTATAGTCTCCACTATAGAATGTACTATAGTCTTTACTATAGAATGTAGTACAGTCTCTACTATACTATAGATTGTACTATAGTCTCGACTATAGATTGTACTATAGTCTCGACTATAGATTGTACTATAGTCTCGACTAGATTGTACTATAGTCTCAACTATAGACTGTGCTATAGTCTCGACTATAAACTGTACTATAGTCTCGAATATAAATTGTACTAGAGTCTCGGCTGTAAACTGTACTATAGTCTCGACTATAGATTGTACTATAGTCTCGACTATAGATTGTACTATAGTCTCGACTATAGATTGTACTATAGTCTCGACTATAGATTGTACTACAGTCTCGACTATAGATTGCATTATAGTCTAGACTTTAGATTTTACTATAGTCTCTACTATAGACTATTCTATGATCTCTCCTATAGACTGTACTATAGACAGTCTACTATAGACTACTATAGTCTCGACTATAGATTATACTATATTCTCGGCTATAGACTGTACTATGGTTTCGTCTATAGAATATACTATAATTTCGACTATAAAATGTACTATAGTCTCTACTATAGACTGTACTATAGTCTCGATTATAGATTGTACTATAGTCTAGACTATAGATTGTATTATAGTCTCGACTTTATATTGTACTATAGACTATTCTATGATCTCTCCTATAGACAGTACTATAGACAGTCTACTATTGACTACTATAGTCTCGACTATAGATTATACTATATTCTCTACTATAGACTGTACTATGGTTTCGTCTATAGAATATACTATAATGTCGACTATAGAATGTACTATAGACTGTAAGATAGTATCGATTATAGACTGTACTATAGTCTCTACTATAGACTGTACTATAATATCGACTATAGAATGTACTATAGTGTCGACTGTAGAATGTACTATAATGTTGACAATACAATGTGCTATAGTGTTGACTATAGAATGTACTATAGTCTCGACTACAGACTGTACTATAACCTCGATTATAGACTTTACTATAGTCTCGACTATAGTATGTACTGTAGTCTCGACTATGAAGTGTACTGTAGTTTCGACTATAGTTTTGAATACAGACTGTAATATAGTTTGGACTGTGAACTGTACTATAATACTGTAATATTTGAAATATTTGTAAATAATCTTTCTTCAAAACTGTTTCTTGTATTTCCATTCACCCTGGAAATTTAATATTTCTTTCAATAAAATCATAAAAGTTATAGGTCCATTTGTTGTTAGATAAGACGCAAATGAAAAAAAAATAAAAAACAAGCTCGAATAAATATATTTCAAAATTTCAAGTACAAATTTCCAAATCTCTGTATTTGTTGTATGGCGCTTGTTTGTTTTAAGAGACACAAATTAACTTAAAGCCACCACAGCTTAGCCCAGCATATAGGGAGGCAAATATTTCATACATTTTACTTATTTTTTTAGCTTTGGAATGCTTGCTATTTGATAAGAAATGAAGCATGAAATATTATTTTGTTTTGCTAATGTTTTTTTATTTCATTTTTTCTATGCTGGTTATCGTGTGTGATACTTTATTGAAAAGCTTTTCTACTGTTTTGCTTTGCAAAATCAATTTTCAAAATTACTAAAAAAAATACGCCAACATTAAATTCAGTTTTTATTAGAAATTCTACGAAGCAGTGGTTGAAACAGTGAGAAAGATATTTTTTTAGTGTATTATTTATTTTTGGCTTCTAAAGAATTTTGCTGAAGTCACAAAATAAGCTGGAATCGTAGCAAATAAATGGAATTGAAGTAAATATTAAATTTAAGCTAAAAAAATTATAGTTATTTGAATTTCAGTTTTATTTTTTTTTTTTCTTTTTTTTTAATATTGGAAATTTTCATTCAACTTTATGACTAAATTGTTGAGTAGTTTTTATTCTTAACTGAAATTGTCTCATACCTCTTGAAAATAAGGTCGTTTGTTATCAATCAACAAGGTCGTTGGGAAAAAACGTTCTTGAATTTTAGTTGTTATTGGGTAAGGACCACTTGAAACTATTTTGCAAAAAAAGAAGAAAAAAATGTTAATCGTTTTACTAAGATTTATTACCGCTATTTTAGTTTAGAAATATAACTTAATAACACTACAAGACTATAGTCTTGGCTATAGAATATACTATAGTCTCGAACATAATATCGGCTATAAAATAAGCTAAAGTCTTGACTATGGAATAAACTATAGTCTCGAGTAGAGAATAAATTATAGCCTCGAATAATAGACTAAACTATAGTCTTGACTATAGACTAAAATATAGTCTTGACTATAGACTAAACTGTAGTTTTGATTTTAGATTAAACTATAATTTTGACTATAGACTAAACGATAGTCTTGACCAAAGACTAAACTTTAGTCTTGACCATAGACTAAACTTTAGTCTTGATTATAGACTAAACTATAGTCATGACTATAGACTAAACTATAATCTTGACTATAGACTAAACTATAACTTTGACTATAGACTAAACTATAGTCTTGACCATAGACTAAACTTTAGTCTTGACTATAGACTAAACTATAGACTTGACTATAGACGAAAGTAAACTATAGTCTTGACTATAGACTAAACTATAATTTTGACTATAGCCTAAACTATAGTATTGACTATAAACTTAACTATAGTCTTGACTATAGACTAAACTATATTCTTGACTACAGATTGACTATAGTCTCTCCTATAGATCAACTATAGTCTCGACTATAGATTAACTGTAATATCGACTATATAATAAACTATAGTATCGACTATAAACTAAAATATAGTATTGACCATAGCCTAAAGTATAGACTAAGCTATAGGCTCGACTATAGAATAAAGTATTGTCTCGACTATAGACTAAACTATAGTCTGGACTATAGAATAAAAAATTATCTGGACTATAGTCTGAACTATAGTCTCGACTATAGATAAAACTAAAGTCTCAGCAGTTTTCAGGTGAAGAATAATTTTACTCTCTATCTCTTTCAGGTGATACTACAATCGGTTCCTCAACCCGTTGCAGCATTTCCCTCAATGGGACTGGTATACGTCCGCTTCATTGTACCATTTATCGCAGCGAGGAAAACGAAGTAACTTTAGTACCCGAACGAGATGCTCGAATACTAATCGATGGTCATAAAATCGATGATGAAGTGAATTTAACACAAGGTGCCATGATCACAGTTGGAAAATCCTACTACTTACGTTTCAACAATCCCGCCGAAGCACAACAAATTCGCACCGCAATGGGATCGAATGAAAGAATATCAATGCCACAAATAGATTTCGCTACAGATAGGCAAAGGCACTCTAGCAAAAGTTGCAATAGTACTGGAACCTCCTCAAGTGGTGAAGTAACAACATATCAAATTGATTCATTCTATGAAACAACAATACAGCCTTCTCTTAAGCAGGAAGAAAGCCATGACACTAATTATGTAAAAACCACAACCAATGCTTATAATAATTTGGCACCCATTGACATAAATGGTTTGCAATGTCCTAAAGTTTTTACTGCCGATCTGGTGACGGTAAACATGCCGGCCAAAGATGTTTTAGGGCAAAACTATACCAAATTTGCCAAAAATTTGGCGGAAAATCATCGTAATGAAAAAAATTTAAACAATGCCTGGCACAACAATCAAAACCAAATAAACAATCAACGTAGTAATGGTAATATTTATGACAATGTACCAGCATCGAAAATAAACAATCAACAGAGTAGCTCTAGAAATACAGAATACTTGACAAAATTAAAACATGCTAATGAGGCCCACAGACAAGCAGTAACTGCCTATGATCGTTATCCCAAATTGGGCAATATGCAAATTTTTCCCATGACCACTGTTAATAATGAAATCAATACACAAACTTCAACAAAACTACAAATAAATTCCCAGTATCAAAGCAACGAAAATAAAGAACATAATGGCAATATTAGCTTAGATGAAAAAGAACATTTAGATGATATGCTTAAAATATGCACAGAATATACTGATAGACAAAATCAAAATTCTAGTAATTGTGGCAGCATGTCTTCCTCACCTATAGTGCAAAATCGCATTAAAACTAATGGCTCTTTGCCGCGTGACAAGAAATCTCCTTTTCAATATGATTTATCTACGGGTTCTTTAATGCAACATTCATTTGAGGGAAGTTTTAATAATCTCTCTGTAGGCAACACCGAAACAAGTGGCAATAATAGTTATTCCACAGGTTATGAAAATGTGCGTATTATACAACAAAATCGTGTTGAAATTAATGGCCAATTGGTGAATTCTCCCAAATCGGGTTATGAAAATGTGGTTATTGGTAAATATGTGCCACAATCTCCACGCACTAAAATACGCACCAATTGTATGTCTCCCAAAAAGGACCAAAGTTTCAGTACAATATTTTCTCCCCAAAAGGCAGAACCACAAAGTCTGAATAATACTAAAATCAATAAGCAACAAGAATATGATGATTTGTTGAAAACCTTTGGTGAAAAACTACAACAAGAAATGCAAAATATTGAGGAATGTTGTCGTTATCAATCACCTAAACCATCGACATATACGGCAGCCCAACAGAGAAGTAATAAAAATATAAATAATCTTAAATTAAACTTGAAGCCACCTAGCTCTTTGCAAAATTCTCCTAAGCCTACTAAAAAACCAGCGCCAGCTCCTAGAACTTTGTTAAAATCTGGCAACAATGGCACCGGTGGCAGTTTGCCACATTTGGCGGGTGGAAATCATCAGGCATCTATGACCAATGAAAAGGAGAATGTGAGAAAGGTAGGAGAAAATTTTTTGAAAAAAATTTTAATTGTTTTAATTAACGGGTTTTCTTTATTTTATAGTCTGAGCTGGATACTTTAGTATTATCGAAACAGGAATTGGAAAATATTTTAGATATGTTGCAGGACAAAATTCATCGTTTAGAAGCTCAACGTAATGCTACACGTGTTATGGAAGAAAATCAACAGGCTAAATTGAAGCAATCGATTGAAATGAAAATGGATCAAGTTAAAAAGTAAGTGTTTAATTTTTAAGTTAACAAATGTATTCCAAAAAAGTGCATTTACGAAGGTTAAATATAAATTTGCCTTATTTGGCAATATTTCCAGTAAGTTTTCAAGAGTATTGCTACTGGTTAAAATCATTAAAAAAATCAAAGATAAAAGAAACGAAAAAACATTTAAAATTTCGTTGTTTCCAATAATCTTGTTTTTCTTTCCATTGGTATAATTGGAAACAATCAAAGCACATATTTTAAAATAAGTACAAACTAAAAAATTGCACCAATTATCACAAATCAAATCTAAAATAGTAAAATTTTCGATAAAAAATATTAATTTTTGTAAAACCCACTAATTTTTAAAAAGGTAAAATTTTTTTACTAAAGGTATATATAGATTTTCTTTTAAAAGAAAAACAAACGTTTTTGAAAGTATGTACCAACCCAGCAAAAACTTTGCTTTCCTGGTAAGCTAGCAGGTATAATTGGAAACAAAAATAAATTACTTATTTTTTGCCTGAACAACTAGTTATTTTTGTTCGACATGTCCACAAATTCATGTAGTTATTTTTTGACTCTAGGGGTACTCAAAAATATGTACCTAAACGAAAACAAAAATAAAAGAAAACAAAAAAATTTTGCCGCCGGTGAGACTCGAACTTGGACACACACTAACCATTCGTTTTTACTGACTAACGTCTTACTCAGTAAACCATCTCGCACATAGCATCCTAAGCGACAAAAACTTTATTTAGTTCAAAATATCTTTTTAGACATTTTGTTATAAACAACTAACAGCTTCAGAATGGGGTTGAACCAACAACCTTCTGCAGTATTACTACGCTATTATACTGCTGAGTACTTATTAATGTAATACAGAGTAGGCAAATAATAATGACGCCCCATTACCAAGAAACTACTTTAACAATTAGTTGATATTACCGAAAACCAAAAAGGATTTGCTGGGAAATCCTAAAAATGTACAAAATTTCAAATAATTAACTGTTTTTTTAAGTATGTCTTTAAAAAACAATTAAACATTTTTCAAAAAAATTACACTGGGTGACAAAACGAATTCTTTTCTGTGGCACAAGATTTCTCAGTAAATTAAGATGCACTTTATCATGCAGTTCTAGGCTTATAAATCACTTTCGTTGAATTGACTATATTTCTTCAGATAAACCGTTACATATAAAATTAATAAAGTTGCACCACATATTTCAGCATTTCTCGATAATGAATTGTTTTATTTTGTTTAATAAAATATGAAAAAATGTTAATTCATGTTACCTCTAAGTTATACCTACACCATTTTTAATCTGCTTAATATTTTCGGAGATATTATTAAATTTTAAAATTTATTAAAAAATTTTAAAACTTTTGTTTTTCAAAAAATCGTAAAAATTATAAAAAAGTAAAAAAGCTAACTTTTCTCTTTTATTGTAATGCTCAATGTTTCATTAAATTCAATCCATTAATGTAGGCTTTCTTCACATTTATTTTATTTATTTTTAAACAATTTTAATATTGTTGGTATAATTTTAAAATTAGATACTTTTAATGAATTGTGAATCAAGTCTACATTTGTGCATCGATTTTAATGAAATGTCTTATTTTTTTTGTAACATATCTAACTTTATGATAAAGGAGAAAGAAGCATTTCTACGTTTTAACTTTTACCCAATTAACACAGTATATTATTAGAATTATTGTGTTATATTTTATTTGAAATAAGACATTATTTAACATTTTTTAAAAATTTATATGGAAATTTAAAATAACATTATAACCTATGTTTATGATTTTCTTACAAAAAATTTAATTTTCATTAAAAGCTTACATTTTTTACAGAATGTTTCACCGAAAATCAGATTTTTTTTTAACCAAAAATTAAAATTTTGACCAAAAATCAAAATATTCACTAAAAACCTTTTTTTAACTAAAAATTCTATTATTCACCAAAAATCCTAATTTTTACCGAAAATCCTAATTTTGACCAAAAATCTGAATTTTCACAAAAAATTTAAATGTTCCCTAAAAATTTGATTTTTCAGTAACAATTGAATTTTTCACTAATTTTCACCAAAAATTCAAATTTTTACCAGAAATTCAAATATTTACTAAGAAAAATTCAAATATTCACTAAAAAATTCAAATATCCACTAAAATTTATATTTTTCTCGAACGTTTCGATTTTTCATGAAAAGTTAGATTTTTGCTATTTTTCGTCCAAAATCCAATTTTTCACAAAAAAAAATGTATTTTTCACTGAGCTCCCATTTGTTTTATAACCAGAAATTCAATTTTTAAGAAAAAAATTACCAAAAAATCGATTTATCAATAAAAAAAAAAATAGATTTTTCAAAAAATAAGATTTTCTTCATGATTTTTCATTAAAAATCTATTAATACGTTAATAAATAACATAACACCAAGGTTGTTAACTTATTTTTAAAAACATTAAACATCATTAATTTTCTATATATCATTTTATCTCCGGTACTAAATTCAATTAAAAAGTGTTTTTTTATCTCCACAATCACGTGCATATAAATTGACTGAGAAATCTCTTGCCGCAGAATCAGTGTTATATATATATTTATATATATATAATTTATCCCATTTTTTATTTTCACCGTTTTTTTAAAGGAATTAGTTTTTATACTTTATTATTCCGAATAACATACTCAGTATTTACGATATTTAAATAAATTCGTATCATAATGTTGCAATTAGATGGATGGAGTGCAAACACTAGATATTGAAATAATTTATCTAAGACATGGCCTTAGAACTTTGGCTATCTTTTATCCTATCAAAATTACATCATAATTATTATTGTTTTTTTGCTTTTATCATGCTACTATTATTTTTTGTTTTTACCCAACCTATCTAAAATATTACCATAATCAAATTCTACATTTACTGCTCAAATGCAAACTTATCGGTCTGGCTTATCTTTTGGTCATTACCCTGAAGAAGTTTAATTCGTGTTTAAATTAAACTCCTTAACTAAACAACAAATCCATACCCTGAAATATCTATCTTTTTAACCCATTTTTTTTTTCTTTCACTTTGCAGACTTAAAGACATGCTCAAGCAAAAACCCAATAATGAATGCCTTAAAGAGGAATTAAAAAATATAAGTGAATCTCTTGATAATGATCGTAAACAATTTGAAGATTTAGAATTTCAATATTTGGAAGAAGAATCCGAATGGCATGCTTATCATGAAGAATTAAAATCTGAAGAGAAAATGTTAATTCAACAAATTGAGGACAAAGAAAAAGAAATGAAAAATTTACAAAGTTCCACAAATACCTCAACAGCTATACAAAATCACAATAACAACAATAATGCCAGTGAAACTACCAATAAATCATTAAGCTATAATAAATCTCTTAATTCTTCTGCTCTACAAAATAGTCTTCTTAATAAACCGTTTGATATAGGAGAAGCTATTGGCATAATGTCTCAATCTCTATTCGGTTCAGCAGAAATGTTGTGTCCTAAACGTAACACTGATGATGATGTAATGTCTAAAAGTGTTAATGAAAACATGTTTTTCAATAATAAAATTGAATTTGGCAGCTCTGCAACCACTGCTAGCAGTACACCCAAACGTCCTCAACTGCAATTAGTTAATATAGATGATAAACAACTTTCACCCTCTTACAAAAGGGAAAGCATATCAAAATCTTGTGAATCTTTTACCCAAGCAGTACGTTGTAATCTTTCACTAGGAAGTGATGATTTTGAGGTAAATCCTTTGGAAAAACGTGTACCCTCGCAAGATGATATCGATCGTATATCAAAAGTAACTTCAGATGCTCCCATTTCTTCGCAGGGGGCTACAACCAAAATTTTCGATTCAATTAAGGAAATTGAACGTAATCGACAATTGTTATTGGCTCAGCAAGGTACCTATATTCAAATAAATAAATTTTATTGTTTGTATTTTACTAAGAAATTTTTATTTAATTCATAGGCCATCATGTCATCGAACACGAACGTCAAAAGATGAATGACCTTAAGAAGAAAATTCACAGTGAAGCACGTGCCCAATATATTTCTATGTTTAGTAAAAATAATACTGAGTAAGTATTTGTTATTTTTCAGTTATTGGTAATTTATATTTGTATATCAATTAGTATGTACCAAACAGAATGCACAAGTGTGTTGTTTAGTGATTTTATACCTACTATGGTTAAATTATACGCTTTTTTTTTTTTTTTTTTTTTTTGTTTAGTATGATTGGCATGCGCTTGACTGAAAAAAATCAATTATTTAAATGTTGTTAATTGATTATAAATTCCTAAATCAATTAACATTTTGAATTAATTGCCGCAATTTTATTAAGTGTTTGTTTATTGATGATTCAAAGTCTGGTTTTAAGATTATAGTGTTAAGCTTTTAGAATTTTTATGTTTAGTTGAAAATAGTTGAGGTTTTTTTTGATGTATAGTTTGGGGTTATATATATAAAGAATTTTTATATAATTTTCAGTGCGTTTTTTATAATATTTTTGATAGTCGAAGTAACATACAAAATTTTTCCTATGTTGATGACGTCCTTAGCAGGCTGAACAATTTTAAATATCTTTTACACTGTATTTTTTAAAAATTGTTAAATTAATATTGATCTTTTTTTAAATAGTACATGAAATATTTATTAATGCCAAAATCACCAAGAAGTCCATTTTATCAAATATAAAATTCCATTTTCCCCCTTTTTTAAACATTTCATTATAATTGAAAAATATATATACAGACTTAAAGCATATTTTTTCCATATTTTTGCTTTAATCGACATCAAAATATATCCTATTTTTAGTTGGCTTTGTTATTACATATTATTGATATTTGCGTTCATATAATACACAATTCTTGTCTATTCGTCGATATTGAAAACTTGTTTCGACAAATTGTATGGAAAACACCAAATAAATTTTTAGGGGAAGGCCAGCCTAGCATGAGGATTAGATCTGAATTATTTATATTTGAAAGCCTTTAGATTTTCAGAATATGTACGATAACGTATTTATTCTTTTTTCTCTCCAAACGATAGATTGAAAATAAAACCTCTTAGTATTTGTCCTCTGTTATACATAATAAAGAAAATGAATAGTTAAATTATTACATTGCTATGCATAATACGCTAGTGTGTGCTAACTAACGAGTTGCTATCTTTTTTGCGTGTAAATTTCCATAAGGCAAAGTTAGCAGATCGTTAGTTAGCATACACTCGCCTGTTATGCATAGCGCTGCTAGTGAATAATCATCCTCTTGTTAAATTCGTTCGTGAAAAACATTGCGAGTGGGTTGAAAAGTGTTCTTAGTGGCTTTCGAATTTGACTTTGAGGAACTAGTTTGCTGAATCGAATTTATTTTAAAATTTTTTTCCACAAATTCTTTGGACTAATTTTTTCGCTAAACAATTCGGTAGTTAACGATAGTTGTTGGTAAGCTGACTACAAAAATGTTAGTTTTTTGAAAATGTATTAAAAAGGCAGATTTTTAATATTCTATAATTTTTTTTATATTTTGATAACTCTGTTTTTTAAAGACACGACAATCGGATTAATTGATTAGAGACCCAAATGCAGATTATCGTTTCTTTTTCTTGGTTTAAAAAACTATTAAAAAAATATTAATTATTTAATATATAAAATGTGAAGTTCTATTTTTCATCTAAGACAGTTATATTTTATCTAACTTCTATCTATCTACTTACTTCTATCTACCTACCTACTCTTTTTTTTCCTGAAAATTTGAAAAAATACTTTACTGAAAATAAAGTAATTAAACTATAATTAACTCTTTCATCATATTTGCAATTGTATTTTTTAAACTATAATAAAATTGAAATAAAAGAATTAGGGAATTGAGAAATGTCGTCGTTTAACTAGTTAAATATAATCAAGGGGTTTGCCTAAATTGAGAAAGTTAATTCATAAATTATAACTGAGTATTACAATTGAAAATATGTTTATTTTTTGTTTGTAAAGTCTAATGAAAATTCTCCTTTTTGAACAAAAATGTCAGTTCTTTTAGTGAAGTTTTTATTTTGGAAATTGTTTTAAGGTTTTTGGTGATAAATTTAAATTTTTTTAATGAAAATTTTAATTTTTAGTAAAGAACTTTAAAATTTTGTAAGTATTTTTTTTTTTTTTTTTGCAAAAATATAGATTTTTAGTTAAAATTTTATTTTTATTGCAAATTTCGATTTTTAGTTTTAGTGAAAATAGGGATTTTTGTGAATAGCGAGATTTTTAGAGTTAAATTTGGATTTTTAGTGCAAAATAATTTTTGTGAAGATTTGTATTTTAATGAAAATTGTAATTTTTAGTAAAGAAATTTAAATTTTTAGTAAAAATATGGCTTTTAGGCGAAATTTTTATTTTAAGAAAAATTTTAATTACATATGTTGATTTTTTTAATTGATTTTTTTCTTTTTGTGCGCAAAATCGACTTTATAATTTTAGGTATTTTAAGGCTACAAATTAAAAGCTTTTAGGCACCAAAAAAAAAAAAAAGAAAAAAATGACAAAGGGATGTAATCCGAATTTGACGGAAGGCTTAATTATCCAAATAACATAGTTAACAAAATTATTTTTATTTTAGATACGCCTTAACCCTTAAATATTTTTTGGATACCCGGAAATAAAAAAAAAAAATATTTCAGTTTCAATCATTAAAATATATTTTATAAAATATATTTTAATGGTTTTGTGGTGAACAGAAAATCTTATATTATAAGAAAAGTTAAACTAGTGTTATGTTTCTAAAGTTGAAATTTATGTTAATTTTGGAGCTGAACTCCAAAAAGTTGTTTTTTTTTAATTGCAGAGAGGAAACATATTATAAGGTTATAATTCTAGTTTTTTTTTATTATTAATTAAAACCGCTTCATTAAAATTTTAATTCCCTAAAATTCCCGATGAAAATTCCCCGGGATTTATTAAAAATATTTCCCTAGACGAAATGCCTTCAAAATAAAATGCGAAATATATTGGATTTGCACTTTCGCACAAAATTATGATTAAGAGTTTTTAATTTTAGTATCTCTTTTTCAACTTTTATCTAATAGATTTTTTTCACAGTAAATTTAAAACTCATTAACTAATTTTTGCACCCTGTATTATTCCTATTTTTTATCAGATCGAACCTGTAGCTTTAAAATTTTCTGCTACTCATATTTAACCCCCTTATCAAACACGTTCCTGCAGCTGGAAAAAAAGTCATTTCAATTTAGCCAGAGAATATTGTATTGAGCAAATTGAAAACATTGAAAAGAAAAAAAAACACCAAATGTGTAGATGACATCAATGAGTAAATAAACAAATGAACAGTAGATAAATATATGCCGACATTATTGATATTTTTAAGCCAAAGACAAAAAAGACTTTATTTAACTATCAATCTTAAAACTATAAAGTCTGGTTAATAAAACAAAGTTTATTTATTTTTTTTTTTTTAATAAGAACAACAAAAAAATATAAAAAAAACAATAATAAATGTAAACAAATAACATGATTGTTGTTTGTAATTATGTGCATTTGAGATTAAGATAAAAAACAAATTTACTTGGAAATCAATGACATTTCTATGTTCTTTTTTTTCTATTTTTTACTCAGTTATTGTGGTATTTTTTTTTTTTAGTGGGGGTTTCCAATTGTGAGAGGGAGCCAGGCAGCCAGTTAGATTACAGACTGATTGTGTGATTG
Organism: Protocalliphora azurea; assembly: GCA_932274085.1. Taxonomy (NCBI): domain Eukaryota; kingdom Metazoa; phylum Arthropoda; class Insecta; order Diptera; family Calliphoridae; genus Protocalliphora; species Protocalliphora azurea. The sequence goes on along the minus strand of OW026519.1, from coordinate 199,537,338 downwards.
TTTGTTATTAACTTAAGCTAGAGTTTTTCGATCGATTTCTGATCAATATTTTATAAAACGTAAACGAGTAAAGTTGTACAAATATAAAATAGAATGAAATAAAAATAAGATTAATAAAAGAGTAAATAACCACGTGCGTTAAAATACGTAAATATTATTAATAAAGAAGCAAAATAAAGGCAAAAATTATCAAATTAATTAAAAAAAATTGTTTTTTTTTTAATAATTTTTATCTTTTATAACGATATCAATTTATATAAAATAATACCTTGTGTGTGCATTTATGGACAGCAACAAAAAAAAAACTTTTTTTAAGCAGATAAGAAGTGTGCTACCTTTATCAGTGAAATAAAATAACAATAACAACAACAAAAATATACACAAAATTCTGTGCTCTAATCTATATCGACTGAATTAGTGTTTTATTTTTTTGCCCCCTTTTACTCCTCCACGACTCTACTATACTTCTTGTGTTTCCACGCTGCGCCTTCCCATTGTCAGTCAATAGCCAGCCAACAATTGTCGTACGCTCTTTTATAAACATTATTACTCATATATTAAAATACCTATATAGCCTAGCTATAGCTGCCGCTGCTGCTGAGCTAATGATAGCTATAGAGCTGCATATAATATGAACGTAGAAAATGTCTTTTATTATGCTTCTTTCGATTTCTAGATGAGTTTTTTTTAATATTTTTGCGGTCTAACTAACAAACTCTAGTCAGTTTTCAAACAAGTGACATGTGCATTCAAATTTTTTTATATTTTTTTAAAATTTCGGTAAATCGGTAAAAAATAACACAAATTATGGATAAATTGTCGTCAATACTTTGCTGGTAGGCTTTAATTTTAATGGTCATACTATTAAATTTATCAATTACTTATACAATATTTAAAAAGAATTGTGTGTTATAATATTTTTTATTAATTTTTTTTCATTTTAGTGGCATTAACACTCAAAGTGAATCTCAATCAACGCAACAACGACCAACAGCAGCAGCACAAAAACAACAACAACAGCAACAAGAACACCCACTAATGGACAAAGAGAATCAACCGAATGTTGAGAAATTGTTATTAGTATCAACAAAAAATTCTCAAAATTCTACATCAAAACATGATGATGAATCTTTGGGTCAGGTAAGCAAAAAAAAAAAAAAAAAGAACAAAAAATAAGACAGAAATTACGAAAAAAGAAGAACCTAAACAAACATAAAAAATAAAAAAAATTAAATATTTATAAACAAAATACATACAACATTAATGGCCAATAAAATAGCAAAATATTTTGCAAACAAAAAATTTTGCTTCACAACGTTATCAAAAACCAATACACGCCCAATTTTGATTGTTAGAAATAAAAAAATAAAAAAAAATGTTATGTAAACAATATAAACATTTTTATTTGATGAGTGAATTAGAAAACAAAAATAATATTTTAAATTTACAACTGAAATAATTCTATTTCAGCACAATGTAATGCATAAATTAAATTTTATAAAAGAAACAGCTTAAAAAATAGCAGGTTTCTTTAGATTTCTAATGAGATAAAATATTTTCTTAAAAATTTTAGTTATACAATGATTTTATTTAAGTTTGTTACATGTCAATTTTAATCATATTTTTTTATATAAATGACCTCACCATGAATGAGCTGAAAAATAAAATATTTATAAATTTATTTACGTATGATAATAAATACCACCAATATCAATCTAATTAGCACAAATTTAATCAGTTAAGTAAATTTACTTACGATTAAATATCATGAACAAATATTTAATAGAAAACAAGTAAGAAAGTCAAGCTCAACAATTTTGTTACCCTACATCATTGTATCAATACTTATATTTATTGGGTGCATGTATTAATTTCCATCGCTCATTGCCATCTTTCCGGTAATTTATGGATTTCATACCAAAACCTCCTTGAATCGATTGAAACAAATAGTAGTCAGAAGGAGCTATACCTGGGTTATACGGCGCACACTGCTGTAAGAGGGTCGAAAATGGCGCTTAGTTCAGGGATAGGTAATATCAATATTTTAATGCATTTTTCGAATTTTAATTTTTTTTTTTTACTGAATTCTGATGTCCGTATGTTTGGTAATTTTAGCAATTTTCAAAATTGTTTATTTTTGGATTCAATATATATAATAAAATCGGTTGAAAATGTTGAGACATATCTGAACAAAAAACTTGACCAAGATCTTGCCAAATTTAGATATATATGACATAATTAGTACATACATGATATAAAAATCTTTGAAATCAGATAAGGAAAAAAATTTTGGCTGGATCATTTTCAAAACACCTCCATAAATACATATTTTTTTCAATATTATTAAAATTTTCGTTAAAAAAAAATTAACTTAAAATTGTAATAGAAGCATACCAAGGCCTGGAATATTCATTTAAGTAGTTGTTATGGCTATTTTCAGTCGCGGAATATTGAGATTTTTTAACGTTTTTTAATATTTTCTGTATTCAAACATATAACGTTATATATTTCGGAAATTTTTCAACATATATTGTGTTCAACATATATTGTGCTTTAATGTGATATTGGGATGGTCTATCCTGATACTATTGAAGATTACACGTGATTAACCATTTAATAGCAAGAAGGTCAATTTTATGCATTTTGTTCCCAAAAGGTTAAATTATAAATTTTTGTAAATAAGTATAATGGAAGTTATTATTATTCTTAAATATAGATGAATTAATGAAAAATATAATAAGTTCCTTTAAGACCGCGATAATAATTGAATTAAAGAGATTTTTGAAACTGTCACTATTTTTACACGGCACAAGTTTCTAGTTTTAATGATAAATGTATGCTTTTGGTGGCATTAATTTTCTTAGCTAACCATTTTTTTTTTTACATAAAAATTAACTTAACCAATTATGAACTGGAAATCCCAAAATATTACTTGTGCAACTAAAGGGTTAAATTAATACATATATCAACAGTATTGAATGAGACTTTTCCAATGATGCCTTAAAATATAAATTACGATGGAAAATGTCTAAAATATTCAAACTTTAATAGAATAGTATTTAAAATAAAATCATATAAAATTTTACTAAAATTTTAATTCCGCGAGATTTAAAACTAATTAATTTTTGTCTACCCATTATGCTTCATATTTTGTATTTTTTTTTTTTTTTTTTTTGAGAAAAAGTTAAAATTTATCTACACTGTTGATTCAAACTTATATTTTTAGAGGTATTTGAAAAATGGTCCAGCTCACGTGAACGATGTAATTAAACCGAAATATTTTGGAGACTAGTTTAAGATATATCATTCTTTAATTTTTGGAGTTAACATTTGCAACATTTTTTGTCTCTATACAAATTAATGCACTTTACTACGCTTATGTGAAATATTCGATTGATAAAGCAATAAAGAACAGAGCCAGTATTTAAGATATTTTTTGTATAAGAGAATCCGATTTTTTCACAAAAAAAAATTATTTCTCAAATTTGGATATATGCGCACAATTTTTTTTTTTAGAATGTTAAAAAAATATGAGAACAAACAACTTGTAACATTTTAAATTCCATTCCATCAAAAAAAAAAAAAAATCAGGTCTACTATTTTCCAAACAGATTTCAATTGCTGGCTCAATATGAAGAGGAACTTTGTCTTAATGGAAAATAATGGACTCGTGTAAGATCGCATGTTCTAGTCGTTTTTCCCTTAAGATTCTCTTTTTAAATGTGTCAATTGTATTCAGCACTGGTATCCTGCGGTTTTATCAGGTCATAATAAATTACACATTTCTCATTTCATTAAATATATACTGAGGGTTAACTTAGTGCCATGGATAATCGACTTCAATGTTGATTGTCCTGATTGGACTGGCTTCACATACACATCGATTTTGTCCTACCCATAATAATTTGATCCAGAAACGACTTCTTTTGTGGGGCTGAAGCTGTATTTCTGCTCCCAATTTTCTTGCTTTTGAACGTCTGAAAATCATTGCTTGATCTACTGTCAATAATTATGAAATCACTTTTTGCATTTGACACAAGTCTTGATTGAGCAAAGCCTACATTTCTTTATATTCCAACTTGTTTAGGCTTACCGGAACGTTTATGAAACACATCGAAATCGTCACATTAAAACGTTTACCCCATTGACGAAATGTTTTCTCCGTTAAAGCATAATTCCAATAAACTTCTACCAAAATATGATAGCTTCCCTCAGCGGTTTTTTGGTACGAAACTCTTCTTTTACATACTGAATAAGAAATGACGATACTTTCACATGTCATGGTTGTAAAAATAGACCGATTGAAAAGTTCATATTAACACAGTCTAGTGTAAAATTATGGAAGTTATTTCATACACACAATATAAGATATTTAAACCCATTAAAATGATCATTTGAAGGAAAGTCTAATATGGCATCCAGTCACAATATTTCGCATTCATATTCATTAAGTTTTATAACCAAGCTTATTATAGATTAGAACCATATGGCAAAATGAGCTTATTAACTGTGATCTTGTAACAATCTCTGATGACTGATATATAAGATATTAAAGTTCCTAAGAGCCATAGTAGTGTTTTAGACAGTCACTTTAGTCCAATATGGCTCATTTGTGTTGCCTGAAAAGAAGGAAATAGGAACATTAAAATCAAGGAAGTATCCATCGTCTGCAAAACCAATCATTTGGTAAACCAATGCAAGGCAATTGCAAACATTATTTGTGATTGCTTCTACCTCCTACTTGTTGTAACAACTTCAAGAGAGATAATTGTATAGTACGAAACGTTTAGCACTTATCCTGCAAAAAAATATATGGACTTTGTAGAAATTTGACCAGCTGAATACGAATCTGCATTCAGATTTTTTCCACTAGGTCGTGATTTTTTTTATGAGCATGACTAATATCTACCCCTTAATAAGGCGAATACACGAGTATATTTTAACATAACTCGAGAGCGGGCTATCCGATTTAGACAATTGAAATCAAAATATTATAGAAAAAAGTAAAAGCAAATTTTTGTTTATCTTGTCAAATTCCATCTAGGAACTATTTTTGTTTAAAGAAAAAAACAAAATGTTTTAATTTTTTTGCCCACCAGTGTATCTCCACTTAATAGGTTTAAAGATTTGTGCATCAATTTTGACGTTAAAGGGCTTATTTCATTCGCAGCACTACTTTATGTTAAAGATAGAACACAGAAACATTTTTCATCAATTTTGCAAGAAAAAAATTTTTTAAACACTAATTTCAAATAACTCTGAAGATATAAAAAATATATATGTTTTGATGGCTTGAAGACATATTTAGTCCGCATTTTTTGGTGTCTCATTTATATAAATCGTACACACCGTTTTTGGGTTATGGTGATATATACTCATGGTGATATGACCTCATTATGAGCGAAATATTAGACAAGTCCATAAATAATCCAGACCTCATGAGAAAAAAAAGGAGATTCGTATTTAGCACATCAAAATCCAAGTAGTCCTACTATTCGTGTTTAAGAAAGGATTTTTTTTTTTTTTTTATTTTCCGTTCTACTTGGGACATTGTCTAATGGATTGCACGATATCTATAAAAAGAAATATTCTTTAGCTGGGAAGAAATCGTATTTCGTCAAATAATTTTATGTTAAAAATGGATCGAATATTTGAAAGAGAAAACAACATTTTTTGATAAGCTACATTTTTCTTTAAAGTGTTTCGTTAAATGTTTGCTGGGTTATCTTTATCCAAACAGTAATGATGAGTTTATTATCACCTACACTGTATTTATTTATATAAATATAAAATATTAATTTTATTTATTTTTACGTTAAGTGATAATTTTATATAAATTTATTAAGAAAACTAAAAGCATTGAAAGCAACCTAGTGTCAAATCATGTTATTTTTGGCACTAAAACTTAAAACAAAAAATAAAAACAAATATTTTCTAGCTGAAAGATAATTTTCCTTTTTGTGAGAGGGATTATTTATTATTTTAAATTTTTAAAACAGTGAACATTAATAATTTCTTTTACTTTATTGACAAATAATTTATATATTATTATGCAATTAATTATAAAAATTAAATGTTTATAAATGAAAAATTATGTATTTTTTTTTAACATAAATTAATAAGCTGGTATTTTTTAAATAAACATATATGCTTATAATCTCTTTTTTTGAACTTCTTTAGCGAAAGTCAATCTGTCATTACAACATTAAATTTAGGCACTTTCTCTAGGCGTTTTTTTTTTTTTATTTGTTTAAATATTTTTCTCTTTTTTCTTAATTTTCGTGGGGGTATTCACCTACGACATTTTTTTAACATTTGTTTTTGATATTTTTTATGTTTTAACAAGTTAAAAATAAATTAAAATCTTTATTTATTTTATAACATCAATTCAATTCAATTGAATATCCATCATTTACTTTGAATTTTCGATTTAATAACAAACAACAACAATAATTATCATCACCATCATCGGACCACAAATATTTTTGTTAATAAAAACATCCCCATTTGTGTTTACATTTCATACCAATGACCAATATGTCTCGCATTTATCATGTCTTATTATCACTGCTTAAATCATAAAGTGTTTATGGGTATTTACGTTTAAATTTTTATTCAATATTAATTCTGTTTTGTATTTTGCGTATAAATACAGTAAAATTTAACGTTCAAAATATTTACGTTAAAAATTTCTGCTTAAAACAAACTATTGAAAAAAATGGCAAAAAAATACTGATGTGAATCAGCCAATAATTTCAGCTCTGCCGTATTATTAACAGCGATCATCCACTAACAGCCAGTGAAAATATAATGGTGAAAATGTGAACGGAAGGAAGACAATTAGTTGTGGGTGAAATTATAGCGAAATAGGATGAGAAAAATGGTTTTGGATTTTTGAGAAACATATTTTGATTGAAATATTAATTTAAATTCCTGTTTTAGCCTCAGAAAATCTGTATAGTATTCCGAAATAATGAAATCATTACTTCATAACACAGGGCACAGCTTCTGAATCAATGAATAGAAATAGGAGAATAAATCTGAACATCTCCGTTTTATATACATTAAATATTTCAGCATTGCTTTTGAATTTAGTTAAATTTTTTTTTAATAAAGTTTTTTAGTAAATGGTTGTTTTAAAATTTTTAATAATTTATAAAATCTTTTTTTATATGTATAGCTTTAAGTAATTAATAATTTGCGTTCAATATACGAGGTCGGATCAATAAGTCAGTGACTTTTCTAACTTCTCTCGTAGTTATATGAAATGCAACACTATTCTCATCAAGTGCCACCTGTTAATAGACTACTGTCAAATTTTGAGCAAATGTCGTCATTTACGGAGGTGTTCGTCGTCACTGGATTCTGCTGCTTCTTTGTCTGTTGAATAAGTTGTGCAACTGGAATTTTCAAGATATTTTACTTCTTCACCTCGTATTCTCGAGAAAGTATTTTCGATAGTCACAATCATTATTTTTATAAATTTTTTCAAAAATAATTAATTTTTTCACATTAACTTCACGCATTTATAACCGCAATTTAATAACAACACTGAAAAAAAAAGCTGAGCAAAACTTCCAGCGTAATAGGCTGGCAATATAAATGACGGCGGCGATTTTTTTGAGTTACAGCTAGAATATGTTTAGAAAATAAAAATGGCAATAAATATGCAGTTTCAAAACGAGTACTTCTATATGAACGAAGTTTTACATGTTGATAGTAGAGGTATAGACGATTTTAGGTTTTTGTATTTGGACTATATAGGCCTAAAAGATGCGGGACCAACTTGGACACCGATTTTAAAGATTAATATATTAATAAAATCGTCCAACCGAGAACTATAAAAAACATCGTCGTATATATAGGTTATCTCTTTTATTTTACGAGATATTGAATTTTAAAAATTTTCTTTCGCTATAAGGAGTCTAAATTTTCACAGATTTTTTTAAATATTTCTTTATTTAGTTAACAGCAAATTATAAAATTGGTGAAAAAATCTTTATGAAATCATAAGCATTTAAATTTTAAATTTAGAAAACAACAATTTTTAGAAACCCGAAAATTCTAACAAACTTTCAAAAATTTTGACTTTTTACTTTTTTTACAATTAAAATCAGGAGGCTAAACTTTATATAACAAATATTACAAAGTATATAAAAACCGAAAGCAATCTCATGCATTTGTAGGCGGCACAAATATCCTTAAACTTGTTCACAAGCGGCATTCGACGTGTGAAAATTTAATGTTTTGTGTTTTGTGACGCAGAGCGTTACCGGATGTTTCGAAAACATTATATAGTCATTTCATACACATATGTTAACAAGTTAAAATCGAGTTTTTGAAAAATAGATACCATGTAAGGTGGAAATGTAAACGCAACCGTTGCCGATTTGCAACATAATTTTTGCTCTGTGTGTTAACATATGTATGTGTTTTATAATTACACCGAGAGAATTTCGAAAAGACGCATAGAAAATAAAATATATATTATTTTTGTGCGGATTCGTTGTGTTATTTTAATTGTCAAATCTCTATATAATAAAATAAACGCAGAAGTTTCGGGGATCTTGTGGTTCATTTTAGATTTGTTTCGATACTAGGACATCAAGGTATTTGTGGTAATGGAATATCTGACGAATGGGTGAGAAATATAACAAATGTATCAAGAGATTTCCTTTCATGATTAAGGAATGGCAGTTTAAAGGAAAATTTCACAGCATTCCGCGAGCTTGTGTTTCATCTCAGATTTGTTTAGCTACCATGACATTAAGGAATTCGTAGTAACAAAATATATAACCATAGGGTGGGAAATAAAACGGTGAAACAAACAAAATTTTAGAATGTAATCGAGGTACTACTGGATGAAAAATCGCACAGCATTCCGCGAACTTGTGATAAATTTCAGATTTGTATGGGTACAGGATATGAAGGTATTCGTGGAAATGAAATACCTGATGAATGGACAAGAAATAGAATGGATAAATATGGAATAGAGTCACCGAGAGATTTTCTTCTGATCGTTCTAGTCAAAATTTAGAATGTGATCGATGAGTGGCTGCTGGAGGAAAAATCACAAAGCATTCTGCTAACTTGTGTTTCATCTCAGAATTGTTTGGATACCAAAACATGAAGGTATTCGTGATAACGAAAGGAGAGAAATGGAAAGAATAAAAATGAAAATGAATTATTGATAGATTTTTCTCCGATTTCTCCGGTTGAATTGTCAAATGTATTCGAAAAGTGGCTGCTTGAGAAAAATCATAACGCGAGCTTGTGTTTGAATTCAAATTTGTTTGGGTGAGAAATGGAACGGATAACGATAAAACAGATGCACTAAAAAATTTTCTCTGATTTCTGTAATCGAATTTGATAATATAATTGAGGAGGGTCAGCTTAAGAAAAGGACGCATAAGTAGTTCACGCGTATCACTTATAACTAGGTTGTCTTAACTCCCAAAGATTCTTCAACAAACTCCCAATTATTTTTATTTTCTCAAAATTAATGCAAAAATTTATTTATTGCAAATAAATGCCATTTGTTGTTATAATTCTATTATTAATACTCGATCAAAAATCTAGACCAAAATGACTCTGACAAACTTTTAGTGTACGTTCAGACTAGGCAATTTTTCCTGAGTTCTTAAGAGAGAGAGAGAGAAGAAAGGGATACAAACTAGCATTCTCTAAATCGACTTTAGAATAATCGAACAATCGACTTTTTGTTGGAAAATTGTGAAGACTTTCTTATTTCCAGATGTTCGAAAAGTCGAATAAAGCCCAAAAGCCAAAAATAGTCAAAAAGTCGAAAAAAATTTACTTTATTTAAAAGGAATAATTTCTTAGCAGTTTTTGTTTCAGCAGCATCATCTAACGGTTGGAAATAATATCGAAAAACATATTTTTGTATGTTAATTTATCAATATATTTGATTGCGTTATATATATTTTACATTTTAAGTTTTTATAAGAAAAATAATAAAAAAGAATAGTCAAAAGCGGCAAAAAACCTTAAAATATCGTATAAAATCCAAAAGTCGAAAATAGTGGAAAAGTCTTAAATAGTCGGAAAAAGTTGAAAAAAGTCAAAGTGTCCAAAAAAGTCGACTATTCCAAAATTGAAAAAGTTTAAAAGTTGAAAAGTCAACTATTTAAAAAAGTCAAAAAGCTGACTTTTATTTCCAACTATTAAACCCTAGTACAAACTATTATATTTCATTTTATTCTTCTTCGTATTTCTCAACACAAAAACCCTATTGCTGAAATGTAATTTTGGTGTGTAAATTTAAAGGTTAGTTTGAACAATAGTTTTAATTTTGTGTAAAAAAAAATCCTCTATTTCCCCGACGAATTTATTTCCTCTACTTTTTGATAATAAACTATGCTGTCCATATCATTCTAATTGTGATTACTAGACCCACACCCACATTTAATATTTAAATACATACATCGAAATATACTTCCGTATATCACATGTAATAAATTACCATTTTATTATAAGCACTTTTCAAATTCCCCAAACAATTTTTTTCTTCTTAGAATTCAATAATAAAAGATATACCTCAATCAGTCAGACAGTCCGTCTGGTTAATGTGTGTGGGTCTGCTATTTTATTATATCCCACTGTATGTATCTTCAATGTTGTGTTCAAATCTTATAAAACTGGACAAATATGTAAGATTTTTCGCAAATCTATTTGGTCAGTGTCAAAAGAGCATTTGCCATAGACGCATATCACAAACAAAAAAAAAAAAATATTTTTTCAATTAAAATTAAAGAAAAAGTTTAAGAACAAATTGAAATAATTTTTATGTTAACAAATTGTGCTATTTAAAAAATAAAGTGAAAATTCAATTTAATGTTTATAAAAAGTTTTTTTTTTATTAACAAAAAAGGAAAATAGGACTGCTCTTTAGGGTGCCTTAGTTCCTGTGGTTTTATGTGTTTATTTTTTTAATTAAATATTTTTAATTAAACTATAATAATCTTTTAATCTTTATAAAAAAGAAAAAAGTTAATATAATATTTAAATAATTTTAAAAATAAAGCAAACGTTATAATTTAAATAAAAATGTCTGTTTGGATGACTTATGTACAACGGCGACGACCGGGTCAACATCGTTACTGTCATCAGGGCCTATATCATTTAGTAAGTTATGTGCTTTATGGGTGTAATCCAAAATCTTGTGAAATTTTTTTATTATGCCAAAAAAAATTTACACCATTTAAAAAAGAAATAGGAAAAGTTATTATCTTAATTATTCTAAAGTAAAACTAGAATAAATAACGGACTAATAAAACCCTTAAAAATTTGTTTGAAAAATTAATTCAAATTAAATTTGTTTGGATATAAAATTATTATAACAAATCAAAAATATATTTTAAATTGCGTTTTAAATATAGTGTTTGTTATTTTACCAAAAGTGATCCAAAATATCCGGAAATCAAGGCACTAATGTAAATATGGTTTTCGAGTTCACTTTTCAAAGTCCTTTGTAGTTAGTCAGAGTTTCGCAAAAAAAGCAATAATAATAATTGCCAAAAAAATCTGTATCTCCTCGTACCTAATTAAAAGTACACTGAGGCCCCTATCTGCGTCATAATGGGGACCGGAGAATTGCGACGCAAACTGAAAATAGAATCAGTATTTTCTATGTATTTACATTGTTTTCTAAATAATTGGTTTCAGAATAGAAATATTTGAACGGAAAGAAGTTAGTTGTTAATAAAAAAAAGTGTTTTTTTATATAAATTCTGTTTTGATTTTCAAACTTAACACAGAAAATTAAATCCATTTTTATACCCTTCACCACAGGCGTACATTCCGTTTGTAATTTCCATAATTTTCATCAGAGAGTAAAAAGATTTATATTTTCTGGATCCCTGTAAGAAATAATGTCGATAGGACGATGTCCGTTCGTCCGTTTATCGGTTGAAATGACGTTTATGAAGCCCACCGATAAATGCCATATATATATATATATATATATATATATATATATATATATATATATATATATAAATTCAGCAAGATCGGTTCATAAATTATGGAGATATGTTAAAAAAACGGTTTTCTAATCGGTTTTCGATCTTCAGAAGTCGCTATATAAGCTAGTAACTTCGTTTTTTCAAAGAAGATTTGGAAAATTTTTTCTGAATTTCTATGCTGAAGAAATGAACTAAATCGGTCCAATAATTACCGAGCTATCGCATTTTTGACTTTTTTAAGCTCACATAAATATTTTTAGAAAATTTCTTTTTTTTGAATTAACCATATCGGTCCATATATAAAAACATTGCAATAACCCAATAATCCAAAAGTTTGATTTAAGCTTTGAGAATGATTTGAAATAACTTTTTTTCTCAAATGTAAACGTTTGAGAATGATGTGATAATGTTTTAAGAATAATATCATTACAAAAAGGGGATTTTTTTTCTTCAAATTTAAGGTTTAAATTAAATTTTGATATCGAAGGAAAAACACATAATTTTTTTGTTGTTTTTTTGTATAAGCAACCAGTAGTTGTTGTTTGTATATACATACACACAATAATGGTTTATGTGTGCTCGTATAAGCCCATCAAACACAGAGTTATCATATTTCAAACGTTCATTGTCAAATTTTAAATCAAAACTTTGGTTTGCTAGGAGCATGAATCTACATACAAACATATGTATATAAATTTAGTACTCATCAGAAGCAGTGTTGCCAGGAGGTGAGAAAAAAAGAGTACTTTAAGATAGATCTGAAAAGGCTAAATGCGCAAAAAATATACATAAAAAAAATGAAGCCAGAAAAAAACTTTTTTTTTTTTTTTTTTGTTCTCATTATTTGTTGATATTTATTAAAAGATATATTGTGTAATAAATTTATAAATAAAACATTGCAAAATAACGCAATGAAAAACCGCACCTAAATTCCTATACAATTTGGGTTATATTTCATATGAAAAGTGGCCCAATGTTTTGAAGTAATTTGTCATATTTAATTTATAATTCCTTTTTGATTAATAATTTCAAAATTTTTGAGTGATTTGTATCTTTTAGATTTTTTTTTAAATTACATGTATAAATAGTTGCTATGTTTATTAAAAAAAATTATAATAATTGATAGCATGAGACTATATAACAATTTAAGTTATATTTGATTTGAAGAATGAAGGGCCGCAGGCGAAAATTTTTGTAAAATATAAATAATCTCCATTTTTTTTTTTTTTTTTTTTTTTGTACAAATTAATACACAAAATTCTTAAATGGCTGATTCTGTAAAAAAAAAACAAAATAGCAAAAGCAAATAAGAAATTATGTTATTTTTTGTTGAAATACAAAAATTTTAGCCTTTTTAATGCAATTCTAGAATCGAAAAAAAGCAGGAAAAAAAGCTATAAGCTAAAACTAAAATTTTGAGGCTAAAATCAAAATAAAAAGGCTAGATTTTGCCTTAAAAAGGCTAAACTGGCAATACTGATCAGAAGCTATCAGTGATGTTTTTTTAAGGAAACAATATTGCTATGATAGTTTAATTTTGTGTTTACATTTTTGTAGTTTGGAAAGAAATGTAGATTATTTTCGTAAATATAAATGTGAATTTTATTAACGGGGTGAAGGGTATAAAAAAATTCGGCACAGACGAATACAGCGCTCTAACTTGTTTTCCATTAAAACATTTTTCAATACCTTTACACCTGTTATTAACAATTATGAAACTGCTTATATATGCGGCGCAAATCGATATCATAATGACGCAAATCGAAATCATAGCGACGCAAATCGAAATCATAACAACGCAAATCGAAATCATAACGACGCGAATCTAAATATTGAAATTTCTAACAGCGATGCAAAGCGAAATGACGCAACTCGAAAAGACTCAAATCAAGTCCTGAGTGTATAGATATGTATTATAGTATGTTATAATAGGGGATGAGCTACAGGATGCCAAAGTTGACCACTTCTAGTATGAACAAGTTTTAAGATCTCTTGACCATGCAAAAAATATTTTATTGATAAATATTTATCTCCTGAACTAGTTTTTGGATCGAAATAAAATATATAGAAAAGTTTTAGAGAAATACCTAAAATTTTAGAAAAATTACCTTATATTCCCCCTGTTATACAACGGAATAAGCTACAGTGTGTCAAAGTTGGTCACTTCAAGCATGAAAAAAATTTAATGAGCACGTAACTTCAGAAAAAAGCTTTAATAACTCTGTACCTCCTAAACTATTGGTCAAATCTTATTAAAATTTATAGAAACATTTTGGAGGCGGACCCAAGTTTTCAAAGCTACAGTGTGACAAAGTTGGCCACCTCGATTATGAAAAATGTTTAAGAACTCGTAACTTCGCAAAATACATATTGGTAATAAATATGTCTCTACTGATAGAATATGTATCTCCGGATATAATTAAAATGTATGTAATACTTTTAAAAGAGAACATAAGCTTTCAAAAAATTATACCGTAGTCTCTCTGTTATAATATGGAATGGCAAGGTGTCAAAGTAGACTACCTCAATTAAGTTTCGAGTTTCTTCTCGAAATAGGTCTCAAAAAAAAAATATATATGTATATATGTATATATATATATATATATATATATATATATATATATATATTTCCCATGGGATTTTGTTCCTTTCAAAGGATTTTCTAGTAGATTCTGATGAACATATTTTTCGAAACGACTTTATAGTGAACCATAGGTTTAAAAAAAAAAAATTTTTTTAAATTTAACTCAAAAAAGAACAAAAGTATGAAATATTTATCCTTTTTCCAAAACAAATAGATCTTTTAGTCTATGATGTACTAAAGTGAGTGTTTTTAATATTTTTTTTCATAACCCTAATTATGAAATTTTTAATACAAAACTCGAAACTTTTTTGGAGAGAGCTGACTTTTTGCCTTGGCTTTTTTGTTTTTTGCGAATAATTTCCGTAGTAAGGGAGTGAATTTTTTTTTTTTTTTTTTTTTTTGAAAAACATCCCAATATATTCCCAAATAATGCCCTGAAAACATGTTTCGATTATCTTAATTCGTTAGCTGGGAGAAATTATCAAATTCAATCCAGCTCATTGAAATATATATATATATATATATATATATATATATATATATTATTTAAATGTCAAATTTATTTACTTTTTTCTGAAAATTTTTGTAATAAAAAATATAAAGACTTCAGAAATATTTACGAAAGAAATTTCTATTTTATTAAGAGTTGCACCCTACTTTCAACATTGTTTGAATATAGTAAACTTTGAAATGAAATTTCAAGTTTATCTAGCTAGAAAAATTAAGTCTCACGCGATTTTTTAAATAAAAAAAATTGTTTTAATAACCGCATGCATATAGACCAATTTGGCATCAAATTGTTTCCAATCCGATGTAAAATGTAGACAGGTGGACATTTTTTATGACAATAGTAAAATTTTCAAAAACATACTTTAAAATTAATTATGTTAATTTAATTTTTTTTAAGATGGTAATAGTACTTCTGTGTTACAAAAAAAAAACTGATACCTTAAACGATTAATAATCATCAATTAATTAATTTTCATAGATAAAATAAAATTTTGTTAAAAATTATAAATGAAGGAACTTATTTATCTTTCAGCTAAATTCCTACCATTTTCTACATATGTAAAAACTATGAACAAAGTATAAAAATAGACATATTTAACTATCCACTAGTATACATATATGGAGTCTATGTAGCTGTAGTTTCATCAAATATAAAACTTTAGGAAATCTCTTTCTTCTTGGTCTTAAATATTCAGAATTTTATTATAAATTAAAAATTTTATTTTTAAAAATAAATGTATATAAAACAAGTTAGAATATTGTATTAGGCTAACGGCAATTTTTAATGTCCTTCAACAGTAATTATATAACATTTCGGCCTGTAATTCCTTTTTTAATAAATCGATTTTGCTGATTTTCATTTGCAAAGTTCTTAGGACAGTTATAAAGACTTTATATTAGGTTTCAATTAATTTGTTTTGATATTTTGGCAATGAGAATGTGTCCTACAAACGGGCCAGAATGAATCGAATCAGAAGAGAATAGAACAGAATAGAACAGAACAGAAGAGAATAGAATAGAATAGAATAGAATTGAATTGAATAGAATAGAATAGAATAGAATAGAATAGAATAGAATAGAATAGAATAGAATAGAACAGAATAGAATAGAACAGAATATAGTATATAAATATTTTCATTTGTTAAAAAAATGTAATCTTTAAATTTTAAAAATTGCGATTTTGAACAATTTAAATAAGATTTCAAATAAAAGAGATAAATATTATTATGAGAAAAATTAAATCGGGGTACAATTGTAATTAAGTCCAATAATTTTATCGCAAATAAATGTTAAAAAGTTGTTCAATAGTGTTTGAAATTTTAAAGATTTCTAATGGAAACTTCAAATTGATTTACATACAAATCTAGGAAAATTTTTATTGGAAATGGTGCTTGGAAACGCAGAAAAAAACATCAAAAGATTTAGAAAAGAATTTGAAATAATTCAAAAAGAAAAATACTAAATATAAAGTGATTTATATAAATGTTCTTATTTGTATTTGCTGTGTATTAATGCGTCACATGCTTTTTGTATTTGTGGCCAAATAAAATAGACTAAATGCAATTGGGTGTTAAATTAGCCACCTAGTTTGTCCCCTAAATTAAAAATAAAATAAAAACAAAAATACTTAAAAATATATAAAACATTACCAGCCCATTATAAAACTCATAGAATTAATAATGATTAAGTTTTAAATACCAGCAAATAGTTTTAATGTTATTTATTTCTTCCCTCTTTTCAGCAACGTCATTCACAGCCTGAATTCGAAACAACTCAACGTCACTATGAGGATCAACAAAAACGTCATAGTGCCAATTCTAGACCTTTATCTGAAGCTAATTCAGATATTGTCTCAGATGCTTTAACTCATCAAAATACTTCAAAATCAAATATGGAATTAAGCAGCTCAAATCCTTCATATGCTTTGGAAAAACGTCTAAGTACAAATTCCAGTGAAGGAGGTAATGCCTTAGTAAGCAGCCAAAAATTAAGAAATAAGGATCATAGTTCAGATGCCAATGAACGTAAAAGAGTTTTGCCTAAACATCAAAGACCTTTAACACGTTATTTACCAATATTTTCTCCGGACTTGGATTTGAGACAACATATAGAATCGGCTGGTCATCAAATAGCATTGTGTCCACATGTTTTTGTAGATACAAACTCATGTAGAGGGTAATTATTAATTTTTTACTTTAAATTTGTATTTGAAGTCATTTATTAATTTGTTTTATTTTATATTTTTAGTTATTTACATAAACTGGGAGCCACTTTTCATGGCTGGTCTAAACGGTGGTTTGTTTTAGATAGACAACGCAATGCTTTTATTTATTATTCCGATAAATTGGAGCGTAAACCAAGAGGAGGCGCTTACTTTTCTGTGAGTATATTATAGAAATACAATAGTTATTTATAAGATAGAGAAAAATAATATAGAAATGAAAGCTAATTTGGTAGTGAGAATGTTTCCTATAAACATAAAGTTAATATTTTTGAGTGCTTTGCGACATTTGTTTCCACGAGTATCCTTTGAGAGCACTCGTTTTTCATTTATTGTTGTAAAAGTTCGATTTTTGTCAAAACTTCTTCTCCAGGTTTATTATAGCAGTCGAAGAATTGGAAATTTTGGCCAAATGTGATCGATGTAATTATGCAGCTAGAGCTGGTTATTTTTAAAAATTTTTTTCTGAAAATTTTAACCGAATTTGAATTATATTTAGCTTACTTTCAATACCAAAATACTTAGGTTAATTATAAACATTCTGGAATAGTTTTCAATTATTTTGGTCACACAATTCAATAATTTTTGAGTGCTTTGCAACGTTTGTTTCTGCATTTATCCCCTGAGAACAGAAGGTTTCAATTTCTTGTAATAATTCGGCTGTTTTCGGAAATCCTTCTCTATTTGATATACCTGCCGCTGAGTGAACATTCTTTGACCGAATGTTATTTGTGTCGTGTTGAGGGAAAGATCCAGTTCTTAAAGGAACGATTTAATTTTTAAATTTTCTTGTTATTTCTCGAGAATCCAAACTGTTGGAAAAGCTCTGGTTATTCCTGAGATTGAATGTTCAAGTATTACATTTGTGATTAAACTATTACTTACTCGTCCTACTCCCAGATAAATATTGACCACATACGTGTACAAAACGACACCAATGAGAATCAATCTTCATGTGTTTAAATGGTACACAAAGTGTTCAATTCAATTAAAAAAAATTGATACCTCATTGGTACCAATTTGATACCACTTCAGAAGGGAATTATTCAAAACCATTATGTAATCTCTATTGTGCGTAAAAAATTTGTAAACGAAGCGCAACCGTTTGTCATAAATCAATTTTTGTCGAATTAAAAAAAATACATACTCGAGGTGACTAATTTTGGAGGTCTACCCTCTAGCCCCGTGGCCCACTAGGTAGCTGTGCTTCTCCAAATCAACTCATAAAATACTTCAGCTCTGACCATGTAAAATTTTAATTAGATATCTCCAGTGGTTCAAAACTTACAGAATTATTTCCAAAAAAAAAGTGTTTTGAGACCACTGTGCAGCTTTATGATCATATCTAACCTAAATTTCCTTTTATCTTCTTTCAGACAATTGATGAAGTTTACCTCGATCATTTGAATGTTTCGAAAAGTGGCCGACCCCATTGTACATTTATTGTTAAGACTAAAAAACGCAGCTATCAATTACAGGCAGCTTCTGATGCTGCAGCCAGAATATGGATAGATGCCATAATAACTGGAGCTCAAGGCAACTTAGACTATTAATTAAACTATTATAAATAAGTATTATAAACTATTTAAAACTAAATATATATATATATATTTTATATATAACGAGAAAAAAACCTTTATACTTCCTTTATCCTTAAGTAACTTTTATAAATTAGTTTAAGCCTTAAACTAAGTTTTAAAAAATGTATTTTTTTATATATTAAAACAATGAAATGAAATGCTCAACCAAAGGAAATATATATTTATAATTAATTAATTTTATCTCAAGAAGTTTCTTATTTTTTCCAACTTTTTATTTTGTACATTTACATTATAAAAACTAAGAAAGAAAATATTTACACAAAAAGTTAACGAAAACAACATAAATTTATTATAAAACAAAAAAATAAATATATTCACACATTTAAGAAAAATATATACAACTAACGAAATAAATTCTTTTCTTCCAACAATTGTTTGTGAAACTATAGATTCCAAACATCTTTTAGGTGTAATTAAAAATTACACTTTATTCATTAGGTGTTGTTAATGAAAGATAATTTATTTATTATTTTTATTTTTTATTTTCTTTATATACAACCAAATTCTAAGTGATTTGTTTGAGGAGAAGAAACAAACACTTGACCTTGCTAAAAGTGTGAAAAAATAACAATTAGTTGGCAGTCATTGAATACTTTTTAGTGAATAAGTGGTTTTTCTCTTTGTAGGTGATACTTTTTTATAATACATATTGCGGGATATTCTTTTTAGTAAATATTTGTTAATTTTTAATAATGTTTTTTAAATACTTTTATTTAGATAAATCTTTTTGGTAGACTAATTGATTTTTTTATATATATAATTGTGTTTTTGAAAGGGGAATTGTTTTGAAAACAATTTTCATATATTATTTTTGGTGAAATCAGAAGTACTGTGAAATAAAAAGAAAAAAATATATGACTACATTTTAAATAAAATTTATTTTCAATTAAATAGCTTATGAAAGCATAATTGAAATGTGCCCAAATGGCCAGCGCTACTTCGCTATGTGGTCGAATCTCAGTGGCCGGAATTGTGTTGATTCTCATTATCCATTTGCTAATATAAATATACAAACTTAATTTTCAACTATTTTTTTTACAATTTTGGTAATGAAAATGTTTCCTACAAAATGCTAATTTTATCCCAAAATTAAATTATGAAATGAATTTACATTTTATATTTCATGTTAAAATTGGATATTTTTAAGTGATCCGTTAATTCCAAGTTTTCTTGATTTAAAGCTATACTTTTATGTGCTACATACATTTGACAATTGTATCAAAATTTAATAAAAATTCTTAATTTTAAAAAGTGTGGTATCAATATAAAATTAATATAAAATAATAATATCAATATAAAATTAATAATATGAAAAACGTGCAGATTTAAAAAATACATATTAATTACAATAGGAAAATGGCATCAATTTTTCATAGCATATTAATTTTAATTAAAAAAAGCAATTTTCAATAAAATGCAAATTTTGTAGACAAGAAGATTGTATATAAAATAAAAATTTTCAAATAAGTACCAAATTACAAATAATACCAGTTTTCAAAAATGTAACAAAGCAAAAAAATATATTTTTAAAACTATTCCACTTTTAACTTCGAATTAGAACTTTCCAAATCAAATTAAGAAAACAGCAATAGTAAATGGGTTTTTTCTTTTCAATTTTCGAAAAGATCATTTAAAAATTCGACTTCATTTATAATTTTAAAAGGCCAATTTAAATTTTCTGTTTGTGTTTCCGAAAAAAAAAGATTTGAAAATGGTATTTTTTATTAAGATTTAATAACAGACCAATTGAAAATAATATTTTCTAAATAAAATTCAGAAAAAGTCAATTAAAAATTAAATTTTCAATTTTGAATTTCGAAAACAACAATTTAATACGAGAAAAGTATAATAATATATTCAGAACTTAAAGAGTGTTTAGGATTTCAGAATATTATTGGCTGAAGTGAGTAATTGATGAACGGAAGGCGATACAGTGGGCCAAAGTTGTAACTTTTACAAGTATGAACCAATTTTAAATATTTTGCATTTCAGAATTCTACTAAGCAAGATAAAGAAAAAAAATAGATTTAAAAAATTTTTGGGTATAACTTTTTTGTGTTTTTGTCCTATAACTTTCAAAATAAAAATTTTTTAAAATATGGTGAAATTTTTATAATTTCCTGAATTACACTAAAGAAAAGATTTTTTAATTATCTCAATTTAATAACTAGAACAAAAGTTTTGAAATAGGTTTCAAAAATTGCAACTTTTTGTCAAAAAAGTAAATTTATATATTTAGATTAAAAAATTTAATTAAAACTATTATTTTCCTTAGAAAAACGTGTAAGTGTTATTTATGAAATTTATGAACATTCACCCTATATCCAGCAGTGATCGAAAACAATAAATTTGTTAACAAAAGTTAAAATTTTTAAGTTTTTTAAGAAATTTTGATTGATGATTTTGGTACTTCTGCGAATTAAATTAAATAGTACGGTCCGTTTTTACAAATTTTGTGACAGCCTATCGCCAAATTTTGTCATACGAGTATATTTTCCTAAAATACCCATATATTCAATAATAAAAATTTTGACCATAAAAAATATGTAGTAAAATTATATATATTTATCTGAACATCACGTTTTTGAAATCTTCATTAACAACTTTATGACGTGGGCAAAAATTATTACGATACCTATTATCTTTTCCAAAATATTCAAATTTATGAAATACATATGTTCCTGTAAACATGATTTGGATTTTTTTTTTAAGAAATGTATTCCATAAATTTTTAAAATATTAAAATTTTTTAGAGAAAATTTTAAAGAAGACTAAATTTCCTTCAAAAAGATATGTCTATTTTGCTTTGTATCGGCTAAAGAAATTTGAAATATTAAGATCGATTTAGCAGTTTAAAATATCCAAATTTATTACCATTTATTTTGCAAAAGTCTCTACTGTAGACTCTTGGCTTTAGTTTATGTGGCACTCAATTTGCATGCTTTTGGATGAATCCAAGTGCTTTTAAATGTCTGAAAATTTTTCTTTTAAGCTTGGTACCAATCAAAGTACCAAATCAAAAAAATTAAATACAAAATTTCTAAAATAAAAAACCCCAACTTTGAAATGTTTTAATTTTAAAATTTTTCAATAAATTTTTAAAAAGAAAAGCATTTTTTTTAAATACACAACTTTTAGAAAAAGTTTTAAAATATAATATACAAATCAAGTAAAAAAAAAACTAAATTAGTAGAGAAATTGCTTCCTGTTTCTTAATTATAAATGAAATCTATGAACATTTTTCAAATACAATAATTTTAATAACATTGAAATTTAAACTTTTAAACTTTTATATTTTCATATATGCTTTTAGATAACAAAATATAACAATTTTAATAAAAATGTTCTTTTTTTATCACAAAAAAACTTTGTAGTTTCTCATATATTTAAATTATAATTGTTTATTATTTCAAAAATTTTTACTAGCAAAGAAATGAAAACTAAAAATTTTTGAGAAATTAATTTGTTTTTACCAAAAAAAAATTAAACTAAAAGAATATGAAAAACTTAACAACAAACTTTTCTAAAAAAATTTAACAAAATATAACTTAAAATTTAAAAAATGGAGAATTAGAAATTAAATTTTAAACCAAAAAACCAAACTTGAAGCCTAAATGATGTGTTTCATGGATTTTATAACTAAAGGCGTTTTCTTTTCTGCCTAAAATTTTGCCTTTATACTGCCCTTTGCCTTCTTTTGTGTCTCTGTTCTGAAAAAGAAATGTAATATTGTTCTTTTCTAAGGGGTCATATTAGAAATGGTAATAAAAAATCTGTACGTGATAAAAAAAAAATATATATAAAGAGATAATTATTCATCACGTATAACTCGTTATAAACTTACTACTACCACCAAATTTCAGTAAAATTTCTCGAACATTATTTTAACAAATACTTGATAAGGCAAAATGTGGAAAATTACGTACTTATTTCATCAAAATCTTTCCAAGAATGGAAGAAGCTTGTGTTTCTAAAATAAAGGGGGGAAAATCTAACAAAATCTAATCGTAAATACAAAGGTTTAAAAGAAGCACTGTCAGAGACATTTAAAATCTGTTAATTGATTTTACGAAAATACGATTTGACGACAGGATTGACATGAATTTGTATTCAGTTTAAGAAATATTTCATACTAACATTTCAGTTGATTAATTTCAAAAATATTTGTATATAAAATACTAAAATATGTATTCTTATAACGAGTAAATATTTTCAATTATTTTGTATATTATAAGAATTTGCTTTTGGGGTAGCACAAAATTTTAGTTTCATATGCTCATATAGTCATCTAAAATGCAAAAGGTAAACACACATTTAAAATTTTTTACAGCAGAAGCAAAAAACATTATGAAAATGCAAAAGGTCGTAACCACAAATTTTAATTTCTTGTTTTAAAATGAAGCAATTGAGTAGAATTTTTCAATAGCTCACCTAAAGCAAAATTTTATAAAGCATAAAACACTCTTCCAAGCAAATTTTTCTTAAGCGGAACAAACTTTACGACTGTTTTTTTTTATGAAATTGATGTTAAGGCCTTTTAACTTTTGTTAATATTGATTTCATTTTTTGTGAAATGTTTTGTGCAGATATAGTTTGGATCAGAACGTTATAATACAGTAAAAACCAATATTCGATTTTTGAGTGGTTACGGCCTTTTGCATTGCAGTGATGATATGCTCCTAGTTTAATTTTTTTATAAAAAAAATTTAATTTTAATTTTAAATTTTCATTTCTTTGGTAGAAAAATTTTCTGTGTTAAGAAAATTGTATTATTATATTATATTTATTATACCAAAAGCATTTCGAAATTTTTTATATTTGTAAAATATTTTGAATTCAACTTAAGCGATAGTTTAATAAATTTTCATACATCAAATTTCTTTTCTTTCCAAAACTATGACTATACGTAATTATTGCATAGTTTTTAGTAAAATTAAAAATAGCTAATATATAATTTTAAACCCTGATTTAAATATTAAAAAAATTACTAATTTTCCAAAAAAGTAGCAAGAAATATTTTTTTCAATTATCAATTAAAAAAAAGCACACAAATTTTTCAAAAATAAAACCATAAAATGCCAAAGAAGTACCAGTTTAAAAAATATCAAATTAAAATATATCTATTCTCAAAAAGTAACAGTTAAATAGTACCAGTTATAAAAATATTAAAAATTAAAAAAAAAAAAAACAAGTAATAATGTTATATTAAGCCTACGAAAAGTATATATAGGATTCGGCACTCCCAATTTTCATTGACATTAAAATCACAT
This sequence comes from Protocalliphora azurea, assembly GCA_932274085.1. Lineage (NCBI taxonomy): Eukaryota > Metazoa > Arthropoda > Insecta > Diptera > Calliphoridae > Protocalliphora > Protocalliphora azurea. The sequence goes on along the minus strand of OW026519.1, from coordinate 199,513,168 downwards.
CGTCAAGTTATATTTAAAAGCACAATCGATCTACTCAGAGAGTGTACCAAATTCCTTAACTTCAGTAATTACTTTTTGGACATTTCGAAAAGAGTTTTACTTCTACCCAATATTTATTGCTATGAAATATGCATTGATAACACTCTTAAAATACAACCCTTAGTAACCGTTATATTACTTAAAAAACTAACCAAAATTGTACTACCATAATAAAACATGCTGCGTGCAAAAAGCTCTTGTGGAGTATATATTATATACATTTTACGTTTTATAGCACAAAGCTTTTCATTTAAACAAAACACCGGCAATTTGTGCATCGTCTACTAACAAATTCACACACATTGTTAGAGTAAAAAGCAATAGAATGAGAGAAAGCTTATTTCTATTTACTCGCACGCACTCTTATCCATAGAAAACAACCTCTTATCATCTATAGAAAAAACATAAAAGTACATATTGAGTGCGCCTAATAGCTTGCTGTGCAAAAATTCCCATTCGCATTTTACTGTTTCGCCTCGAATCGATTGCTTCGCGGTTGCAATGCAACGCGCGCGTAGCACAACTATATTGGAAAAGAAAATTTTATTATAACTACCAACATATACATATACCTAAATATATATATATAGAAAAATATATATGTATATGTATATATTTAAACTGATGAAAATTTTTAACTACACTTACAATTCAAAAAAGGAAAACTAATTTGCAATATAAAATTTTATGTAAAAAATAAATTGCTAACAAAATGTAAAAGTTTGAAGTGTAACAAAAAAGTGGCTACAAAAAGCAAAAAAAGTATGAAAAATTTGTGTTAATAATCGATTAATGCATATGAATGAAAAAAAGTAAAAGAAAAATTTTTTAAAATAGCAAAAATTTATACATACTGCAGCAGTTACTTATGCATATACAAATGTATCTATATAGAACATATAGAAAATGCATACACATTTAATAAAACGTTATATAGACAATTGAAAAAGATCGTATATAAATACTTAAAGGATTCTGTGTATGTGTGTGTGTGTGTGCGTGTGTTTAAGAAACACTAAACAAATTTTAATTAGATTTGTTTAATGAACATTTGACTGTTTTATTTTCCCTTGTTGTTGGAAAAAATTGCATTTTATATGCATTTAAGAATGAATTGAATTTTCAATCGCTTTCGTCGTGTCAGTTAAAATGTATGTCGTCGTCGTTGTTATCGCCGTTCTCTCTCCTCATTTCCTTTGTCTTACAATCGCTTCCAAGTGTTTGGCTTCGTTAAATTGCCCGAAGCGTAAAGTTGCTCTAAATTTTCAAATGTTTAGTGTAGAATAAACTTTTTTTACTGTTATATTTTTGTTGTTTCCTTCATTTATTCTATTTGAGTTTGTACGTGTATGAGTATAAGATGGCTTGTTAATTTAGCGCTTTTTAAGGCGCCAAGTAGAAATATGGAGCTTTTTTAAAGTGGATGTTTAAAATTTAAATGAAATTGTTAAAAAAAATTTATTTAAAATCATTGGTGCAGTTGTGCACTTTTTAAATAGGTAAAGTGGAGTCGAATAAATGTTAATAAATTTAAACTGATCGAATCTGCTTGGAATTTGGACCATTAAAGGAGATATTATTATATGTATGTAAAAAATGTGCTAAGGAAAAGTGATAATACTAAAAAATAAAAGATATTTAACATAATAACATTTAATTTTTATTTCGGACCTTAGCTAAATATTTTTAATTATAATACTTGTCAGGATTATTTTTCGCTTAAGTGGTTTCATAAAATTATAGATATCTGAAATTAAAATGTTTAACCTTAACATCTTTTAGACTGCATATTTTTTTCATATTTTTTTATTTTTTAATGGGTACCATTTCTGGAACAAGTTTTTTTATTTATTTATTTTTTGATATTGGTACCTAATTCAAATACCTTTTTTAGAAATTTGAAAAATAATATTATCTTGGATATTTTTATTTAAGAATTGAATTGTTTTTGTTGGAAATTATTATTATTATTATTTTTTTTTTTTCAAATGGCTTTTATTGCATGTGGTACTTTTTTGATAATTAGTATTTTTTGTTAAATGATACTTGCTTGTCGAAAATAGTTACATATTTTTAAAATGTTTAATTTTTTTAATATTTATACTTATTTGAATTTTGTCTGAATTTTATGTAATTTTTTGTAAAATTGTTATTTTTGAAAATTGATACTCGGTAACTCTTTTGAAAATTAATATTTTTTTGAAAATTAGTATTTTTAGTATTATAATTATTATTATTATTATTATTGTTTAAAGTTTTCACAGTACTTTTTTTGCAAATTGGTACATTTTTGAAAATGAGCACTTTTTTGAAAATTGATATTTTTTTGTTGAAAATTGTCAATTAATTAATTAATGAACTTATTTTTCGGAAAATTATTTTTTTAATTGCATCTTTTTATAATAAGGTAGGTACGTATTTTTAAGTACGTACTTTTCTGAAAATTATTACTTATTTCTGGAATTGGTACTTTTTAGAAAATTAGCAACTTTCTTTGAAATTGGTGCTTTTTTAAAAACTATAATTTCTTTCAGCAAACTTAAAACTTACTTTGATACTTGTTTTTAAAAAACTTTACTTTTTTCAAAAATTAGTACTTTTTACATATTTTTAATTTATCTAAAATTCTTACTTATTTTAAAAATTATATTTTCTTATTTTTTTTTTCAAAAAAAAAAAAAAAAAAAAATTGGTATTTTTATTATTAGTATATTATTGCTAAATGGGAATTTATTGTAAAATTTTAAGTTTTTTTTTTTTTAAATTAGTATTGATAATTTTATAGAAAATATATTATTTTCTTTAAAATTTGTTAATTTTTTATATTTAAGTTGACACCGATATTTTTACAATCGTCTTCCTCTGATGCCTTGTAAATATCTTAATAAAATTTGACATGGATTATTACACTCTGCTACAAAATTAAAATTTTTCTATTCACTCGAAAAACTATCTAATTTGGTCTATATCTTCTAGAAACTTCAAATAATAATATTGTGAAATTTCAAGATAATCTAAAACTTTTGAGTTATTAAAAAAATTAAAAAAAAACGATAATTTGAGATTTTAAAACTGATTTAAAATCTTTTATATATTTACTAAATAAGTAATGTCTTATTCAAGACTTTTTAATTTATTTTCCCTTTTAAATCGCTCACAAATTCAAGAAGCTATAAAATATTTTCTATTTTATTAACAAAAAATGGCAACATTGAAAAATGCGTAGTCGATTTGCATTTAACAACATAAAAATATATACGCTTGAAGAGCCTAATTCTTTTACTTTCCAAAAAATCAAACATATTATAGAATAAGGGATACATTTATGCAGATATTTACCTAAAAGCAGTTCTTAGAGTATAACTCGACATTTTGAGGTGTATTGGCAATTTTTCGAACAGATTTATTATTACGTTATTTGGAAATAAAAATAACTTTCAAATAATTAATTCACCATTAATACGACAAATTGCATAAAGAAATATATTTTCTTATTTGTAGTGTAAAAATCCTATATAAATATTTTGATAGTTATACACCAAAGATGCTTGGCAGAGTTTTTTCTTGTCTTTAGATTGGTTCCACAATTACTTTTTTAATGATCATGGTTTCTTCGCAATCGTTAGGTCTTTGAACTTTCAAACTAATATGGAAACATTTTTATGATTTCATTGTAGGTAAAATTTTGATAATTTTTAATAGTTCAAAATAATTAAAAAAATGTAAATCAAAGCAAAATATTTTTCCCAAATTTTTTTTAAATTAAATTCTTTCAAGCGTTTTTACTGGCATTAACATCACTTCCATATATTCATTGTAAAAGTCAGTTTTTTCTAACCTCCAGAGTGTGTAAACAGTGTTCAATATTTCCAATTTTTTTCTAAAAATACTGTATGTATTTTTTCAATTAAAACACATTTTTTATTCTTTTGCACTCTATTATCGACTCTCGAAAACATTGATACCAAAATTTAATACTCCCGCTCTCTTTTTTATACTCTCTTATGTATTTTCTAAGTCTTTTTATGTGTGTGTGTTTTCATGTAGTGATTGCAGTTTTTGCATTCATATAAGAAAACAGGATATTTTATTATACCGAAATTAAAACATTAGCATTCATACAAAATGAACCATCGTAATAACATATAGTTTTCTCTTTTACTCATTTGTAATTTGTTATATAGTATAGAAATAACGGTACAACCGACATATACAGCTGTCGGCTTATTTATCTAACGGAAATTTCTTCATAGTTTTACTAGGTTGAAAAAAAACAGCAATAAAAATAAAAAAGTATTGCCAACCATTATTTTTACACATGTAAGCTCTCTATTATGCTCTTTTTACAACTAAAAAAAAATAAACTGATTTTCTTCCTTTGGCTTATATTCTCCCGCTCTCAATTAAAGTTTCATTTTTTTTTTTTTTTTGTTATTCCTACTATTTCTTTACATCCGTCTGTTATAAAGTATTTGTTGTAAATGAAAAATCTATAAGAAGAAAAACAATTTTACTAAAACAATAGAAACAATTCAAAATACAACAAATAACTGAAATATAAATTTTAACTTCCAACAAAAAAGCTCTCAATTGGCACTCGAACGCATTCCTTAGTTGTCCGTTGATGAGGTCGTTTGTATGTGTTTATTTCTCCAGCAAAAAGATAAAAATATTTATATATAATAAATAATCGGAATAGAAAGAATAATAGAAAATTTTGTGTGTGTTTTTTTAGTCGCCTACAGAGCGTGTGTAAGTGTAAACGAGTAATGTGAAAATGACAGAAAAAATAGAAACAATAACAAAATGTATATAAAAGAAACAAGAAATACAAAAAAGAAGAAAATAGAATAGAAATGATTTACACAAAAAATAAGTTGTAAAAAAATCGATTCGTTGGAGTAGCACACCAAAAAAAAAAAAAAAAAAAAAACAACTGAAACGAAATAATAAATTCTGTTAATAAAATATTATAACAAAATCAACAAAATAAAGTGCAACATTTATAAAAAATGTAAAATAATTATAAAAATAAATAAAGATAATTGAAATTAAAAAGAAAACGAAATTTGGTTTCTTAAAAATTCAAATAATGAAGAAAAAAGTGAAAAGTTTATAAAAAAAAGAATTAAAAGCAATGAGTTTATTGACCACCGAATTACTACAACGAGGCTCATTTTTTATAAAAGATTAAAAAATAAGACACTTTTAAAAAATTAAGCTTACACGAGTATTTAAATAAATCGCTTCGAAACCTAATATTTCCTATAACGCATAAAATTTACATAATTCATATCTTTAAAATCGTTAAATCAAACAGAAAATTGAGAAACCATTATAAAAGAAGAATTTAAAAAGAAAAAAACCTAAAAAGTTCTGTATTAGTGTATTTTTTGTATATGTGTGCGTAAATAAAACAGGACATTCTGTCAAATACAAAAAGTGGAATACATCATCATCATCAGCAGCATCTCAACATCATCAGTTTTACAATCATTATCAACCAACTATTAACAGGAACAAGAACAACAACATCACATCTTATTATTCCTACATTCACGAGCCTAGTTTAAGGAATCCATCCTGAATTGCAAACATTTGAAATTAGAACAAAAGTAAGTGGATTTATTAAGAATTTTTATTAATTTCTGATGGAAAAATAAAATTTATTTTTAAATTTTTAAATTTATTAAAAATTTATTTTTATGTGCTTAAGTGGAATTTTTGATTCAGCTTAATTATAATTTTTAAAATATAAATTTAGTTAAAAATAATATATTCAAAATTGCACTTCTGCAGTAATGAGTTTCAAAAATGTGTTGTATTTTAGTAATAACACTTTGCTCACTCGAGAATAATCAACCCGTTTTTAAAATTTCTAATAAGCCCTCAACATTTTGAATTTAGCTTAGAAAACTGTTTTCGGGTACGTTACTTTATAAATGCATAATAAAATTTTTTTGGGAAGTAAAGTAATTATGATTTTAAATCGTATATAAGGACTGTGCTCGAAAAAAACCTTGCACACCTTATAACTTTTATTATAAGTGAAAAAAGTCAGAGAACCTTGTTTAAATTTGTTACTATTCTCAATTCTCAATAACTTTGGGCTAAGTTTTTTTGTAATAGCATAATTAGTTTTTCTTAAAATTTAAATCTAACAAAATTCAAATAAATTCAAATTTATAAACAAAACACATATCGACCATACAAAATAATTGCTAGGAGTGCAAATGAGTTAGGAAATTCTGTTTTCTGAGTTATAAAAAAATACAAAGAGTTCATGATCATCGAGAGGAACCCTGATAACCGAAGAAAAAGTTTATTTACAGACTGTAGGATTGCAGAAAAAAAATAATACGAATTTTAAGAGAAAATTTCTACAACTCTGAATGGAATTAAAATTATCTATATTTTTATCAGAAAATTTAAAAAATCTGGCCTGAAGACCCGTGAAGTAAATAAAAGTTCCGAATAAGAACGTTTTTCAAAAGAGTGAATGTGACATAAAGTACGTACTGTCGAACTTTTTACAACGTTCTGGTTAGGAATTTCAAATCACAGATATTGTGGGAAATGTATCAAATAACTATCGTGCAAAAAGATGGAAATTGTAGAATAAACTTTTGGTCTGACAAGACATTTGTACATGTGGGAAAAAAACACTTCATTATAACAAATGATACTTTAACAGAGAAATGTATGCAAACGAGTGCCATCGGAAAAGATTCCTTACTATCGTTAGAAAGCACAACGAATTCTAATTTTTCTGGCCTGATCTATCTTCTCATTATTACAACAAAAATGTAGCTGACGTGGACCATTTCAACAATGAAGTAACCGAAAACACAATAAAGCTTTTATTTAGGGTGCTCCAGAAAATATAAAATATTTTATTGAAAACGAATAAAAAAATATACTTTTTCTTTAAATTTAAAAGCAGAATATAACAGTTTTTAAAAAAACAAAATTTTAAAAGATTAACCCATTGCTTTGGTTTTTATGAGCTGAATTATATACACAGATTTTTTCGTGCGAAGTCCTTATTCTTTTATGTTTCAGAAAAATATTTGGAGCAAATTTTTCAACAACAATAGAAAAATAAAAATTTTTCTTAATTTTTCAATTTTAATTGCAATTAATTATAAACTTTTCGACAAAAGCCTATGTAAGGATATAGTAATTTTTAAAGCTTATTAGATTTTATCTAAAATAACTTACAGCCGTATTTAAAGAAATTTAATACAGCTTTACTAACCATTGCTAAACAAAATTCCTTAAAGTTGTGTTCAAAAACGATGATTCGCTTAGTATACCTTTGGTAAACCATTGTTAACTTTGAATATTTTAAAGTAAGTTCGACCCTGCTTTATAGCAACTTTAAGATTATTTTTGTTACATTTTCAAAAAAAAAAAAAAAAAAAAAATAGTAATAATGATAATATATAAAAAATAAATAAAATAAAAATAATAAATAAATACATTTTTTTGAGAAAAATGTCACATTTTTAAATGTCCGGATGTTAAGATTCGTTCCAAAATTAAAAATATGCTAGTATATCTATTTAAAAACGTATTAAATGAATTCCAGACAAGATAATATTTTAAACTATATTTTTAAAATCATAAACAGAATAGGATTTGGATTAAAATATCAACATTACGGGTGTCCGCATGTCAACCCATGTGCCAGAATCACATATATTCGACATTTTCATTGTTTGCTGCTTCCTCGTAATTCCAAATAGTACATTATTATGTACACGTTAATTACGAAGTATATCAACTTCGTAATTAAAATTAAGAATTTAACAGAAAAATTATTAAAATAGTTTAATTTTGACAAAATCCTAACAAAAATAATGTAAACAAAACAAAATATGAAATAGTTATGTTGATTTTATCACAGAATATTCGTTATTCGGATACTTATAATTACAACCAACAAAAAATAACTAAAGTATATCGTTTATACTTAAGTATATTTACATAAGCTAAATAACGATTTTTTTCAAAATAAGTTTTTTGTTTTGAATCAAAGAACATCAAAAGTAATAATTTAATAAAACAGTTAACGGATAATTTATTCTAACTATTCATAACACTGATAGTATAAATGAGAGAGAAACTGAGAATAAGAAAAAACAGTTTATTAGTTAATGTAAACTCCAAACAGTTTTTGAATACGATTTTCTTAATAAAGACTTTAAGGGCTAAATTGTGTATTAGCTAGTTTGTGCTTTAAATATAGATTATACATTTTTTTGAATACAGCTGTTAGACTTTCCTCCAAAAGTATGCAAAAAATAAAATATAAATTACTTTGTCTTAAAATGCATGAACGATTTATTGATAAACTTTAGAAAATGTTTAATAATAAAATAGTTTTTCAAACTTTGTATACAAATATGTTTAGTCTTAAAGGAACAAAAAACTACATGATATATGAAAATAAATTAAAAAATTTTGAAAAAGTCATTACTTATTTGGAATATTTCTAAAAGATTTTAATATAAGTAATTAAAAAATTAAGGTCTTCTCCTTTCCGAAACAATTTGAGAATCTAAAATTTATTTAAAATTTTGAGTGCTACAAAATATTTTGTGCAGAGAATACCCTTAAAACGATTTTTGAAAATTGTGATGTTATATCCTTAAGAAGGACTATAGTCCATATTAAGTAATTTTTCGAGGGAATTTAAAAAAAGTGTCATTTTGTTGCAGCGTGTAATTCATCTATAGAGTTATTTGGTTATATATCTTCATAATATAACTAAATAATAACTAAATAATAGCTTAAAGAAATTTTTTAAGTAAAAAAAAAACAAAAATATTTAAACAATTGAATTTTTGTATGAGAAAAATAAAATAACAAAATAACAAATAACACGAGTTAATGAAACTTAAAATATATTAAGTAAATTATGTTCATGGTGATAGATATAGTATATAAAATTAAATAATAAGGACTTTTAATTTTGACCTTTTCCAATAACTTTTTCGCATACGTTTTAACTATATGTATTAGGCTTAAAAAACATTTTTTCTCATTTTCTTTTTCTGATGGCAATTGTCAGCCAACATATCTGGGTTTAATTTGACTTGATGTCATCAATAACTGCTATGTTTTGAAGAAATCGCTCTCCATTCTGATTGGTCTTTGGTGCCATATTTTTGGTTAAAAAGTTTTGGTGCGAGTCTGAAAAAAAATACTCAAAGGCATGTCATATCATATACTTTCAAAAATTTCCTTAAAGGTTTCTGTGATTGGGATTAGCGTTAGCTTCTTTTTATACAATATTTAATGCTGAAATGAGTGATAGGTTTTTTATTTATCGTTTGAGATTTGGTTCCACAAATATTCTCTCGTTAATCTAAGCTTTATTAAGTGAATTAAAAATTTTGTTCAAAAATATACAGCCTGGGATTTTGGCCAAGATATATTTTTCGGCAAAGCGAATTCAAAATGTTTATTACTGACATATGACAGTTGTTCAAAAAAAAAAAAAAAAAAAAAAAAAAAACCTGGCACCATAAGGTTCATCCTTTTTATAAATTTAACATCTCCTCTTTTACTTTTTAATTATCAGTTTTTTATTTCAGTTTAAAATTTAAAGTCCATATTTATTCATAATAAAAATTTTAAGTTTTCTAGCTTTTTATTAATGAAATTTGTAAGGATTTCTTTTTGTATAAAGTTTTGATTAATTAAAAATTATTATAAATAAGCCAGTAAATAAATAAATAGGTACCTAACAAATAAATTTAAAAACTACAATAAAAAAAATGTGCACATTTTGCTTAAATTTTGAAATCCAACAAAAATTTTTCATTTAAAAATTTTTAAACGCGAATTTGACTTGGAAGAATTCCCGTAATACCGGGAAATCATGCCGGAATTCCCGGTTTTCTTGTGTGTACAAAATGCTTACATATATTTTCTAACTCATGTGTGGTTACTTTAGTATATAATGAGTTTTCATTTTATTTTGCCACAAGTTTAAATATCTTTAAGGAAATATCTAAATATATTTGATAGTTTCTGAGTCCTTCATGCATTTTTGTATAATAGATGGAAAATAAAAAATACCTCCATTTATACATTTTAAAAAGGAAAAAGTCGTTTCTGTATTGTTGGCAAAAATAATGTTTTGCAAAAGGACTATTAAGAAAGATTCGACTTTTGAAAAATATATGTATTAAATGATTTGAAGATGTAATTTGCTCGCATGTAAAAATTGTGAGTGAAATCTCCTCAACATACATTTTTAATGCTCCAAGAAAAACGTAGGCCTAAAAGTATTCAAACTGTAATTTATCAAAAGTTCACTTATAAGACCATACAATTTAAAGGATTAAATTGTCCAAGAACTAAACATGATGTAAATTAATTTTTGAGCTTAGGTTTTCGTTAGCTATAGATTAATAGCATAGCATAAAAATAGAAGGAACTTAATTATAATTTGTATTAGAATATGGCTTCAGAAATCTATAAATTTTTTTGGGGCTCTCTTAACAACAAGCTTACTTCCGTAAAATTATCGAGAGAAGCTTTATCCACAGGGAAATATGAAAACCAAAGTCATAATTCTATTTTTGGATGAGTTGTTATGTAATTAAAAGTATTAATTTAATTTTTAAAATGTCCATATTTCAAAAAAAAACTGAATAAGTTTATCATTTTATTATTAATTAATTTATTTTAAAATTTTTTATCCTTTATTTAACTGAATTATTTTATAAATAATTAAAAATGTTAAATTATTTGTTTTTGGAGTGAATTCCCAAGATCTCGGGAGATTTAAAAATCAATCCCCATTTCCTAGGAGCGGAGAAAGAAATACTCTACTTGGATACATTTTTTTTAAAGATTTAGGTTTACGTGATATTTTCGATAATTTCAATTATTTCTTTTCCAAAGTATAATTTTATTTATGCGGGCAAATTTTATATTAAAAAAACTGTGAAATTTAGAATATCGTAAATTTCATCACATAGTAAAGAAAAGAACTAAAAAAAATTATAATTTTATTCTTTTTTATGATTCTTGTTCGTTGTTTTTGAAGTTCTTCTTATAAAACTAGGTTAAAATAATTAGAAAAAAAAAAATAATATTTTAGCTTTGTTAAAAGATAAAAAAAAAAAAATACTTTTAAATCTGTGAATTTATATTTCTTTAATATTTATTCACCTTTATTTCCTATTAAAAATGATCCTTTTGGAAGTAATTATTAATAACTTCCAAAAAGTACAAAAAATGCACTTAGTTATATTTTTGAAGTAGTGAAAATATTCTTTTTTAGAAGCTCATATTCGTTTCTTCTTCAAGGTACTTATTACACAAAATTATAGTGGGTCTTTCTTTGATTGGAATGCTTCAAGAGGGATGTAAATCTATTGCTTGTGTGACATAAGAGTAGGGAAGAAGGGGAGAATTCGCCATAGAAGCACATTTGCCATTGCCAATTACCTTGAAAACGAAGTAATAATTTTTGTGATAATTTGATAGGGGGTATACTAGATTAATTTTTTTTCGATACTCTCGAAAATATTTCGCTGTTGGTATTTTCTATGTAACTTTCTTAGTTTTTGGGATTTAATAAAGATTCTATTCAGTGTTATAAATTTGAACAAGAATTGAAAGCAGCTGCTTTATTAAATTCATTTAAGGTATAAAAAAATATATAATTTGTGCATACGACTCCTTCTGGGAAGCATTTAACTTATCCTACATTTACAGAATTTAAACAAAAAATCATTTTTTAGATCTGTATTATTAATGGAATTTTTATTTATTTTACATAAACTTCAATTAATGACACTGGTCGGTAAAAAAAACATTTTTTGTCCTTCTTTAAACAAAAATATGTGAACTAGGTGGAATTTGACGTACTGAACACGAAATTGCTTTCAGTTTTTTCTATCAAGTCTTGATGTTTTTATTGGCATTTCTAATATTTTCGTATTATTTCGAGTATATTTCACTATAACTCAAGAACGGTTTGCCCGATTTAGATGGATGAAACACCAAAATATGTGGACCAAAAATTGTACTCCAGTCGATTTTACATTTTTTTTTTATCTACTCAACAGTATCGGAGTTATTCAGAAATTAGTGCCGGAAAAAACAAATTTTCATGTAAAATTGAAGATTTTTTCCTTAAAAGTTCTTTTTATAAATAAAAAGGATAAAAATGTTCAGTTGTTAATTCTTTATCATAAATTCGATAATACTACGAATAAAATAATCTATGCATCATCAGAATTGATGCACAAATCTTGATTTTATTGACAACTTAGTGAAAATATCCAACCTACAATTACATGCACACTGGCAGAAGAAATAGTTTTTTCCTCTTTAAACAAAAATAGGTGAACTAGATGGAATTTAATGTGCTGAACACAAATCTGATTTCAGTTTTTTGTATAGGGATTTCATTTTTTATGAGAATGTCTAATATTTCTTTATAAATAAAAAAAAAATAAATAAATAAAATATATAGAAAAAAGTGAAAGCTAATTTTTTTTAAGTACATCAAATTCCATGTTTTCAGAAGAAATTTTTTTTGTCCATCAGTGTGTCGCCAATTAATTGTATATATATGGGTATTTTCACTTAATTGTGAATAAAACAAGATTTGTGCATCAATTTTGATGGTAGTAATACCAAATTTAAGATAAAGGATAAAAAAACTGAAAATTTTTATCATTTTCATTTCTTAAGAGAACTTTTAATGAAAAAAAATCTGCAATTTTGCATGAAAAACTTTTTTCCGGCATTAATTTCTCAATAACTCCGAAACTATTGAGCAGTTAAAAAATAATATTAAAACGACTTGAAGACAATTTTGGTCCACATATTTTGGAGTTCTATCTATCTAAATCGAGTCCTCTTAATAAGCCGTGTAATTGCCTTATTAAATAAAATCAGGACCTGACAGAAAAAAAAACTGAAAGCTGATTCGTGTTCCTCACGTCAAATTTCACCTGGCTCACTTATTCTTGTTTGGGGGAGGATTTTTCTGTCGACCAGTATTATATTATTTTTTGTTTGTTTTTTTATTTTTTTTATCAATTTCAGTATTAAAATAAAACTGAAAAACGCCCAATCACTTGACAAATTTACCCCATGGATTTGGGTAGTTTCGACGTTCTTGGTGACTTTAAAAAGTCATAAAAAAATAAAGGAATCGAATAGATAGTGAGGATTAAAACGATTTAAATTAAAGGCAACACATTCGCTTTGTGGGGAATGCTCCCTCTTCTATCCTATATAATTTTCTTTCACTTTGGACTTCAGTCGAGACCAAGCAAAAGCGTGCACAACAAATGTGAACAAAAAAAAATGTGTAGAAATATTTCCTCTTCAAAGTTCTACATCAATGTGGAGAACCGAACTATCTGCGATTTTAATATTGATCAATAAAACTCGATAAGTACCCGATCTTCTTATAGAAAATCAAACGATTTTGTATTGAGTTTGTAAATGTAATTAAGACACATATACTATCTTAAAATTTCATTGAAATAATTTTTTGTCAAAAGAAATCGTAATTTTTAGATTGTGAAGAAAAAATATTTATAATTTTAATATTATGCTAATAATCGCGATCGTTTCTTTAAATAAATTAACAATTTATGTATTTGGGAGAAGCTACTTCCTATACGCATTTCGCCGTTTGCTTAAGCCAACTCATTAGGAAACCTTTACCAATTATCTTAGAAATACTAAAAAATATTTGAGTGTAAAATTTATAAGTTCAATAAGAATTAAATGTTCTACTCAGAAATATCAAACCTTAGACAAAGCCCAACTAACAAAAAATGATTTTATTCTTTTTTTACTTTCATTCTACGATATATGTATAATTCATAGGGATAATTAATTAAGTCAAAAGTCGTTGACATTTGAAAACGGGACACTTTTGTCTAAACAGATTTTGCAAAGGCTCATTGCATGAACAGCACGAAATTGACCATAATTGTCATAAATAGGTGACATTTGTAAAGCTTAACTTAATTCGAAAGATACAAATTTCACACTCAGGGAAAAAATTCGATTCAAAACCAGCGAAGATTGTTGTCACATTGACATTGGCTTTTTGATAACGTTCGTTTACTAATTTGGAATACACAACAAGAAAACATAATGTACTACCTGTTTTTATAACACGAGCGCAAAATCGACTAGTCTAATTACATTTAAAATAAAAACAAATTTTAATTTAATAATTCAATACTGAAGTGCTGTCAACTTGATGCCAATTGGTATAAATTTTCGTTAATGATTTGAACACACAGTATTGTATTTTAAAACATACGCGGCATATACACTATTAACACTGAATGGTATCATTTTCAATACGTATGTAGCCGCTTTTTCTCTGGATGTATGGCAAAAAAAAAAAAATTTACTCGGGTTAAAAAAGCTTCACAATATTAAATAGCATTTCCTTATATTTTATTTGCATTTTTCGCAAAGTTTTTAAAATCACGATTTATATTATAAAGAAATTTTTTTAATTTTACTAGGAAATCCTAAAATATGCAACACTAGTAGCATCAAACGTTGAAAATATCTTCAATTAAAATTATTACTCGTAATTTTTAACAGAATTATACATAAACTTCTCATTTGTAAATATTTTTATATGTTCAACTTAAAACCGCTATAACTTTCGCGTCCTCTGATTCTTCTGATTCTATATGCATTCGAGTCACTTTATACTTATACAAATAGATTTTAATGTGCCACAAAAAAAAAAAAAAAAAAAAAAAAAATATAGTTTTTTAAGGCCCAAATCAAAAATTTTTGATAATTGGTAATATATTTTTGTAGAGCTAAGTTAGAAAATTAAAATGTTGCTCAATGGGGCAGGCCATGACAAAACAATTTTAGTCCTTGAAATACTGGCTATAACTTGCATATGAAATTATGTTCTCAAAACTATGCCTTATATAACTTATATATGTTGAAACGTAAAATTTACATAATTCTTTTAGTTAAAAAATTATTCATTTTAAAATAAATATTAAAAATATATGATTCTGTATTTTAAGATATCAATAATTTAAAATTTTAATCGCTGGTAGAGAAGGATTTATGAAATTTTTTATTTATGTATAAACGATTAACCCATTAACATAAGATCCAGTTAAGCAGCAATTTAATGTTTGGAAAACTTTGAAACTTCAATAAATACATAGCTTTTGCAAATATTACTCCAGTGGGATATTAAGTGCTCAATATTTTTAGTCTCCTTTGTAAGATAACTATGTTTTTCGTTTTTAATTCAATTTCTTAAGGCAATATACATGCATTGAAATAAGCTGTAATATTATGTCACGTTGCGAGCGCACACTGGTCAAAAATCCACTTTTTCTGGCATAAATTCAAAAAGCATTGTTAGTGTCTTTTTGAGGTGGTATCGAAGTCATTTTAAAACCGATTTTAAGAATTTTGGCTTAAACTTACACAGAAAAAAATTATATTTTGTATTCTATTACTAAATTTTTAAACTCAAATATTTTTCTTATTGAAATCGGACCTATCACGAAAATTTTAAAATCAGACGTTCAAATTCGTAAATGTTTTATTGAAAAAAATTTGGTTTATAGTATTAAAATATAATATAGTATTAAAATATAATACTATATATATGATATTTGAAAATTTTAGCAATTTAATTTATAAACAATATTCAAACAAAAATTTCTTTACATTCAAGTAAATCAATTATTAAAATTATATTTCTTTGAAAATTAATATAATATTTTTTTCTCGCAATTACATATAAACTTTTATATCTACATTTATATCTTTGGACTTTAAAAAATACAATTGGCTCTTAGTATTAAAGATTTAGAATTAATATAAGGTAAATTGGTTTAAAATAGGTTTTTGGTAATGTTAGTATTTTTAAGTGTAATATACTTTATGACATAGTGATGCACAAGTGTAAATTAAAACATACATAAGTGTAAGTTTTAGTACTTAATTTCTACTGCTACCATATCAACCTAAAAAAAGATCTAATTGTATCACACATCTTACAATTTATGGATATTTTTAAGGATCCCATCAAAAAAGTGATTTGTTTTAGTTCATTATTTCTGAAACATTTTTCGCGAAGACTTTGATTACATCTCTCTCTCTTAAACCGACAAATTAACCTCAAAAATAAACAATGTTATTAAAATTGGAAAATGTATAAAAAAGTCTTTTTTTAAGGACCTAGATATGATGTTATGCTTCCTTTTGTTTAGGATCCCAAAATGGTCTAAAAAATAATACAGCAAGTTGGAATCTTGTTGTCTCGTTTGTCGTTGCCAGGTGGATTTCTATTGAAACACGCTTCTTCACCGTCAATGGTATTTTTTCAGCTGAAGCTTGGTTGAAGCCTAATAATTTCCGTAAAATGGAATAAGACTTTGTTGGGTTCCTGGTCACTGCGATATTCTCGGCAATGAAATAGCCGATGAGGTCTTTTGTGGAGGTATCGGTTAGGATTCCGATTGGGTCATATTTCATGGCCATAAGGGAATGGAACACAGGTAGAACGAATGATGCTTGGGGGAGCAGATCGGACTGCAGGATATCTAGAGCGTTATGTCCTAGTCTTAAACCAGCAGATTCGAAGCATCTTTTATTCATGAGTAGTGTGAACCTAAGGATAATTGTTGGCATGATTACTGGTCACCTCGCAATAGCAAATATGTCCAGTAAGTGGGACACTGACGCGTCAGATTTTTGCATGGCTTGCGATGATGTGGAGGAGCTAGAGAGAGTGGAGCATATACTCTGTCACTGTGTAGGGCTTCAGCGTAGTAGACTGAGGTGGTTTGGGAGCCACGAACAAGAGGAGGTTGCGTGTGAGGAACTCGGCAACCTTATAGGGTTTGTAATGGGAATAAAGTGGCCTAGAGGTAATCAGAGTTAATTTGATGGGTCTTAGGTTCCACACCTTTCTTCTTTTTTTTCTTATATTTAGCTATCTTTCTTTTCAATATTTTACTATATTCTACTAGGATTTTTCTCTTTCTTTATCTCTTAGCTTTCTCTATTATCTATAAAGGGATCACAATGGACCGAATGGTCTCTGGGTGGAGGCGTGAAGACGCCGTCCTTTTTAATCTAACCTAACCAACATATATGTACCTCAAGCAATAGATTGATAAATATGTGCATACTTTCTTAGGTATTAATCTAAAATCCGAGTAAAACCATTTAATGCATTCTATATAAAATTATTATGTACCTTTAGAAGTATTTAAAATATTAGGATAATTATTGACTTTCATGACTTTTTTACTAAAAAATATTTTATAAATACATTTATTTTTTATTTTTATTGAAGTTGTCAAAATAAAGACAATTGTTTTGTTCTTATGAAAGAATTTAACTTATTTAAACCTAATAAAATATATTATTGAAAATAAGTCTTTTATTTAATAAAATTTAATTTAAAAACAAATAATGGATTATTTAAAAATTTCTAGTCATAACTTTTTCTGTGTATATAATAAATTATTTAACTACAGTAGACATATTTTTTAAATATAACACTAACTTCTTGCTTTTAGTTTCATATTAAGTTTTTAGATTTTTGTTTATTAGAAAAACTACCCCAAGGTTAAAATATAAAGTTTACTTCTAGTTGCTCAGGTTTACAAAATTTAACTGAAAGAAAATTGAAGCTTGCAAGAGTTTGTCGAAAAATGCCGGGATTATCTAAAATATTACATTCGTGCAAGTACATGCCCAAAGTTATATGTTATCTTAATGAACAACCCATATAACCACAAAACTCAAAAATAACAACAAATACACTACTAATATAAAACTTTAAGTAAAGGTCTTAAAATAAATCTTCTAGGCTTCAATTTTCATTATACAAAATCGATATATATTTTTCTGATAATGAGATACAACTCTTATAAAACTAACTCTATTTAAACAAAAATGTTAAAAATAATATTAAACTACCAACTTTAATGTCATGTCAAACTGTCAAAGTTGCTACATTATATTTATTAATACATGTTCCTGAATACTTGGCCTATTATAATTTATAAAATACATTCACTTTTTTCAATTTCTTAAATTATTATTTTGAAATTTCTGCAAAAAAAAAATGGATTTTTGACCAGTGTGCAGCGTAGTAATTCTTAGGTGTTTCTTAAAAAACAAGAAAAAAACTGAATAAACATCTTCGATTTGAAATGAGTGCTCATAATGCGATTAAGTTTCTAGAGAAAAACTATAAACTCACGGTCCAAATAATAAACAAGGAAATGCGGTAAAATTGAACAATAATACACAGACAAATACTTGTAATAAAAACTACTATATTTACACCAGTATAAATGGTGTAAGCAATACGTAGTGCAATTATTAGTAAAATAAGAATATAACGCAATAGAAAGGAGGGAAGTAAACCCTTAAAGAAAATAATGTTAAAAAACGTTTTTAAAACTTGTTTAAAATCGTTGAATTTTAAGTTAAAAATAATACTTCCCATTTTAGTGTCACTTTCATTCGTTTTTTTTCCACTATGTTTTGTAAAGAAAACGTTATGACGTGTATGCACGCAAATGATCCAAAGTTGTGACATCATAAATTTATTTTTATTAGAATTTCGTGACAGTTTTAGTATTGAAAACCCATGTAGATTTATGAAATACATACATATTTGCAATTACAAGTATGATAGTATGATGAGAACGATGTATGTATGAATAAATATATAAAGTACTAAAAATATAAAATAACAACTACAAAAAAAAAGAAGGAATTGAAAAAAAAATAACCCAAATATTTCCATTTTGCATCAGATGCATTTTATGACAAAAGCTGAATTATTTAGCAATGGGTTTCAATTGGTTGAATGGCTGGTTGGTTGACTGTTGGTTATAAAAAAATGGAAATTGCTAAAAGATGAGTTTTTTATTATTTGAATATAAATAATTTAAGATAAGACATAAAATTATCAATGATATATCGTAAAATTTAATTTTCTTCTACACTTAAAGGATATTTATGCATAAAGGCGTTAGGACATAAAATAGAAAATAGCGTTTGGTTTTCTTTTCAATATGAAAAGGTTTATTTTTATCTCCTTTTTAAAGGCTTTTGAGTTTCTTCAAATAGATAAAAAGATAAAATTGAATTTTATCGATTTTTTTAATATTTTATATTTTATTACACCCTCTAAAAGTTGGGATGAAAAAATATGGAAGAAATAATAATTATTATTTTTCAATATTGATGAATTTTTATACACATTGGCGCGTTTAACTTCATCAACAAAACAACCACCCAATTTTATTTATTAATATGATACAGACACATATACATTTATGTGTTTTTATATGTGTAAAAATTAATGTCTGTCATCCCCTAAAGTATTTAAGTTCTTTTTTTTATTTTTTCAAAATTCCTTTATGTGCGACACGCTCACGCATACTTTGTTTCTGTTGTAAGCTTCATTCATATAACAAACACTCACATTCGCTCGCTCACTCTTGACATAGTGTCTGAAAATTAAGAAAAAAAAAAAAAAAAAAAAATATCTATATATATTTTTACCCTCAAAACACATCAATGCATTTCATATGCCGCCGGAAAACTGCTTCAATGATTTTTTCTCCCACTTTTTTCATTTTTTTTTTTTTTTTTTTGTTACGGTTTTTTAAAGATCTAAATCATAAAAGAGACTCTTATTTCGCAGTGCTCTTGTCGTCCAGTCTCCATGTACATTAAAGCAATTCTTGTTTTTTTTTTTCTAAAATACTTGCAACATTATGGAAATTCCTCCCATCACATTAGTTAATGGTATTACGCTGGCCATCAGTTTGTACGCAATTTCAAAAGCTTTGACGAATATACTTTCAAAATGATTATGTGCTGGATTAGATTGTGTTTGAAATGAATTAAAGTGATTTAGCCGGAAAGTATGTAAAGTGTTTTTTTTTTTTTTGGTATGATTAAAAATGCAGGTTGGTGTTTGTTATACCAGAGGCTATGGAAATTTGTCGGAATTTAAGAGATAAATTTATGCTCTAAATTTAGATTTGTAAAATTTAAATTTAAATTTTAATTCAATTGTAAAAACATTGGTAAATAAATAGAATGTCCTGAGAATATACATTTTTGCGTTTATAATTCAGGAAAACCACTCAAATGATGCGTATTTAGGATCTAAGTACAGAATAAAGTATAGAAAAAAATATTAAATAGGTCTCAAAAAATTCTTAAAAATATTTTTAAACTTTTTCTGCAATGATTTTGACCTTTGAATGCGTTATGGTGAAATATTTTTTATTAATAATTTAAGAAGGATCAACCGAGATAGGTTTTTTAAAATTTTTTTAAAATTACTTTTAAAATTTATAATTTAATTTTAGCCTAAACCACTTGTTGCTGTCTCTGTGCATCATAACCAAAGTTCAGGCTAATCTATGATTTAACGTTAATGTAAATTTCCAAACAGAAGCTCTATTTTTAAATTTTTAAATAAAAATCCTTAATTTTGTTCCTAGAATATTTTAATATAAAATTTAATAAAAAAGTTTACGTTATTTTAATTAAAGCTTAATAATTTTTCTCTATAAAAAAATTTAGTAAATTTTCAATAAAAGAACATTTGTAGTAATTTTTTGACAAGAAAATGCATTAAGAAGTTTTAATAAAAAGGCCATTTGTGGTAAATTTCTTAAAAAAGGAAATTTATCGAAAAATTACTATAAAGGAACATCGAAAATTTATTACAAAATGAAAATTTATTAAATATTTACGGCAAAAAGAAAATTTATCGAAAATTTCCTTTGAAAGGAAAATTTATCAAAAATTTCCTACAAAAAGAAAATTTATCGAAAATTTTCTGTAAAAAGAAAATTTATCGAAAATTTTCTGTAAAAAGAAAATTTAGTCAAAATTTCATATGAAAAAAAAATAAAATTCCTTCAAAAAGAAAATTTATCGAAAATTTTCTATAAAAAGAAAATTTATCGAAAATTTAATATTAAAAAATTTCCTACAAAAAGAAAATTTATTGAAAATTCCCTATAAAAAGAAAATTTATCGAAAATTTTCTACAAATGGAAAATTTATCGAATATTTAACATAGAAAGAAAAAATAAGGACCCTGTTGATGATCGAAAAATGGATCAAAATTAAAAAGGTGATCTATTTGGACCTAGTGAAAAGTCACTTTTTCAAAATATTATCTTTATTTCTCTGAAATTCTTAAGACAACAGCTTTCGAGCCTACTAGGTCCAAATAGAGTACCCTTTTAGTTTTGACCCATTTTTCGGTCATCAACGGGATAATCTTATAAAGATTTTTTTGAGAAATAAAAATGTTTAAAAGTACTTATTTTAAACACATATTTCTGAAATACAAGATGGATTAAAAATCATAGTTTTTAATTATAATTCTTTGTTTTATTCAAACATTTAAATTATAATAATTTTATTGAAAAAATATAAACATTTTTAAAAAATGTTAACGAAAGTGCAGATAAATCTATTCTGTTAAATAAAAGTCATTAACATTTTTAAAAACGTTATTAAAATTGAGAAAAATCTAATTCTGCTAATTTAACAGTCTTTGAGTGAGAGAACTGTTAGTTAACATAAAATTAAAAAATTAAAATAAAATTAAACCCTTAAGAAAATTTTCGATTTTATTTGATAAAATTTCTAACAAAAATAAGTTTCGTATAGAAAGAAGTTTATTAATATTTTTTATAGAAAAACTTGGAAAATTTTTTAATTTATCGAAGTCATCTAAAAATTTGAAATTTGTTAAGTAAATTTCCCCTAATAAGAAATATTAATAGAAAAAAATTCTATATTTCTTATGAAAAGAAAATTAATCAAATTTTTGTACCAATAGATTTTTTAGTGAGATATTTCTATATATGTAATATATCCGAATTTTTTATAAAAATTAACTCGATAAAAAAAATTTGATTAAAAATTTATCGAAATTCTATAAATTAAAAATTTGTCGATGTCTTCAATAAATCTAGAAAATTTAAATATTAAAAATTGTGTCTTATTTAATGTATGTATTAATAAAAAAATCTCCTTATTTTATGAAAATTCCCAAACCCCTCTCCAATAAATTCTGTCCCCAAATTTAAGTTCAAATATTAATTTTTCCGACAAATCGTCTCATCTGTTTTTATTAAATATTTTTATTAATGAAGTTAATTTTCTGAAGCATTTATCTATTTTAATTATAGCAACTCGACTCAATTTAAAACTCTTTTAAGTGACAATGTATTTTAAAGATACATAATTGCTCTTTAATTGAAATTTATATAAATTTTTTTCTATTTCTATTTCTACTATGGAAAACTTTGTATAATTTCTGATTATAAATCTGTTACTTTATAACCTTTGATAAAAAATTTACACAAATTTGCTACAACAATTTTTATATTATTTTCCGTAATATTCTTTAATATGAACTAAATCCACTTTCAGATTGTATTATAATCTTTCAAAGAAGCTAAAATTACTTTACACATTTTGGAAATTTAAAAGAAAAGAAAGGGTGAGGAAATTTGACTTAAAATGATTAATTAATTAAATTAAATAATGGTAATAGAGCACTCTCCGTGGTCAAAGGTTAATTTTTTCCGAAAGACATCTGGACGGACATAATAGGATTCTAAATTCTTTTTACTTTTACATCCTTCAATAACACACAAATTTTCGTAATGTCAACTCAATTGGTTTTTGAGATATCAGAAAAAAACATTCTGATGGTTATGAATGAATTGAATATAAATAAAATATATACTTAGAAACATATAGCATAACGATATCATGACAATAATAGTATATTTTAACTGTGGCATTACTAACGTTCGTGAAGATATAATTACGTAAGTCCGTACATCTGGCGCAAAAACCAATTTGTATCAATGTTTTTTTTTTTTATCCCCGGCAGTCTGTCAATTGGATGTTATGTAGTACGCCAAAATATTGGTAATATTTTAATAAAAATGTTTAATAAAAATCATTAAAATCGTTTTATAAATGGCAGTGTATTTTTCATTTTTGTGAAGTTTAAAAAAGTTTTTTTATATGAAAAATTTAATTTTTTTTAAATTTTGAGATGAATTCCTGCGACAAGTGATTTTTATTTTAACTGAAGTGTTTCTTTCATTTTTGCAAATAATTTTATAATTTTTTTGTATAATTTTTAAGAAATTGTGAATAAAGATGACACTTATGCATAGCTTTTAATGAAACGTAGCTCATTTTGTCTGTAGATTATCCAAATTTATGATAAAGGGCAAAAAGGAGAATCTCTCTAAGAAAGTATTGGGAAATGTATTTGGTATAGCTATGAAATAACTTGAAGCAAAATTTTATGGTATTTGATTAATAAGATAATTCGTTGTTAAGATATATTGCAATCACTAATTTTCTATGTAGCCGTTTATCTCGAGAACCAGAGTAAATTCGAAAAAAGTAAAACTATAAATTGATTTTGGCATTAAGTATTTTTAGTGAAAGTCATTATTTTGCTACTAAAATTATTAGCTAAAAAATCGGCTAGTTAATAAATTAAAAATATAAGCTACATATGTATAAGTATTTTTATTTTTATCTTAACACCAAATTCTGCAACAGTCAATGAACTAACAAAAAAAAAAAAAATCCTTTTGCTAAATGTCTTCAACTGCACACACATAGAGACAACAATCCAGATTCAATATAAAAATCACATAATTTAAAAATACATAGAGAAATAAAGATAAAACTCGAGCATAGAAAACCATAAATCACATAAATTCACACAAATGAACCCAAATAAAACTAAGGATATTTTTTGGTTCTTTCTATATATATATGCTTTTTTTTCTGGTGTAACCATAATTATTGGGTATAGAATTTCTACAGAGAGGTTTATCAATTGTCGTAGTTGTTGTTATTTCTGTACTATATACGAATACGATATTTTACATTATTATATAGTATCATGAATAATATTTTCCATTACGCCTGACTTGAAATTCATTTGTTGGCAAGGGTTAATGGCGCCTAGTATAATGATAATAATAATGAATGTTAGTTAGTCCTTTATGTTGGTGTCGTCGTTTTTTTTTTTTTTTTTTTTTGGTTTTTGTTGTTTGTCACAAAGTCTAACCATATGTTTATTATGAGGATTGTGTCATCATGCATTTCTTATACTTACATCTGTATTATTTATATTCACAAAATTATATATCTTTGTAAATGCATACATACTTACTCATATAATTGTATGTATGTGTGTACATTGTTGGACAATAAATGTTAAAATGTATTTGGCAATGAAGCAAATATTTTAACTTTGATGTAAGATAATAAAAAGAAGAAAATCAAAAATAAGGCAGCCATATGACATAGAAAACCAAAAATGTCGTTGAAAGATGTTTTATTAGTATTTTTCATTTTTTGTATTTACAAATACATGTTTTATTTTAACTCGAAAAACGATATAGTTCATGAGAACATCACATAACAATTTTTAAAAAATTCAAAACTATTTAAATTTTGAGTTATTCTAAAAAAATAATCTTTTAAAGTAAATATACAAATTATTCATGTATTCTAAGACAAAGTATCTATAATTTATGTGCTGCCTACTGTTTGGGGCAAAAATTAATAATGTATGGAAAGTTTAAGTACGTTATGAGAAAAATAAATTTTGTTATATTTAAAAAAAAAGAATGTCTTTAAAAATTAAAAAATTTTGTTTTTAAAATTTAACTAAAACTTTAATAAATCTATACGGTTGAAAAGTTTGATTTATCTACTTCTCAGAAAATGTTTAAAAGGAGAAAAATTAACAAGAGAAGAACGGAAATAAGGATGCAGTTTTTAGAAACCTACTCAAAACTGTTTTTGTGTAGGACATATTAAAATAATTATATTATCATGGAATATTTTACATAAAAAATATTTTGTTTACATTAAAATTTATTATTTATTAGAACACTTTTAATAATATCTGAAAAACTAATTTAATTATCATCAAGAAAATTTGTGCAGGACTGTGAAACAGAATTTTAAACAACATATTTTTATGTTGTCTTTCCACAAAATTTAACTTTAACCCCGATAAATGTTCTATTAGCATTGTTCAAATTAATTATGTTATATATGCAGATATTTTAAGAAAAGGACTGTAATTTAATTTAAATTTAAATTTCATAAATTTTCAAAATAATTTAATATTTTTTAATACAGTAATGTTAAACTTTAAAATAAAGAAATACGTAAAGATGAATAGATGGAGAGACAAATAATGTTAATTCAACCCAAAGCGATTCTAAACCCATTAATATATATTAAGGTGAATAATAGGAAAATGTTTTGGTCTGTGTTGAATTCAGTATACCCATCACCTATCTTTAGATGTATATTATATTATTTTTTAAATTTAGTCAATTTTTTTGGCGTTTTGTTGATTTTTTTTAAAGAATTGTGCTGATTTTACGGATTTTGTTGAATTAAGAGTGTTTTTTTTTCAAAATTCGGCGATTATTTGGTGTTTAGGTAAATTTAAAATTTTGCAAGTTCTATTCGTTTTGGGAATTTTATAATTTTTTACGTTTTCGCATTTTTATTATTATTATTATTTTTTTTTTGAATTTTACTAAATTTAATGAGTTTTCTCCATTTCGGTCAAATTCCTTCAAACCGTGACCCTAAAAACTTAAAATTTATATTTAAGTATATTTTCGAGAAATAATGTTAACATTTCGAACGAAATACAATTTAAGCGAGCAGAGGTGTACCAATTTGGCATAATATACTCGTAGATAAACCTGTTGTAAAATCAATTAATTAAAAAAAACACACATTTTTGCACCCAAATTCTCAAAATCCCGGTCCTGGAAAAACTTGTTTTTAAAATTGATTTTTTTAATTAAAATGATAAAAACTGTCGTTATCAGAGTCGTGGCTTATAAAATATTTTTTGTGTGTTTAGCGAACATATTTAGATATGTAATCAAGATATTCTTTCTTTTTAATCTCAGCTTTTACATTTTAGAATTTCACAAATGAATAAAAAAAAATATTGAAAATTGACGAAAATTAAATAGAGCTAGCGTGGAAACTGTTTCCTCAAACTAAATCAGATTTGCTTATATATATATATATTATATATATATATATATATATATATATATATATATATATATATATATATATTTTATACTGAAAAAGTACCTATTACCACTTCTTTGAAAAAAAAAAATAATTTTTTTTAAGTTTCAATTTTTAAGTTATATAACTTTTTATCGAAGCTATATATTTATATCATCCTTGCATCAATATTATTTAAAATGAATTCAGGAAATATTTTGCATTTTAGAATTAAAATTGAGCCGGCTAAGTTTAAAAAACTAAAAGAAAAACATGCCGAATAATGTGCCATAATATTTCTTTGGAGATATGCGATACATATAATATTTTTCCTAGAGATTTACAAGGACTATCTTAAATTATATTTTTTTATATTCAAATCTTAAATGAAATTTTGGCGAACCTGTGCACCTCCAAACCAGTTGAAAAGCTTCTCAGTATTAGCCATTTGAATTTTAATTTAAATATATTCAGCGGTTCAAAGGTTTAAGAATTATTTCCAAAAAAATGCAATGTGCATTACTTTTTTAAATTCGACATAATGGCCCGACTACAGTAATAATTTATTTTCTAATAAACAATAGCAAAAATCCATTTACTACTAATTAAAAACTAAAAAGTAAAATAAATGCTGATATGTAAAGGAAAAAATTCGGAAAAAAATAAAAAAACACGTTTTTTCTTTGGTATAAATAATTTTAACTTACAATATTTTCAAAATCATGACCGATATTTTGGGGTATATATTATATACCTAAGATATCGAGGGCATTTATCAACAGCATCAACTAAAACATAGAAAGATGGGCATCTTTTGTTTTGGTTCTCCTAATTATAAGGAATGAGAATTTATATTTTGTGGGATCATAGGTGAAAATCTTAGAAATTACTAATGAAATGACAAACTGGAGAAGAGTATGAAGAAAAGTAATTTTTCGTTTAATTTTTTTAACATAATTTCAAAGATTAACATAATTTCAAAGAAATAATTTGCTTTATTTTAAAAATTAAACAAAAATCCATTAGCTTGTTTATAATTAAAGCTAATTTCAATATCATTTTATTGCAGATTCTTCAAAATCAACGTGATGTTAACAACGAATCAATGGACCACTTTGCTAAATAAGAAACAACAACAAATAGAACAAGAA
Source organism: Protocalliphora azurea (assembly GCA_932274085.1). Classification (NCBI taxonomy): domain Eukaryota; kingdom Metazoa; phylum Arthropoda; class Insecta; order Diptera; family Calliphoridae; genus Protocalliphora; species Protocalliphora azurea. The sequence goes on along the minus strand of OW026519.1, from coordinate 199,485,821 downwards.
CAGGAAAGCTCAAAAAAAAAATGAGTCATAATCATGTGTAATCATTGATAATGCTCGTCACTTTTTATTTCTATGACAATGCACAATTTTAATTAAACGCATACAAAACGTACACAAAAATACATCATTGTCGCTGTCGTCGCCTTCGTCCTTGTCGTCATCACATTTGTCATAGTCGTCAACAAAGCCATTGTTGTCTCTTTTTCTTCAACAACAGCCAACAACGACATTCGACAACTTCAACCTAAAAAAAAATAAAATCAAATAGACAAAAGAAATCGCTGCTATTTTTTTTTATTGTTGTTCTACATCATAATTAAACGTAAATGAGGCAGCAAGCAGTCATTCAGTTAGTCTGTCACAAATCCATTTTGAAATAGTTGAAATAAGATAAAGTATAGAAGAGAAAAAACAAATAGTTAAATACAAAAATTGTGCAATCACTAGTTCGTGTAATTGTTATTAAATGCAGCTGTTATTGTGTTTAATAAATACGTGCCATAAATACGCCGTGTTGTCGTTGTCATCACGTTATCAACACCACTAAATGCAGTGGAAGAAGAAGTTTACTCGATTGAAAGCAGCTACAGGACATTCGCGTGCGCGAAGAATGCTTTGTTGTGGACGAAGAAAGGTAAGTCAAATAACACCACACAATACTAATAACAACAATAATAAAAAAAAAAAAAAAAAATAATACTAAACACTAACAACAAAATATCCATCAAATACTGTTAAATTCATATTTTTATTTTTTATTTGTTATTTACTATAAATTGAATTATAACAACTTCTAGAATAACTATTTAACTAACTGAAAGGCCAACTCATTCATGGTTCCTTTTTAACTAAGGAAATTGAATGATTTTTAAGGACACCGCCTGTTAACTTATATTTAAAACGACTCTTGTTTCTTGTTGTTCTGCTGTCGCACTAAGTGTTGACATGAAAAATGGTATTTTAATTCAAGTATTTCAAAAGGGCAACAAAAAAATAGTGAACAAAATAACTCGAAAGGAAAGCATGTCATTACTTTTATGTGACATTAAAATTTTTATTGCTATAACCATGTCAATACACAGTTACCTTATTAATTTTATTCAATATTAAATAACAAATAAAAATGAATAATTGTGTATTTTAAATTGCTCAAAACTAATTTTGTATATACATTATAAAAAGGTTAATATGTACGTTGTTTAGACTATTTCGAATTTAAATATTTTATTAAGTAAAAGTGGCCATCGAAGTAACTCAATAAATTACTTTAATTAGTACAGTCGAACACGATTATAATGAACTCGAAAGTACCGAAAAATTTAGTTTGTTATAACGTAGTTCGTTATATCCATAAAATATCAAAAAATTGCATTTGTTACCAAAATATACGTATTTTATTACGATACGAATATTTGCAATTAGAGCTGTATTTATGATTTTTAAATACGTACTTATTTATTATTTGAGATTAATTATATTTTTTATACTATTAAATGTTTTCATTTGTTACCGAGGTTTTGAGACTGGCATGTTTTGAAATCTTTGCTCTCAGCGATTTTATAATATTTAATTTTTAATTCTCTATAATTTCAGCTTTATTTTTAGCTATATTCGATAAATGTTTAAGAGTTATGTAAAAAAGTTCCTCTTTTATTTTTCCGACGATTTAAAATGACATTAATGAAAATATTTTATATTTATCTAATAATTTAAATGAAATGAATAAAAGTTATTTCTCTTAGTTTTTATTTTGAAACATTTTTTTATTTATATAAAACTAGTATTTGTGAAAGTTCATCATAAACTTATTTTTTTTTGTTTTTTGTATGAAATATTCTTCTTGGGACCATAAAAAACTTAAACGTAGTTATTTGTATGGAAAATTACGGTAAAATTAAAGGGACCGAATAAAATGTTTGCTGTATGTACAGTTCGTTATAACCGTGTTCGACTATATTGTAACAAAATAAAATTGATTTCAATCAAAAATACGTTGTAAAGATAAATTTACGTATTTTAATATTCAATTGTGCTTATACACATCTAAAAACAATTTGCATTAAGTAATTAAAATAAAATTATTATTTTTTTAATTTCTATCAGTTTATTTTTAGTAGTATGAATATTCATTCATATTAAATTTTGTTGAAATTCGCTTAGTAAGAACTATAATTACTATCATATTATAGAGGCGTTTACTTATTACTGATACCTTAACGATTATGAACAATATTATGAAATCACAATTTAATTATTACTTTTGGATTTAATTTTTATTTTTTTTTTATTATTTTTTGATATTTATTTTTTGATTGTAAATAACGATTATTTTATTTTATTTTTTTTTTTAATTTCACGCGTATTTTTACGCTCTATCATATAGTTTTTGCTGAGAGTACAGAGATTACAAAATGCCCTAGAAAAATTGACGGAAATAAATTGTTTGATAATTAATAACCATTAATTTCTTTTATATTAATGTTTTAATATAATGTTGAAGAAATGTGGATTACAATTCTGAATTGCAAAAATACATTAAAAAATATGTTTTATATTATAAAGCACCATGTGTAACTGACGTTTCTCATTTAATAATCCCTAATTTTCTTTGAGTGAATTTTTTACTCTTACTAACACAACTACATTTTTAGACATTGACGTTATTTTATAATCAAAAACTAAAAATCAAAAATAATCATTATTTTTAATTAAGAAAAAAAAAAAAAAAATAAAAGTCAAAAATAATTGTTGTTTAACGAGTTTTTTTGTAAAAATCAATATATAAATATTTATTGAATATTTGGAAAGGGCGTTCAAAACAATAATAAAAGTTTTCCATAATGTTCCTAATATTCATTTTATTTTATCAAAAAATTTCCCATAATTTTTATTCATAGGCTCTAATAAAAATATTGAACGTTTTTTACAAAACTAATAGACCACTGGAATAAACAAAAAAAATTACAAAAATAAAAAATAGGGATATTTCACATCAAAAAGAACATAAAACTGCAATTTTCGGATTTAACATTTCAATGAAATTCACTACATACATTGGCTATGGGAAGTGTTTCTTAAATCATAAACTTTTAGACACAAGACCCTTTCTAGTCCAAAAATATGATGCTTTGAAAAATGAAAAAAGCTAAAAACTTTACACAAGTGTAATCTCAAAATAGCGTTTCCTCGGGACACTCTATTAATCAAGTAATTTAAAACAAAGTATATCATTTTGTATTTTATTTGAAGCATACTTTTTGGGGCGAATATTAAAAATATTTGAAGGTAGATATAAAATCTAATAAGCTCTACAGTTTTTGTATAGTTTAGAAAAACTAAATTTTTTATATTTCTAAAAAAAAAAATGTCTTTCAAAATTAACAAATATATAATAATTATAACAAATATATAATAATTATAACAAATATATAATTTTACGAGTAATTTTTCAATATAACACAATGTAGCATTAAGAAATATACACTATTTCTGGGTTTACATTTTACTTAAAATTTTTCTATGCAACCCTCGTACTAATATATAATATAAGCATTTGCCATTTTAAATTTTAATTATGAAAATCCTTTACTAAATACAAAATATTTTCGCAAATATTAAAGGCCATTAACTTTAATAAATAGAAATACAAAAATAACAGTAGCTTACAGCAACAACTACATATAATGAACGAACAAACTAAGAACTAAAACAGCAATTATATTTATAACTAAAAAAAATGCCTACAAAAAACAAACAAACAAACGTTTATCGAAATTTTCAGTTACTAAACACATACATTTTCGTATATTCAAACAAATCATCATTATTATATGAAACGAGTAAGTCTCTAACCACTCCTATTATTAAAAAATGTTTCAGGACATTCATATATACATGTATACATACTTACATACATACATACAAACATACATACATAAATACATACATATATAAATATTTACATGCATACAAATATACACTTGTAGAAGTTGAATATATACATAGCCATGTACAAAAAAAAAAAAAAAAAAACAACAAAAATAGTGGCAACAACAAGACAAATAACAACTATTTACAGTTTTCGATGTATGTTTCGATGTTGTATGTAGTTGTTATATGTATGTACATATGTATTTATGTATGATGAAAACTTTATGCAAATAAGTTTCTAATGAAGGAAGCAAAAAAAACAAATATGGGGTAACAGCAACAACAAAAAGAACAAAAACGAAAAAGTTTTGTATTTTTTGTTGGTAATTCGAAGATATATAATAAATACTGATAAGACTTGTTTGTGTTGTATTGTTTCGCATGCATACATACATACATACATACATATGTAAGTTAGTAAGTGAGTGTTGTTGCATGATTTGCCTACATGCTCCTTCTAAAATACTACAACTAACACTACTACGAGGTTTACCTTAAAAATTGTAGTGAAATTGAGGATATTTCTAACTAATACCATTTTCTTTTCTGGAGAAAGATGTTAACATTTTTTAAAGTATACCTTTTCTTAGAAAAATGGTATGATTACAATAGAACAAACAAATGACCAATTCTGTAATTGTGTTATTTTCTAAAGTATTTATGAGAACAATTTTTAAATTTAATCTAAGGAAATCAGATTTTGTGTTAAATTTTTGGTAAAACTTAAAATTTTTGGCGAAATTTCGGATTTTTGGTGAAATTTTGGTGAATTTTCAGTTTTTTGGGAAAATTTTAAATTTATAGTGAATTTTCGGATTTTTGGTGAAATTTAGGTAAAATTTCAATTTTTTGTGGTATTTTGAATATATAGTTAAATTTTGGATTTTTGTTTTTGTAAAACTATTACTTTTTGGTGAAATTTTAGACTTTTTGGTGAAACATCAATATTAAAGCACTAAATATTTAAAATAAATTGTTTCGCAAAAAAGTTTTCAGTTTGCTGTTAATAAAGTGTAACATGTTCACTCTCCACTTATTTTGAGGGTAAAACGTGTAACATATTTTTTTTAAATTTAAAGGCAACACTATTAAAAACCAACATCTGACCCATTTACAGATTTTTTTCAGAATATAACACAAAAGAGGGCATAAGGTAGAATAGAGGCAACATTTTAGTCAGAAAATGCCATGTTTCAAGGGACATGTTGTTAACAAGTAGATTTAAATAAATTGTTTAATGTTTAACTTTTCATCTTATAATATTTTAAACTTTGAGTCGATCAGTCTCGTAGTTTCAAAACTTATATTCATTTAAGTGTTATTCAACAAATAAAACTTAATATTTAGGCTCAAACCCAGTAGTGATAGAAAAATAATAACAACAAAAATAACATTAACAACAAATATTTTATAAAAGTCTGTGGCATCAGCATCATTATTATTGTCGTCATAGTCATAGTCATCATACTCAGCATCAGATACTTTATTAAGCACAGTGGCATCCAACATGAACATCCACTAAGTATAAAAACTACTTGCCACATACAAACAAGAAAAAAAAACAAGAATAAAAAATTCTAGTATTTTTTGACTTTTATATTATTATTGTTGCTGTTGCAGTTGTTATTTTGTGCAACCAACTGAGCTTTAGCAACAACATCCCAAAAAATGATGTTCACTTCAATGCAGATAAGAATACGCAAACGTTTTATGTTTCATGTCTTTTTTGTTGTTTTTTTTTTGCTTTCTACTTAATTTTTCTAATATTTTTTCTTTAGTTTTTTTCTAGGATGAAAAACTTTCTGTAAAGTCAAACATGCGCCTTTTGGCTTTATTTCTATTGTTGTACAAAGTTGTTGTTGTTACTGTTGGTTGTATTATTGTGTTTTTGGGGGTTTTGTATGGTTGAAGTTTTTCCCTAAATAATACTTGAAAATAGTTTTTATTCATTTGGAAAATTTTCAAATATGTGTTTTTGAGTGAGTACAAACAAGAAAGAAATTAACATTTAATTAAACTAATAAGACTGACAATTTTCTTTAATATTTAATAGGTTTATTTTCTTTTTTTTAGGTTTGTTTATAAGAAGTTTTACCAAGTGGTTTTTATTTTGCTAAGGGTTTTACAGGAGCATAGTATAACCAAAGAAATGTTAGAAATAATAAGATTTTATTATAAATAATAAAAATTGTTTCTTTTGGATTATTAATTTAATTGTTATGGCATATTTTATTTAATTAGAGAAATTTTTAATTAAAACTATTTAACAAAGTAACTAAAAATAAATCTTCTATGTTGAGTTTATTGATGGTACAGTCGGAGACGGTTTTGACGAACTCGAAGGGACCAACAAATTTAGTTCTTTATAAATGTAGTTCGTTATATCCGTAAAATATAAAAAAAATGTATTTGTAATTAAAGTGCATTTCAGTATATCCAGAAGAATATTGTTTTGCATTTATCAGTCATTTAACAAGTGACAAATTGAGATTAATTATATTTTTTATATTAATTCAATGTTTTAATTTATTGCCGATGTTTTTAAATTGGTATGTTTTGAGGTCTTTATTCCTTAATTCTTACAATCATAAAGAATATTGATTTTCTAATATTTAATTTTTTATCTTCTTATAATTTAAGTTTTATTTTTTTGCTATTTTCAATAAATGCAAGTGCGTTATGTTAAAAAGGTCGACAACTTTAAATATAAAATTCCTCTTTTATTTTATTTTCGATAATTTAAATTGAAATTAATAAAAATTATTTCTGTTAGTTTTGCAATCTTATTTATTTAAAACTATAATAGTTGGGAGAGCTTTATAAATGTAGTTTTTTGTATGAATATTCTTTTTGGGATCATAAAAATGTGTTTCTTCTAAGAAAACTTCGCTAGAGCCATAATTTGTTATAACCATGTCCGCATTCAAAGGCTATTTATACATATAATTATACTAGTATGTGATTTCTTTTTTTGGATTCTACTTTTGACTGTTCCTAACGGGATTGCGACAGAAACCGATAAGGAGGCATTCATAGCAGAGCCTGCCCGGGCTAATTCGTCTGCCCGTTCATTACCATAGTAGCCCCTATGCGCAGGAACCCATACTATAGTAATGTCATACAGTCGACTTAGTTCTAGCATTTCCTCTTTACACTGTCTGACTAGAATAAAGGTAGTTTTCGGTGATTTGAGCGATAGTATTGCCGCTTGACTGTCGACAAATAAACCAGTATTCCCTTGAATATTTCTATCGCGAATTAGTTTACCCTTCCCTGACCGCTAGTATTTCCGCTTGGAATATTCTTGCCTCGTCAGGGAGTCTACATGAGTGTCTAATTCCAAGATCATTAGAGAAGACACCAGAGCCGACACTGCAATTCATCTTTGAGCCGTCAGTGTATATCCTAGTTCCAAATTGTTCAAGAAGATTTTCCCTTCTCCATTCACTCCTGGTGGGGAATAGGACTTTAATAGTATTTCCGAAGTCCATCTGGGGAATCATATAGTCGGTAAATTGATTGAATTGCGAGGGTATTAATCTTAATATCCTCGCGTGCCCATACGTTCTTGATCTCCAACTTTCCGTTGCAGATAATCTTATCGCACTATTAACTGATGATTCAATTATGTATAGGTCTATAGGTGTTAGGTGCAATATAGTGTTCAGTGCTTCTGATGGACTATTACGTAATGCACCTGCAATGCCTATGGAAGTGGATCATTGTATCCTGTAAAGTTGATCCACCACATATCTCTTACTAGTAGCGGTCCACCACACAAGAGATCCATATACAAGAATGGGCCGTACTATTGCAGTGTATAGCCATTTTGTCAATTTTGGACTCCAACCCCATTTCACACTGAACATCTTTCTACAGGTGTAGTATGCTACCGTAGCCTTACTAACCCTATGTTGAATGTTCAGCTTCCATGAAAGCTTGGAGTCCAAAATAATGCCCAAGCGCTTTGCATTGTCCGACAAGGTGAGTTCACAGTTTTCTAACCGTGGTAGTCTGAAGCTCGGAATCTTGGTCTTTGTGGTGAAAAGTACCAGATCTGTCTTGCCCGGATTCACTCCTAGTCCACATTCTTTGCCCCAGTCACTGAGTGTAGTCAGAGCAGTTGACGTGATATCACTTATCACGTTCAGAAACAGTCCTGATACTAGTATCACCACATCGTCCGCGTAAGCCACGACTTTCACTCCCTTGTCTTCCAAATCGCACAGGATGGTATTAATGACAACAGCGGAGAAATCACTCCTCCTTGAGGAGTTCCACGCATAACTTGTTTGGTCTTAACACTGTTGGCTAAATTCGCAATGACGATTCTTGTCTCTAGTATTGACATTGAAAGTGGATTAAAACTTAAAATTAATAGATAAAAATAATATACAGAATTGTTCCACGTAGGGGTCCCTGAAGCTCAAAATTTTATAAATAAATTTTATAAAAAAAATGTGAGAAATTTTGTATTATAAATGAAATAAGTTTCATGACGATTATTGGATCATGACATGCCGAATATTGGAAAAATATGCAGCCTATAGGCAAATTCGATGTATTTTACAAAATGTATTAATTAGCCAAATTTAGCAGCTTTTTTTGCAAAAAGCTTGTTAAATCTGAAAGAATACCCTTTAAAGAAGTAAAACAATTACTCTTTATCCAAATGCCAAGATAAAGCTTGTAAATAAACAACTTGACAGCAAGAAAAAATTTTAAACTGCAGACTACTGGTACACTCACCCTAATATGTTTTAATACAGTTAAATAAAATGTTCTTCTGATTAAATTTTCAGTGCATCAACTACTCTCACAATTTCTATTGAGAAAAAGTACAACCGCAAAATGATCCAATGAAAATCGTCCACAAAATATCCATACAAATTATGTAAAATGTCCCGATGTTTTGAAAGGATTCGTCATTTTTGAATTCTAGATTTCGAATTTGTTGATGATTTTTCGTTTTTATAAGATTTTTAACTATATTTATCTTTATATTATTTTAGTTTCTATGGTTAATAGAGTATTTAAAAAAACAATTATAAAAATAATTAATTAAGTCCATAAGTTGATTAGTATTTAATTTGGAGGTTGAAGCACCACAGGCGAAAAGTTTTGTAAAATGTAAATAATCTCGATTATTTTTTGCGAATTAATATACAAAAATTCTTAAATGTGTGGTTCTGTAAATATAAATTAGTAAAAGCAAATAAGAAATATTCTTCTATGCAGTGTTGCCAGTTTAGCCTTTTAAAGGCAATTTTAAGAACCAAAAAAGGCTAGAAGCTAAACCAAAATTTTGAGTCTAAAAGCAAAATAAAATGCAAGATTTTGCCATAGAAAGGCTAAACTGGCAACACTGCATACAACATTTAAAAATTTTTTACCTAAATTTTTCTCTTATGAAATCGGTTGATATATAGAAAAGTTAATAAAAAATCAAAACCCATAAAAGATGACATTTTCGTGTGAAAAGGACAATTAAAAAAAAAGAAATAAAATTTTCTAAAAGACAATTAATTATATATATATATATATATATATATATATATATATATATATATATATATATATGTTATATATATATATATATAACAATTAATTATATATATATATGTATATATATATATATATATATATATATATATATATTATATATATATATATATATTTGGGCGGGTCGATTTGTAGGGACGCAAAAAAATCGTATTCTAGGGATCAAAATAAGAAACTTTGCCCAAGGAACCATACCTCTAAAATGAATTCTGATGTTCCTTATTTTGAACCAAATGCCAAATTTATAAAAATCCCACCTTGACCCATTTAAAGTGCCCCAATGGAGTCTAAATGTATGACCGACTCCCACTAACTTTGGAGGGCCGACACAATCATGCTAGTATCACACCCCCTGGAACCACCCTGGGTGGTCTCCATACAAAAATTTCAAAAAATCATCATTTTTGGCACTTCGAATGAAATAATCAGCGAAATGGCTATGTTTGTTTTGTTTTGGAGTTTATTTTTTTTTTAATACAACTTAATAATAGAAAAGCAACTAAAAAAAATTATTGTTTGAAATCTGTATTGCTCTCAAGTCTGGCCAATTTCGCATGGCTCTCTGATGTCGCCGCCATAACCTCGTCTACATTTTCTGGTATAACTCGTTTGGTAACGCTAGCTAGCAATTGAACATGTCGTTTCGTTCCTTGTATATTTGACGGAATGTTTAGATCATTAAACGGTGGATCATCTCGATTTAAATATTCTTTCAATGTATCGTACGGAATGATTCGAGTGAATGGTGGTTCAAATACGTTATTTATATCATTCGAATTGATCATTTCCGTGTAATTTGTGCAATGAAAGTTTATATCAGGTTTTTTATAAACTCTAAGTTCCATTGGGTCTTCAACATCGGTTCGATAGCGTAGAATTTTCTTTGCTTTCATCAAACAGCATTAATAGCAAGATATTTTCCGAATGCGCACAATATGAATTATCTTTAATTACTTGATTGACAATGTAATAGTTGATATTGAAGTACATTGGCACATAACAATTAATTATAAATTCAACCATAATCAGTAAATTTTCGGATGGACTTTCTCTTGTCATATATAATCGTAATAATCTAGCAGCCTTGGTGAGCCAGCGAGAATGTACAATTTTCCCTGATTTGATGTTACCCAGATCCACCGAAACTACGCCGCTAGAAATTGCATGGGCAATGTCGTATAAGTGCTTCGAATCGGTGGAAAATTCAATTTTTTCTGGAGCAGGGGGCATATTTTTAAAAGTAAATAATTAAAAAAATTTACAGATTTCCGAAAAAAATAAAAAATAATTATTAAAAAAACAGTTAAAATATTAGAAAAGTAATTCCCGTATTTGTTTTTAAAAGAAGTTCTATTATATAAAAGATGCAAATTAAAAAATAAAATAAAAATAAAAATTGTCCAAAAAAAGTACTAAAAAAAGTTTATAAAATATTTAAAAAGGTAAAAATTTACAAAAAACAAAAAAAAAAAAATGATTTTAAAAAATAACCAAATGTCAAAAACTGTACGAATTTTCCAAAGAAGTATAAATTTGTACAACAGTAACAATAACTAAAAAAAATATATAATATTTAAGAAACTAGTTTCTAAAAATCTAAAAACCACCAAGTTTTCAAAAAGTAACAAAATTCTCAAATTATTACTTTTTTCCTCTTCTGGAAATTGAAATTCTGAAAAAGAAAGTAGATATTTTCAAAAAGGTTTACTTATTTAAAAAAAATGCTAACAATTAAAAACAAAAGTACCAAATTTCCCAAAAAAGGCTAGAATTTACAAAATAGAAATGTTAATTTTTTTTATTCATTTATTTCAAATGTACCAATTTTCAAAAGAACTAACTCAAAAACATAAATAAATAAATAAAAAATAATTTAAAACTAGTTCTTAATTTTCAAAAGAATTACTAAAAAAATAATATGTAAAAAAATACTTATTTTATAAAAGTACTAATTCTTGATTTTCCAAAAAAGTAAGTACGTACCTAATTCCCAAAAAAAGGAATTATTTTGGTAAAAAGGACACAGCCTATTAAAATTGGTTATTATCGGTTTATTATTTCACCTAGTCTCCATGCAAATGTTCCCCCGCAGTAGGGCATTTAAGTTTCTGAAATGAACAAACAAATACAAATTTTAGTTGTTGTTTTCGATACAAATTGTCAAAACGAAAGCAAAGTTGTCAGTTAATAAGCTTTTGAAGCTCTAAATGTGTTAATATATATTTTACATAGAAGTAACTGAGCATATAAAGAATTAGCTTTTTTACTCACCTGTCTAATTCCTTATATTCTTTAATCAGTGTTTAAAATTTTCATTTTTAACTATAAAATTGTTTAAAGATACTTTATATTTCCCACAAAATCCTTTTATTTACTAAAGTTTAACCTAAAATTACAACATTTAATCAGTTGTTAACACGGTTACTTTTTATTTAAATCTACTTACTACTTGTACTACTAACGATCATTTATTTACCCAAATCTCAATGGGACAAAACAAAAAAAAAAAAAAAAAAAAAAAAAAAGGGAAAAAAAACTAAATACAGAACAATCCTAAAAAATACAAAGAAATAATAAAATGAAATAAATACACAAAAGCACTTCACGATACTTACTAACTACATACATATATACATATATACACTCATGCAAACATACATACATAAATATGAAACCAATCTATTCCCTACATACACATTCATAACAACAATAACAAAAACTATTTTTATTTTAATTTTAATCGCATTTGTATTATTTTCTAAATGTGTATTAGTATTGTTTATAATATATGTATGTATGTTTATGATAACATGTGTGTATACTATTCGTATGTCAAGAGAATTTACGGATGTCAGGTTAGTAAATTGTTTTAAATTTGGTTCAGGTTCTAATTCATTTGACAAATTTAGTTTATAAAACTGTTCCTCTCCGGATGTCAATTATTAGCCGTAAACTTCCGTTTTTGTCAGTTGTATAGAGATAGAAAGGCACAGAAATTCCACACATACCTGTATATATATATATATATATATATATATATATATATAGGTATGAGTAATGATGCAAGCAAATAAAAAAGAAAAACCAAGAAGAGAAATTAATAGGATTTCGGTGGAAAAAAATCAGTAAAAATTTCAACTGAAACATTAATCGAATCGTAGAAAATACTATTAAAACTCTCAATTAAATTGTATATAAGGCAGTTATTAATATACAGTCGTATAATCCTAGACTCAGGTTATACATTTTTCATATATAGCATTAATCTCACGCTCTCTCAAACTCTGTTTATTTTTCATTTCTCCCAAATAATGTGTTTTGATGTAAAGCGCATGTTATCCGTTTTTATTGCATGTATTACGAAGTAGATGAATAATTTATCCATACGTAAACGTAACGTAAAATTAAATGGTGTTCTATTTAAAACTAAAACAGAGGAAAAAGTGATATTAAAAAAAAAATACAAAAGAAAGTATCAAAATATTAATTAAAAAGAAAAAAGGTCTAAAAAATTTCCAAAATTTCGGAAAATTAAAAAACTAAAAAAAGAACATTTTTCAAAAAAGGATTAATTTTATAAAGACGGACCAATTTTCCAAAAATCAACAAATTTTCAAAGAAGTCTTAATTCTCGAAAAAGTTTAAATTTTTCAGTTACCAAATTCAGCCCAATATTAATTTTAATTAGTAGGTACTCATTCTTTGCTCGTTTTTTCTCTATATTTTCTTAGAAAAAATTTGTGACAAATATCAGCGAAAATGATCCTGTACTCGCGTTGTTATAATACAATATAAACTACAATTCGAATTAAACACTTTAAAACGAATACGGAAAACTTTTCACATTTTTTTCTTAAAATTTTACTAGCAAAATTAAAACACAACACGTCAGATATTAATAAAATTGAGATTTGAAACTGATTTGCATCCTATGCTCAGCATTGGTCAGAATAACTATATAAAATATACTCTAGATTTTTCAAATTTAAAAAAATATTTTCAATAAACACATATCTATAGATCGATTTAGTACAAAAAAATTTATTAAAAATGTATTAAAATTTATTTTAATAATTTTATTTTCAATACGAATTATTAACAAGATATCAGTCTGTACAGAAAGTCTGTTATTAATAGATTTTCTGTATTTAAAAATTTATTTCGATATTTTAAACGAACTCCTTATATATTTTCATTATTTTCAATAAAACATGTACTTATCTACTGGTATACATAATGTCTATATTGCTTTCTAAAAAAGAAAATATAGAGGCCACAAACCAAACATCTAGAGTAAAATTGCTAAACGAAAATCTATTTATTTCCAATAGCACTTTAATGTAAAATTATATTTTTTTATTTTTGCGCGAAGAACGACTTAATTTGAGCTATAAATACGAGTATTTTTGTGGGCATCACATAACAATTTTTAAAAATTTCGAATCACATCCTAAATATCTAGTAGTTTTATAAACTTCAGCTCAAATTTTGTTGTAATTTCTTTTTCCATTTTTTTCTTTAAAACTATACTTGTTTTTAACAAAACGCGATATCAAACATTAACATTGGTGAAAAACGCAAAATATTTAGAGCATACTTTCTGGGGCAAAATTTTAAAATATTGAAAAGTTTAAGTAACTTACTACAGATAAAATTGAAGAAATTCCACAGTTTTTGTCCAATTTGAAAAACTTAAAAATTATTGCGTTGATATACATATTTATGTTCTTTTATAGAAAATTTTATAATAAATTAAAATTAAACTAGAAAAGTTTTGAAAAGAATTTTTTTAGTCTTTTTTTTAATCTCCTTTTAGTATTGGTCTACACAAAGTTGAATTTACACGGTTAAAAAGCCTTATTTCTGTACTTTCCAAAGATATTAAAAATTAAGAAAACAATAACAGATTTAAGCTAAGTTCAGTCTAGTAAAATATTTGACGAAAAGGACGTGATCACTAAATAAAAATTTATGCCTTATTCTTCTTTAATTAAGATTTTTTTATTTATCATGAATCACAGTTGACAACGGAAAATTATTTTTTGGAAAACTGTCAGATATATATTTTTTTTTGTTATTATGATTAAAAAAATTTTGAGTGTATGTAACATTTGTAAGACATATTTATGATATACTCAGGAAGACCTATTACATACACTATATGATTTCTCAAGTGTTTCTTCACGGGAAAACAGTATAATTTGACAAGATAAGGATTATAGTTAATAGAACAATTTTAAAAGAAACTGTATGAAAATTTTTTAAAGAAACAAGTTCTTATCATTGATTCAGTGGTACTTGAGTAATTTAGAATTTATTTCATTTAGATCATTTAGCGATTACACCCGGAGAGTTTATAATAAAAATGCATTAAATCATAGCAATATGTCTTAGGCAAAATTCTAAAAATATAAAAGTAAAATATAATAAATGTCCCTGAAATCCTCGGTTTTTCTTTTACCAAGAAATATTTACATTAACTTTATTCACATCTAAAATAAACTCTCACCATAATCATACCCTTAAAAATACACATTGGTGTCATACATCAACAAAACCTCTAAAATCAAAGTGCAATCTTTTTCAAAAAAAGTATGCATTTTTTTATTTGTTTTTGACATGGGATTATTTTACAGTTTGTCTTGAGTTCTATATTTTCTTTCAATATTCTTTTTTTTATTTATTTCCAAGTTTATAAGAAGCTGTCATTCAGGTGTCCTAAAAATATTTTATTTTCATTTGTATTTGTTAGTAGGTCTATAACAGACTATGCATTATAGACCTACACTGTTAAGAATGGGTGTAAGGAGAGAAAGAGATTTTCTATGCAAAAAATAAAATAAAGAGAATTTCTATACATAAACATTAAGTCCATTAACATTCTAATCATTACATTTGATCTTGTTGCTTTATTTTTTTTTATTCTTTTCATTTTTTAAATATAAAGATTTTTTGTAGCTGCTGTTGCTGATGTTTTTGTTGTCTTTGTTTTTAACTTATCACATATTCTTTTCATGCATTTTGTCCAATTTTGTTAAGAGTGACCCATATTTTGTTAAAAAAAAAAAATAAAATTAAAAAAAAATAACAAACAATAAAAAAAAACAACAATATTTTATTTGCTTTTTGTTTGCTGTAGAGTAGTATGAGCACAATTATTATTATATTTTTTGTATTGAAACTGCAGCTTCTGTAGTTGATGTTTTTCATCACTCATACGGCACTCACTCAGTCACACAATCATCATCATCAGCAGCAACAACAACAACATAAAATAGTGTAAATATTTCATTGACTTTAAAATATTCTTTTTGTGTTTGTTTGCGTGTTGCGTGTAAGTAAATGGATACTCGTTCGTATATTTTTATGAATGTCGAGCTAAAATTGGAATAAAAAAATTCAAAAAAGAAAATGCTTTTGTAGGGCACCTCTATTATACTTTTTTGTTTTTAAGCACATACATTTACATTCATTCTTTTCAAGATGCATTTTTGCAAATGCATTGAATTTTACACAAAAATAAAATAATAATAAAAAATATATATGTATATGAATAAAAATAAAACCTTTAAAGTGCATAAAATAAAACAAGGACAAAATATTTATTTTTAAGTAATTGTAAGAAATAATAAATATCACTATGACACATTAAATATTTTAGAAAGTAAATTTCTATAATATTTTCTTTATATGTTGCTCTTTAATAATTTTAATTTAAATTTATTTAAAAAAAGAGTAATAATGACGTTATTCTTATTGGACTATTCCAAGCAACTTTTTATTTCACCTTGGGACTAATAGCTAAATAAATGGTACACAATCTGCATTTTCTAAACTGAAACAGGTATTAGACTTTCAGAACGTTTTACTGAAGCAAAAAAATTTGCTACAATGGACAAAATTTACCACATCGAGTGATAGAAACATATATAAAAAGCTTATAACCAGGGCACCGAAAAATATGAACTAAACTTTTAGCTATTTATTGGTTTTGGAAAATTTTAAGAATTTTAGCAACGATTTGTAACAGAATATTTTAACATATTTTACTTTTAATTTCATATTTTATGAAAAAAATTTTAAAATCTTTATTTTAATGCATATTTTAGCACCTTAAATGACATAATTTGATATATGAATTGTGCTTCTATAATTTTTATTCAAGAGAATTTTTTTACTTAATTTGCCTAGACCTACATTTATGACAACCAAAAGTATGCTATAAAAAAGTATTTTATGTGCATTAGAAATGATATTAAAATCAGAAAAAATGTCCTTAAAATTAAAAATTATAATTTTTTGCTGGCTAAGTTTTAAATTATATACAATTTATGCAATTACTAAAAAATATTTTATTCTTGCAATTAAAAATATCCAAAGATTGTACATTGTATCTGTAATTTACAAAATTGCTATAAATGTATAAGATGAAAATTATTAGGGAATTGGATTTGAAAATCGAATATGACAGTAAAGAAAAGAAAAGTTCAATGATAGCAAATTATGTAAAAAATTAAATTGAGTGCAAAATATGCAAAAAGTTCTTAAGTGTAAAAGTGCAAAAATATGTCATTTAACCTCTAACGGTCTGAGTAAAATTTTATAAGATTAATTTACAGATTATAATCCAACTAAAAATGTAACCAGTGTAAAATTTTTGAAGATTTAGGGTCTAGAAATTCAGTTTATTAGTCAATTATTAAGCCAAATAGTTAAAATTCAAAAGGAAGATTAAAGCATAGTACATAATTTTTTAATTAATCCTCAAAAAGATAAGAACAAAAAATATGCTCTGATGCAGATTTGACCGTTAGATAATTAAATTAATAATTATGCTCTATGAAAATATAATAAAATACGCTAAACCCAAAATATATAAAAAATATAATATTATGACCAAAATATGCTATAAAAAGTCGATGCCAACATTCTTAAAATTTATTAAAAAGGATAAATAAGCCCAAGAAAATATGATTTTGCATATATTTGATTGATTGATAACTCTGTAAATACTTAAAAAAAAATTAAGTCGAATTTCGAAATTGTTCTCAAATTAATAAATATTCAAAAAATTAAAAATGTTTTCTTTTATTTTTTTAAATAAAAGTGATTTGAACAGAAAATTTATTTCTATATTTTTTTATTTCTTAAATGTAAGGACATTAGCTAATTTGCAAGAAAATGTATATATATTTGAAAATTTGTAAAAAATTATTAGTATAAGATATCAATAAGGGTTTTGAAGCATACAAAATCCCTTATCATGTTAAGGAATTAATTTTAATATGATTTTTGTGCACTTAAAAAATATAATTATGAAAATCTGACCATCTTTATAAAATATACTTTTCAAATTTTTATTCGGGTACCAACAAGTTTAGTACTTAATCGATTTTCATGTATGTGGTTACCAAAATTAGTTTTTAAATTTGAGAGATCTCTTGTAACGTTTATTCCCGACTAACAAATTTGAAATTTTCTTTAAAAAAAAAAAAAAAATTTACCATTTTAATTTAAAGCTGGATGGTGCAAGAGTTAAAAAAATTTTAATTTTAATATTTACTGCAGTCTTATTTCAAAGTGTTGATTTTAATATTCTTCTTATGATATTCTTTAATTTAACTATTTCTTGATTAAAAAAAATAATATTAAAAATAAATTTTTAGACAACTTAAAAAAAATTAAGATTTTAGATAAACTTTAGAAAATGTTTAATAATTTTTTGAGTTTTTAAGAAATTTTGAAAAGAGATATTTTGTCTTGCCTTATTGCAAACAATATATAATTTAAAATCTTCTATACAAATATGTTTAGTTTTAAAGAAAAAAATCTAAAAACAACATCAAACTCGACATTTTTAAAAAGAAAATATGTATAAAAAATTTATATAAGTATTTAAAAAACTACGTTTTTCTGATCAGAGCTTCGAAATAATTAATTAAATTTTAGCTTAATTCCGTAATACTATTCCCAAAAACATAATTTAATAGCTTCATTCAAAGGCTTTTGTTTGAAAAAAGTTAATTTTTTATTCAATTAATTCATAAAGAATTCACTCAATTTTTGCTAATTCAAATCTTCTCCAAATTTCATTAATTTTTTTAATATTTTGTTACTAAAGCTAACTTGTTACAGATTTGAATTGTAGAACATTTGAGTTATTCAATATATTTTTGAAGCTTGAATTGTATAATTGATTGTGAATTCTTTAAGGAATTAATTTTTTATAAAATTCATTCAATTCGTCTGAAGTAAAAAGTATTTAAGTCTATTAATTAAATTATTATGAATGCTTTAAAAGATTGACTAGGGTAATAAATTTACTTTGATTTTGAAAATTTAATTAAAAAATTTAGCCTACTAAACTTTTGTTTTTGATTTATAAATTAATTTAAAATTCAAAATACCTTCAAAAAGATTTTTCACAGTATCTCAAAATTTAGGATTTTATAAACATTTTTACGTGATGTTCTCAAGAAGATCTATAGTCCGCATTAGATAGTTTTTAGAATGAAATTAAAGAGTGCCATTTTAAAACAGCATGATTTTGTTATTTTTATTACTTTTTTAATTTAAAGCTTTATTCTTATATCATCATTCTAACCCATTAATTTCTTCAAACTTAGATTGTAATACTATTTTTAAATTTTTAAACTAACAATTCTAAAAAGTTCATAATAAAATACAACAAATATCAATACTGACATCATTACTCCTTCTCTTCCTATACCATATACTAAATATTTTTTACATATTTTTGTTCTTCACAGGAACACAAAAAAAAATTGTCAATTTCTGTCTAATAAACTGTCAATGTTGTATTAAAACCAGTTTAGAATTCCTAAAAAATATGTACCAAAGATACATTCTCAGCCAAAATTTTAAGTTATTTCTAGCATTTTTTTAAAACTTAGAGTTCAGACAGTTGCTGCTATATAATTATAGCAACAATTCATTACATTTTTGTTCGCATTTTTTTTTCATAATTTAAAGAAAAAAAGAAAAATTGTTGGGCTAGTAACAGCGAAAACCAATTTTTCTATAGTTTTGTTGTTTTATACGCCTAATACATGTTATTAATTTAAAGTTTAAATTAAATCAAAAGATTTCTTTCCTAACCTAACTCAACGTAAATTGTATGCATAATTTACACATACAATGGTTAAATTTTTACAAAACACAAAAAAACATCATTATCATGTTTCTGTTTTTGGTCTGGCAATGCCTAACAAATAAATATGTATATACATACATACATACATGCATACATCCAACAAAATGTGTATTGAAATATTTATGCCCACAACCCCTTCACCCCTCTAACAAAAATAAATACAGCAATAAATTTGTTTTTGCTTCGGTTTTCTTTTAAAATTTGGAAAACCTACATATGAAAAATAATAATCTCTTGTTTGTTGTGTAGAACAAGAAAAAAATACGTACACTCTTTTCACCATTAGCAAACAAACTCAAATATGTTCATGTACATATATATACAGTGGGCGGAAAAAAATGTGAGAATGTTGCTATTTTAGACAACGGTACATTAAAATAATTGAAATTTGAAAAGGTAAATCTTTAAAATTATTTCTAGAAAAATATAATTTTTTATAAAAGGTACTTTTTTATAAAAGTACTTTTTTATAAAAGTCAACTTTTTGTCAACTTTTTATATAAAATGTACTTGTTATATAAAAGGTATTTCTTATATAATACTTTTTAAAATAAAGTAATTTTTTATATAAGGTACTTTAATAAAAAGTATTTTTTTAATAATTATTTTTTGTATTATTTTTTTTTATATTTTTTTATAAAAGGTACTTTTAATATAAATGGTACTATTAAAAGTAGCTATATATTTTTGTAAAAAGGTACTATTTTTGTTGTTTTTTTGTAGTCATAGTTACTTTTTATATAAAAGACTTTTTAAATTTATTAAAAAAGCTTTTCTATAAATTGTGCTTTCTTTGATAATTTTAATTAAGCAAAAAGGAACGTTATTTTAAAAAAAAGTACTTTTTCGTAAACGATATTTTGTACTACAATTTGTACATTTTCATCATACGCCATTAAACAAATACTTCTTTAGCCATACACGCCAATACCACCATCATCATTTTTAAAGCAACAACAACGACAGATTCAACTAAAAACATTAAATAAAAATAAGAGAATTTTATGTATAAAGCTCTCCCAAAAGTATGCTTTATGCGAGCGATTGTTTTCAGAGTTTCCTTCCTATTTTTTTCAACAATACAAAAACCCCAACAAAGAGCAACAACAATTTTAATATTATTACTACCATCACAACAACTATAGTAGCAAGAAATACATGAAGCTTTCAACTTTGTTCTGTATTATAAATGTGTATGTGAATGTTGCTCCTGTTTTTGTGAATAATTGGAAGCCTTGCTCCATTTTTTGTCAACATCTTATAATACTTTTAATACAAAAAGTTTTGCCGAATGCGTCGGGTCGGCTAGTGAATGTTGAACGGCATTTATCACACGAAAAAATAATAATAAGAGTAGATTTTATATAGAGAGCAACGATATAAAGAGAGTTCATCATATATACAAACAAACACACATAGAATATTTTAATGTATAGTACTCGTACTAGTAGTAAAAATAACGGAAAATATACAAGAACAAAAGACACCATCATAAAAATGAATGTGTAACGAACAATTTTTGCTAGTGTGTGTGTATATATGTAATACAAAACTCGTAGTATAGTGTAGTAAAAAGTTGTAAAAAAGCACGAAATATACTTAATATATGTAGAGTAAAAAGGACGATAGAAAATATAAAACGGAAATTGAGAAAATTTCATTATATTTATTAAATAAAGAAATATATGAAAAATATTAAATTAATAAAGTTAAAATGAAAATAAAAAATTATAAAATAAATAACAAAATTTAATTAAAATAAAATTTAAACTTAACGTATAGTAAAATTCTAAACAAGTCAATTAAGAATGGTGCAATTAAAAAAAAGAAGAATTCTTTTGAAAATTATTATTAAAATAAAAAATACATATATAAAATTAAAGTGTTATAAAAAAGGTGATTTTATATTTAACTTAAAGAAATGGAAATAGTGGATCTTAGTAATAAAGAAATTAAAACTTTAATTAAAATTTTATAAAAAAAATAAAATCTTCATTTGTTTAATTTTGAAAAAACCAAAAGAAAAAAATTCAATACATTTTTTAAAAATTTCTCTACTGGTTAGAAAAAATAAAAACTACCACCTTCTTTTTCCATTATTTTCGGTAATCTTCCTCTTTTCGTCCTTCTCAATTTATTTTAAAGTACACTCTATGGTATTGCTTATTATTGTGTATTCATTTCTTTAATGTAAATTCCTAAAATTGTTATCCCCATTCCTTCTCTTCACTAAATACATAATACAATTTACACATACTGCACAGCGGGCATAAAGAAGACGTGATATGATGTTTTGCGAAGAAATTGGTACTTTTCATGATTCCTAGTAGTTAGCAAGATAAAGAAATTAGATTTTATTGTTTTTTTTTTTTAGTACGAGAAATAAAATAACAAACGAAATTAGTTTTGTATTTCTGTTAAAAAATTATACTAAAGTAGCCTAAGATATAAATTAAATTTGCTAAGAAAAGTTAATTATAAGGTCATACTATTTTATAGGTATTTATTTTGTTAACAAGAAGAAACATATAAATATAACATTTTTATGTTAAATTTTCACCAAATTTAGTAATTTTAATAATATATAATACTTAATCCCAGATGATATATCAACATAAAAGCATAATGAATTTAATATCAAACACTCTTTATTTTTTTTTTCTTATTTTTTATTTGAATATGTTTGTAAAATTTCATGCACCTCTCGCATTCCGGTATTATCTTGGCTTAAAGAGACAGACAGAAGAATGACTGACAAAATTCGGATTTTTAATTTAATGATTTAGAAACTGATATAAAGAATATTTTTATATAATAGCCAATAGTCGATCTCCAATATTGAATAGAAATAAGATTGGATAAGGTCAAATATTAGAGACTGATTTCACAAATTATTATACTCTCGTAACATATTTAATCGAAATCTTCATTTCACTAATATGAAGATTAAAAATTTGGGTAATTGATTTATTTCGGTAAAAAATATGAAGGAGCAGAAACAAACACTTGATTTATTTTAGCTTATTATTCATACATATGAGCACTGTTTGGAGACAAATACATGCAAATAGCAAAAATTTTACTCTAAAAAGGAAAATTATCCACAGATAACCTTTAAAAATTGGTCTAAATTTATTATATATATATATATATATATATATATATATATATATTTAGTATTAAAGTACTTAATTGAGAGAAGATTAGATTCCTATAAAAAGTTGTAACGATCTGAAGCGCCGTTGAAATGTCGTTGTATGCAAAATTGATTTTTAAAAGTTTTTTTTTTTTATCAAATCCAATGGTAAAAAAATTGGCTTGAAAATATGAGATTCTGCTCTTCATATCATATGTATTTTATGAGGTTTTAAATCAACATGTCTATATAATATAAGTATAAAATAAGTTTCTTTAGTATTTTTATTTATATTTATAATTTGGTTTATTATAACAAAATCCCAGTTAAATAATTTAAAACATGAGGTAAAAGTTTAAAATGTATTTTTTTTTGTTTTTGGTTACTAACAATGAAAGAAAATTTCATAAAAATTTCATGTTTAAGTTTCATTTTTACAATCTAATAATTTGATCTTCTAAAATTATATTAAAATGAAGTAAATTAGAAGGAGGAATTTTTGTCATAGAGGAACATCTGCTATTGCAAATTATTTTGAAAACAAAATCATCATTTCTTTGTTCTTAATTAATATTATTTTCTTATATAGAAAATACCTTGGACCCAATCTAAGGATTGTCCCATTCGGCTACAATGTACTTACTAGATGTTGCTTGGTGAATGTTCTCCACGAGTAGCATAGATTTTCTGATTTGGATCATTTGAAAATTTAGAAAAATTATTAAATAAAAAGAAGAGAACTTAAAAAAGTGGTAAATGCTCCCTCTTCTAGCCTATATAACATTTCCTGATATTTTGATAAAAAAAAACTCTCAGTTTTATAAATATTGACCTCTAACCTTATGAAAATAAAACGAGATTGTATATAAAATTTTATTGTTGTTTAAAATTTTCATATAATTAATCATTGAATTTTAATTCGATTCGAAACAAAGTTCTTCATAAATACTTTTGGCGTCATTGGTGGCCTAAAGACATTAAACTGCTAATTTCCGTTTCATTGCTTAACCAAATTATTTTCTAAGTTTTATGGAAAATAAATACAAGAAATTTGTTTAAAATTTTATCAAAAATATTCACTTGTGACCCTATTTTAAAAGGAGACAAAATTGTTTAAAAATCTCGTAGTTTTGAGATATTTTTAGTTCCGAAGATATTTAAGGAGTAATATCTAGGTTATGTAATTCGTTTAGGTTTTCATATTAATCGATTATTTCGACAAATAGTTATTCGAGATTAAAATTTGATCGGTTAATAACAGTTAGCAAGTTATTCGATTAACCAGAACACATATAAATAATACTAATTATAGTATTTAATCTATTAAAATATTTATCTAGAGACATACTGCAAATCAAATTCTTTCACAAAAGTTTCACCTTATCAGTTCTTGGCTTATTTTTATGAAAAAATTTAATTTTTTAACCAAATATTATAAAATATTGTCCTAATTCAGTTTTACTTAATAAATCAATATTTTGAATGTAACTCTCTTTATTTTCCATGTGAGAATGATTTTTTTATCATAATATTTACCCAATACTATATTTTCTATTGTCGCATAAAAATAATTATATGCAATTGCTAAAAAAAAATATTTTCTTATTGCTCTTCGAACTATTCAAAGTCTTAAGCGTAAAATGCGCAAAAATATGCTCTTTAGTATAATATATGCAAAATTATGTTCTAAAGTAAAAAATGTGCAAAAATATGTCATTTAGATTGCTCAAAAATAAAGGATTTTTTATGAGCATACAACAAAATATGCTGCTAAGCTCAAAACATACAGAAATATGCTGTTAAGACCATATTATTGTAACAAACAATTGTAACAAATCGATGCAAAAATTCTTAAAATTATTTTAAACGGATAAATAACTAAAATTTTGGTTCACTTGAAGTCCAGGAAAAATATGATTTTGCATATTTTTGGTTGCCCTGAAGATAATATTTTCATGTCACATTTTATTAAACATTCCCAACAGAAAGAGAACATACACAGAAGTTCATAAATTCCTAAACTTGTGATCCAGGAGAAGTGTAAATCGGATCATTTCCAATGAATTTAACAAAGGATTGTCATTGGAAGATGTTCTCTTTTATGACACAAGGAAATTAGTTTTAATTTTTATATCAACCAACATATTTTGTAATAAAAAATTTTCATTTATTTAAAACATTTCTTTTTAGTAACATGTATTTGGAAATATAAGAAGCGAATCTCAACGTTTTATGGTAGAACAACTTCCAAAGATTTTCTACAATATCTTTGGAAGTTGTTTGTATTACTTCTAAAGCAAAAGAAAACATACACTGATTAATACTTTGGAAGTAATGAAAAAGTGTTTTCCTAAAAATTACTTTTATTTATTTTTGCTGGGATATAATAGAAACTTTAAATAAGAAGTGGTTAACACAAATTTATCTTTAAAATCAAGAATGTTTTAAATTTATAAATCCAGAAAACTAAATTTCGGTTAATCGGTATTCGACACAAATTGTTTAGTTTACTCGTTTTAAATTATTCGAAGAGTTAATTGACATAGATTAACCGGATAATCGAATGACGGTTAATCTATGTTATCGACTAAAGGAATAGTTTTCTAAGATGAAACTAAACCAAATGTTGCACTAAATATCCACAAATGAGATCATTCATCGATGTGCAGACCACGCCCATTTTTGATTTCAGAATTAGCTATTTGTGCAAGATTTTGTCGATGTAAATGCTTTTTTTGTAAATGGTATCGGTCGAAAAGTATAAACTGGAGTTACGTCCAACACCCTGTTCTTCTAGTATTTGGTCCATAATAAACTTTATGGAATCTTTGATGATTATTTAGACATATTCCATACACATCATTTTTTGATGGTGGGTATAAAAATGTAATTTTTAATCACAATTAACTCTTGAATATATTTGTGGTCAAGATGAAATAAATTTCAAAGGCTTAAAAAATTTATTTAGCTTTAATTGAAATGTTTTTTAATATTAAAAATTAATCTTCTTTACTGTGCAATTCAGAATAATTTCAGGAAAAGAAGGCGTTGAAGAATTAATTTTAATTTTATTGTTATGAAAATGTAAAAAATCTTCTGCTTTATTTTTAATTGTTGATACCTCATTTCTTAAATCCACTGTGTTTGTTGCTGAAAAGCTCGGTTTTAGTGTTGATTAGTTTTGAAGTGGTTAATTCGGTTTTTTAGCTCATAACTAAACCATTTATAAACCGATAGCGTAGATTTTCAAAACACTTGAAAGTATTACACTTGGAAAGCTTATTTAAATCAGCATAGAATGACCTAGTTATATTAATCCCTGGTTAATATTGTACAAATTCCAAAATAATGGCGATCCCTGTCTCCTATAGTATGGAATATAATAAAAAAAAATTAGAAAATATTTTTAAGAACAACAAATATTAAAAAAATGTATGTCCTTAAATTGAACCCTTTTCAAATGTACTAAATTTCCCCCCTAAAATATCACAACAAATAATAAAAATCCCCTTAAAAATCTCCATTTAAGATAATATTTATATACGAGTATAGATATTTTTTGTTGCCAAACTTTTTGTATGTATCAAGAGTCATTTTATTTGTTTGTCTTCTTTTTTCATTATTATATATTGTTATTCCAATATCCTATCTTATTGTTTGTGTAATAGCAGCAGCGTCCAAAATAAAAGAATAAATAAAAAAAAGTATCTCTTGACTACACCCTACCTATTCCTTTTTTTTCACATCTTTACTATGAGAAATGTGAACCACCCACTTTTAGGGTTTTTGTGTGGAAATGACGTATATTTGTATCCTTGGTTTTATTATCTATTCTTGTTAATTTGTCTAAGTAAAAACTGGCAACTCTGTCATACACACACATACAACAAAACCAACAAAATTGTGGAAATTGCCGAATGTAATCTTTGTTGTGTGTTGACAGTTTAGTTTTTTCTTCGTTTCATTTGTAAGTTCTTCTTTTTGGCTTTTGTTTTTTGGGTTTTTTGGGTTTTTCGTTGTTTTTTTCTTGTTTGTTTTATCGGAAAAAAAATTAACCACGTCAGACACACAGCCATTCAAATGTCTATTCCAAAAATAATATGTAGTCCTTTTTACGCATATACACACATATATAAAATCAAACGTTTACGCATATGTGTTGGTGTATGGCGCCAATTATATAGCAAATATACATATGCGTATGTAAGGATACATGCATGTGCTTTTCTAATACCCTCGCTTAAGATTTCTTTTTGTATATCGATATTACTATAATGATTACAATCGTTTTTTTTTTTTTTTTTTTTTGTGATAATAAGGGGATCCAAAGACAATTAAGTTAACTACATAAATTATAAGTGTGTGTGCAAACAATAGATAGAATTTTGAGCTTTTATAACTTAAAACCACGAGCATTAGTTTTTTGCTATATTTAGTTTAACTAGATTATTATTTTGTATTTGGAATGTAAATACTTATTTAGCTTTGTATTGAAATCATAAAAAATTAAATCTATTCTTAGTATTTATTTACAAGAACTTAGTGGTGTTTCAGTGAGTTTATAATTATATCAAAGTGTAGCAATTTGGGTAACAATGGTATTTTAGGGATGTATACGTGGGGGTTGTAAGTATAAAATTTATATTGATATAGTATGGTTGAATATAACAAATTTTTATAAACGATCATAAAAAGCTATTAACCTTACAAGCAAAATAATACGAAAGTGATTCGAACTCGTATTGCTTAAAAGGAATATTTTATTGCTGCAATAACCATATTCGTATTGCTGAAGTTTCCCTCATCGGGAGAGATTGTGCGTCACAGGCGATACATCTAAGCAATAAGAAATCAATAGGCAATATTGTTAGATAATCATCTAGGTGATTATTTATTCTTCTGGAAGATGTAATAAATATATAGAAAAATTATCACTAAATAAATCTTGAAATAATATAATAAAGAAAACTTTTATATCTTGTAAAGCATGCTTGTACATAAATCTTAGCATTATAAAGTACAAAAACTAAAATGCTCATATAAAAATATAAAAAAATTTCTTCAATATTTTTTCATTCATGAAAAATTTTTCAACAACTGAAAAACTAATTAATGGGATATAGGATAAAAATAATAAAAAAAATATATAAAATTGTATGTTTTTTGTTATTTGTTGCTTAATTTTCTTTAAACTGATAAAAATACAATATTAGAAAAATATTGCTTTGATGATTTTCGTCCACATAATAAAAAGAAAAGAAGAGAAAAAAATTTCTTACAGGAAGATATCTTCCAAACGTTTGTAGGGAAATTTTATATATATAGAAAAAAAAAAAAAATACTATTAAAAATGTTAATGCTTCTAAAAATTTAACTTTAGTTGTAAAATATCTCTCAATATTTTGGGAACAACAATAAAAAAAAAAAAAATAAAAAATAAAATTTGTTATTGCTAAATTTCTTTAAACTGATAAAAATACATTAGAAAAATATTGCTTTGATGATTTAATAATAAAAAGAAGATATCTTCCAAATGTTTGTAGGGAAATTTTATATTAAAAAAAATACTATTAAAGATTTTAATGCTTTTAAAAATTGAAGTTTTAATTGTAAAATGTCTCTCATAAGCAGCATATTTTCAAGATTACAAATTAGTTTAAAAATGTATTTTAATTGGCTTATAAGAAATTGGATGTCGAACTATTTACTTTGGCATAATTCTCACAGACATATCCAAAAGTATTAACTTAAAACATAGCCTTTAGGGTCCGAGTGCATTTCGGAATTTTCTTATATCTTACAACACGAAGTTCAACACAGCTCCTGATCATTGATGAAGACAAAAGCGGTGAAGCTTACATTTTCCGATAAAGAGTAGTCAGAATAATTACTCTATCCCCCCTATGTATTACATATACATATGTACCTAACAGCTGCTACAAAAATAACCAAATAAATATCTGTGGACTTTTAATAAAAAATCTTAGGTAGGGATATTATTTTTTGAGCTTGCGAAAAAATTAACATTTCTATAGAGTTTGAGTTTTTAAACAGCTTTTTTTTTTACTAAAGAACATAATTTTACATATTTTGCACTCAAAAGAAAATTTTGCACACAATCGAATTTTTACGTTTTACTGCCACATACATTCATTTTTTTTAACAATTGATTATAAAAATCAAGTTATTTTTACTATGAATATTAGATAATTAAGGGCATATTTTCCGATTTTAAGAGAATTTGTTATGGGCATAAAACATTATTTCTTAGAGCATATTTTTTGTTTCCATAAAAAATTTATATTTTATATGAAATATCGATATATAAGTCGAAACTTTGTATACAATTTTTCATTTAAAATGTGATCTTTTTTATTTATGATCAGTAATTACAAATATTTTTCATCAAGAAAAACCTTTAACCTTTACTATCTCTGCAAGTGAGCGTTTAAATAAAAAAAGGGACAAAAGTGATCACTAGTATTTTTTTTTTTAATTTTTTATGAAAAATCTAAAAAATCTTTAGCCATTAATATCTCATTAATTAAGTATATAATTTGAAAATGATCTTTATTTGCGGTCACTTACATTTCTTTTTCACAAAAGAAACATTCTTCACTAAATTTCAAATTTTCACTGAAAGCCTAAATTTTCTAAAAAAACAATTGTTCATTAAAAACCATTTATTTCTTACAATTTTTTACTAAAAACAGATTTTTTCTCTAAAAAAGGATTTTCACTAAAAACTGAAAGCTTCTAAAACAAACGATTTTTCAAAAAACAAAAAATATTTTTCAATATAAAATAGAAATTTTTAATAATTTTTTAGTATAAAATTTATTTTGTATTGAAAATTATATTTCTTAAAAACAATATTTTTCATTAAAAAATTAATTGTAACTGTAAACAATAGTTTGTTGCAAAGAATCTTTTCTTACCGAATTTTCGTTAAAAAAAATTGCTCTTTCGTGGACCAAAAATAATACAAATATTTCATTCATAACAACCTAATAGGTACAAGAATTTAAAAAACGAAACTATTCTGGTCCAAAATGTTACACAATGAGGCTAATTTGAAATTTTTTTAGTAATAAATATGTATCTCCTAATCCACTGGTTGGATCGAATTGAAATGTATGCAAAAATTGTAGAGAAGGACCTAAGCTTTTAGTAAAATCATCAATAATACCAGAGTACGTAAAAGTTTCGAAATATTGCAATTTCTACAAATCAAGTCCGATTTCAAAGATATTTATATTTCTGTAAAGTGCTTGGCGGGGAAAAGAAAAAGCGTGCTTACTCATCTAAATTATCTTTTACGGTTAAAAACATATTTACGCTTGAATTTTAATTTTTTGCCTTGATTTTATTTCGTTTTTCGAGAATAAGTCCTGAAGCATATGAGGAAAACATTTTTAAAGATAGCCTGTAACTTGTAATACATTCCGAAATAATATGTTGAAAAAACTTTCTCAATTCGTCTACAGATACAAATTGAGTACTAACAATTTTGGGATTGGCCCCACTCTGTGTTGAATTATTTTACTGGCCGGCAAAAAAGTATTTTTTGTTCTTAAAAAAAAAAAAAAAAAAAAAAAAATATGTAGGCTAGATATGTGGGAAAAATATGCAGCAAATATCAAGTAAAATACTTTGTATTAAAATATATGAAGAATTTTAAAAACATTTTAAAAATATTGATATTTCATACTAGACAAAAAATAAAACAAAATATTTTTTAACAAAGCATACACTTAGAGAAAAAACATGTTTACAGCATTACCACTAGAACAATATTATATTCTCCTTGTTAATTTTCTCGAATTTTAATAACTCTTTGTTCATGATAATAATGTTTTTGTTTACATTTTATCACTTAATGTATACACTCAATAAAAATTTTAATATGATTGATTGCAAAAATTAAATGCTTTTAAATATTTTTACCAGAAACGAAATTTGAAATATGAAAAATATCATTACTTCTACAACCATTAATTATTTGCTGTCTTTTTCCTTGTTCTTAAACCATATTCTGTTTTTAAACAGTAAAATGTTTCAAATAAATATAATACATATCCTTTTCACAAACTTAGTGGAAAATTCATAACTTGCTCGTTTTTAAATATATTTTATTTTTAATACTTGTTTTCGAACTTCATAGTAATTCTCAATTAGTTTATAAATGAATAAATATAAATAGACAAGATTTGGTTATATTGGGTATGATTCAAGCAATATAAGGTAGTGATTAACAACCCCTAATGGTTGTTAAAAAAACATTAGTTAAAAAAACATATCTTTCAATTAAACCGCATATGGTGGTACAAATGAAAATAATTAATGAACAAATTATATGTAAATATTTTTTTATTTTTTAGCTAATGAACACTTTTCTTTATTTATTGTTTTATATAATAAATAAAAAGATTATAAAAATAATATTTTTTTATTAATGCGTTTTATTTTAATATATGATAAGATGGAATAGTATAACAAAATGAAATAATAATATGTTAAGATTAGATAACTGTATGATTACATAGGATAATAATACGATAAAATGGAATAATAATATGAATAATGCTATAATAATATTATAAAATGGAATCATAATATGACAATATGGTATAAAATATAATAACATCAAATCATATTTTGATAGAATGATATAATGTTCAATTATATGTGAAACTAAAAACGGACATATTTTGACAGAATGGATTCATAATAATTACTACTTATAATCATTTGTATTTTTCACTGTGATCATATGTTCCAATAATAATATGGTGCTCTTAGATTATGGTCACTACAACTACATTTTATCACTGCGTGCACATATGTATTTTACGATACTAATATTTGTAATTGAAGCGTATTCCTTTAAAAATGGATCGTATTTATGATTTTTTAAATATGTGTTAATGATTTTAATATATCAGGAAGATTATTTTTTTTTTTTTTTGCATTCATCAGACATTTGAAAAGTGGCAAATTGAGATTAAATATATTTTTTTTTACTAATTCAATGTTTTCCTTTGTTATAGAGGTTTTGAAATTGGAATGTTTGATACCTTTACACTTTGAGGAATAGCGGCTTTATAATATTTAATTTTAGTCCGCTTATAATTTCAGTTTTATTTTTTATCGAAAATAGCGATAAATGTATATGTTAAAAAGGTCAACAATAACAAATATAAAATTACTTTTTTGTTTGTACAATGATTTAAATTTAAATGAATAAAAGTTATTTCTTCTAGTTTTTACATTTTTGAAACATTTTGAAATGCGCAATTTTATTTATTCAAAACTAGTTTTTGTGAGAGTTCGTTATAAGCGCAGTTTTTTGTATGGAAAATTTCTGTAAAATCACCGAGAAAAGTGTTCCCTAATGGAAAATAAATTCAAAATAAATTCAAAAGCATGAATAAATAGTACTTTGTTGGAGTGTATATAAATGATTTAAGTTTAGCTCAAATGATGAATTTTCTGCTTTTAAAATTTAGGGAGCTATTAGATCTTTAGTGCAGCTAATAACATTAAAACGAACTTTTCAAAATATATCTAAAGTTCACACTAAGTGATTATTTGAGTAAAAATAAAAAGTGTTGTTTTAATGCAGAGTGTAATTTATTTAATATATCCATCAATTTACATTAGATAAATTTTCGTTACTAATTTTAAAATGTTATTAATCCTGTACAAAATTTTACACAAGAAATTGTGGTAAATTTTAACCTTGATAAAGATAATATGAAAATTAATGAACTGTCTAAATATAAAAACAAAATCAAACCAGACACATACATATTGTATTTCAAAAATCTCCTGACACCATAAGAATTTGTTGGCTAAACGTACATGTATTGATTTTTAGTGGAAAACAAATGAAGGATGAATTATAAAAAAAGTAGCTGAGTATTAAATGTATTGGAATAATAGATAAATTACAATGAAGGTTTAATTTTTTTTATAACTTATAAATGTCAAAAGTTATATACATTAAGACGACTCATTCAAAAAAGTGATTTTGTTACCCCCCTGAAAATTAACCTTGGTATATTTTATGAGGTTCTCCAAAATATTATATAAAACATATGCAAGAGGGACCCCAATATTTCTATATTCCACAAATATTATATTTTTGAAGTTTTTTTTTTCAAAATATTGCTTGTTATTTTTAATGAAATTTAAAATTTTAAAATTCCTTTTTGGTTTAATATAGAATCTGCTGGTGTTTGATTAATTTTTGCAATTTCGCGATTTATCAGACAGTCGTTAGATATATATATATATATATATATATATATATATATATATATATAATTCTTGATAAACATAGTCAATATTGCTTTAATTAAAACATTTACGAAAATTACAAAAACTACAAAAAAATGGCTGGTTGATTTAACTTTATTTGCTTTATTTTGAGTCCTTTAAAAATTTATAATTTCATGAACATTTTCAGTACATTAATTTTCCATATTTTTTCATCCTTTTTTGTATTTTTGTACTTTCACTGTTTATGCTATTTATTCTATTAAGTAGTATTTTTGCAATTTTTGCAAATATTTTAATTCAAGTGGGTAGATCTTATCAAAATAGAAATTTTGATACCCATATTGACTACGTTTATGAAAACTTTTACATCCGATTGACTGTCTGATGAACCGTGAAATTGCAAAAAAAATAAAAATTAATCACACCAACAGCAAGCAAGTAGAAATTTTAAAATTTGAATTTTCTTTAAAAATAGCGAACATTATTAAGAAAAAAAAAACTTCAAAAATGGGATATTTTGTGGAATATAAAAATATTGATATGTTTTATATACCAATGGGCGTGCCCTTCAAATGATACCACATTTTGTATGCATCGCTTTGGAAGAAAATATAAAAATGGTCAAAAAACTAAAAAACAATACCTTTTTTTGAAAACAGACCCGTCCACGAACGGTCGTCAATAGAACCGTAATATCTTAGGAAACATTATAAAACATAACAAGGTTTATTTTTAGTGGGGTAACAAAAAACTCTTTTTCCTTTCATAGGGAGTGAGTCGAATTAATATAACAAATATATTGATAAATTTTAGATTTACTTTAACAACATAAAATTAACAAACTAATGATATGATAACAAATTTAAACAAAAACCACCGAAATTAAACTTCGAACTTAAATTAAATTAAAAAAATTAAATTTTAAGATATAACTTAAAAATAATAATAATAATAATAATAATAATAACAATAATAATAATAATAATAATAATAATTATAATAATAAATAGCAAGTAAAATTAATAATTGAACTATAAAAATATTCATACATAAATATACACTCAGGGATACTTACACATGTCTTATACACCTTTACAATAAATATCAAATTGAATGTCAGTGGTACACATTATACATAAAAGCCGCCGGTGAGATTGCTCTTATGCACACACATACATACGTACATAGATATTTGAAATATTCATTTATTATGTATTGAACGTACAGTTCAATAAACTATCTGTCCTAGTAACATTAAAATGTGTAAAAGAAAATGATTGATGATGATAAATTACCAATAAATAGTTGCACAAACACAAAAGTACTATGAGAGAAGAAACAAAGAGAGTATGAGAGAAAACGAAACGTTATGTATTAATAAAAAAAGAACAAGAACAATGGAAATAAGAGTACAGCCTAAAAAGCATCACAAGACATTAACCACAACAAATTGAAATGTATACCTTCAAATTTGTATAATATGCAGCCTTGAGGTAGACTATGAACTTTTTAATTTCATAAAAGACAAAAAAAAAACACATATCAGAAATTTAAAATAAAATAAAATAAAAATCAATGTTTGGGAATACAAAATTTTCTTATAACTTTACATTTCGCTCTCAAAAAATGTGGTATTTAAGGATACTGAATTCTTTTGTGCGTACGTATTAATGTTAAGTGTGTGTATACGTAACTGCGTTTAAAGTGCGCGCGCGTTACACAAAAATTTCCCAAAAAACCGAAAACCCTAAAAGAATAAAACAGAAAAGAAATAGCACCGAAAACATTTTTGTTGAATTTCCTTACGTTATAACGACGTTTCTTCTTCTCGCCTCATCTCATCGTTTTGGATGATTTTCATATAATAAATTTCTGCGTGCCTACGTTTATCCTTTAAGTTGCCAACATTTTTTCATCACACACAAAATTAATGTGCGATAGCACAACCACTGGCTGTTTTCTAACCAGAAGCAGTGGCCGGAAGGTAAGTTATTTGTCTGTAACACATTGTTACATACATACATATGTATATATTTATGTACATTCATACGTACATAATGTAAAATAACAAAAATATTATTTAGTTTTCTCTTTTTGTGATTTAATCAAATTATTTTTGTGGTTTTTGTTTACTTTTTACTTGATACTTTTTTTCTGTTAGCTAAGTTAAGGGTGTTTTGTTGACGATTTGCTTTCGTCGTTTTGTTTTTTTCTTTTATTATATTTAAGAAGTCCATTATAAGATTTATTGAATCTTAACACATTAGCAGTTAGTTTTTATATGTATTTTTAATGCCAAAAGGAAAACTGGCAATATAAAAATAAACAAAAGGATTTATGATAAATTTGTAATATTAGCTATAGAAAAAAATACCGATGAAAACTAATACATTTAAAAAGTGTGAGATGATTTTTATTGAGCCATTATTTTGATAATATTTAATTTAGTTTATTGCAAATGTTTTAGCTTCTAAAGACTAAGATATTAATGTGTTATGCTATATGATTATCTGATAGCTTTTAAATTTAATAGACCTTGAACATTTTTGAAAAAAAGTTATAGGTAATGGTGTGAAACAAGTTGTTTCTGGGTTAAAAAAAAATGTATTATCTCATTTTGTTATAAAACGATTTCTGTTTATACCACTAAAGATAAAAAGCATGTGAAAAAATATATCCGACAGAAGAAATTCTTTAAATTAAATCTATAGAAATTTACTTTTCTTAAGTTCTCATTATTAATAACACTCTGCTACAGAGAAAAATCATTCGAGAAATATTATAGCATACTATATAGGCCTTCTTGAGGATATCAAAAAACACTTTTAAAAAATTTTTAAATACACCCCAAAAATTTGGAGATGCACTAAAAAATTGTTTAGTTAGTATATTGGTCAAATATTAAAAGCAACATTAAAAAATAAAAATTTTCTACTATGTTAATTTTTTTAGAGTGTGAGTGATCAAAAATAAGTAAAAACATGTTTCAATAATATAAATTTTAACATTGATCTTAATGTAAAACATGCTCAATTTTTTAAATCAGTTTTTGGTTTTGTTATATCTCCTTTAATTAAAGATATATATGGTTTTGAAATCAGCTAAATTTAATCAGAAAAAAAAGAAAAATAATTTTTAGTAGAAAAATTTTAAATATTTCGAGGATCATGTTTTTCAAATGAATGTATATTATTAACTTTTTACTATTTTATTTAAATGACATGTTCATTATTTATAAAGTGCAACTTTAATTATTAATTTCTAAAGATTGCATACATATACATTTTTGGTTTAAAAATATCTTTTTTTGCAAAAACGTTTGTCTTCACGTAAGCTTTTAACTATTTTGTAAAAACCAGCAAAAAACTCCACTTTCACTGGTTTAAAGTGTAAGTTATACTTCATTATTATCCTGTATTATTTTTTATTTTATAAAATAATAATAATAATAATTTAAGGAAAAGAAATGGAATCTCTTATCATTCAATGAAAACCTCCATAAAATCAACACACCTATATGCCCATTTGTTAAAATTGCTGCTAATGTGAATTTTCCAATGAAACACGACTCATATGGACACAGTGGTTGTTAGACATTACATTTAAATGAAATATTTAATTTTATTTGAATAAAACTATGAAAAACAAAAGTATTCTACTAAATAACAGATCGTCATACTTTAATTTAGTAGAATACTTTTGTTTATAATCAAAAACAAATTAAGAAAATTTTATGAAAAGTAAATGGCGTATGGCGAATAAAATAGCAAACAATATTTAGTTCCTTCCTGCGTGATTTGATATATATATAATGTTTTAAGTATGTCCGTCCGGACGTTTAAATATTTGGCGTTAATATGCCTTCCGTTAGCATTGTCCATATTGGTTGAAGTTTTAGGTGTATAAGTTATAAACGTAGTAATTCAATTTTCTGACCAGTAAATTTCAAAATTCAAAAGCCTTGAGTGATTTTTCCTAAAATAAACATCCTACATCATTTTCGTTATAATTTTGCAAGAAAAATATATACATTTTTAATGATTGTTATATAGTGTGCTAATTTTGTGAACAATAACATAAAAAAGTCGTGACCAAAAAATGTTAACCCATTCAAAAGTTAATTATTTTGGATCACTCATACCCCCAAAAAAGTATACTTTACAACGTGACAAATATTTTTAAGAACATTTTTGTTGGAAATATAAAAAGATTTATTTATTATTATTATTTTTTTTTTAATCGGACTAAAACTGTAAAACTTATACAATTTTATCTGCAATAACATTTTTAAACTTTCCATATAGTTTTAATTTTTGCCCCAAAAATTATGCAGCAAATAAAACATTAAATTAATATTTCGTCTTAAAATGTATGAAGAAATGCTAGAAAATATTTAGCAACTTTTTGAGTTCTTAAGCGATTTGAAAGGTTGATATTTTATTGCATTCTAAACAAAATAACATTTAGAATCTTATATATAAATATGTTTAGTCTTATAGAAAAAAATATATTATATGTGCCATTATCAAAATTTTTTGATTTTAGACCTTAAAAAAAATGTATTCTTTAATAGCACACAAAATCCAGTTGTATAAACATGAAGTGAAACGAAAATTATATTGATTTTAAATTGAACAAATACAAATTTTTACGTACTAGAAGTTTATGTATAAGTCTGGTAAAAGTTATTAAAATGAAATTTATGATTTTTTCAATTTTTGATGGTATTAGTGTGGCATATTTTAGGCTTTCCTAGTAAAATTACAAAAAATTTATACTACTAAAGGTCGCAGTTTTTAAAAATTTGGCGAAAATTGCGGTTCGAATCTAAGTTATTTCTAAATATATTATACGAAAATACATTTTATTAGAGTTTATTACAAAGAAATTCTATTTAATATTGTGATCCTTTTTTAATCCAAGAACCTTTTTTTTCGTCCATAAAATGCTTATCTTTCGATAAGCTTAACATTTCCATTAAGCATTATAAACACGAGCTAATTATGGCAATTATGGTAAATTTCGTGCTGGCCATGTGATGTGCTTTAACAAAATCTGTTTTGAAAAAAATTTTTCGTTTTCAACTTTCAACGGCATTTGACTTAAATTTATGACTTAATTTTATATCTATATATCCAAAATTTGTACAAATTGCAATTTGTTATATAAAAATACAAAAACAGAAAGTGCAATTTTTGCGAAATTTTCAAAAAGTCCATACAGTTTATTTTATTAAATTTACTTTTAATGATCCTTAGATTTTATTGTGTAAAATAACAAAAATAAAAAAAACTAAGTTCACGCAGTAATCCGTGCTATATCGGCAGAAACTGTGGATGTAATTTTTTTTTAAATATTCGCTTTTTTTTCCAAACTTACAGACTATCTACTACGTTGACTATTTAGGGTATATCAACGAGATATATCGCAAAATATGCATAATAACAACAAGTGTCAATCCCTGTTTCAAAATTTGAATTCTGTTTAGGTACACACAAACCCCGCCCAAAAAAATCAAATAATTTTAAAAATTAAAAAGTTTTGCCAGCAAAATTCGACTACCCTATCCTTAATTGTTGAAAGTCTGCACAATAACAAGGGAGGCGTACAATTTATCCACAAGGATCAATTAGTTTATATAAGTATAAACATTTGAACAAAAAGTATAAAAGAAAACAAATAAGTAATTTTAAGTTTTTTTTCTAAGTTTTTGAACTTTTTAAAATATAATCCATTAGTTTCAATTCTTCTGAATTCAGATCTGTAACCTGTATCTTTAAAACAGTATTACTACCACTAAACTAATTTTCAGTCAGTTTAAAAACTGTTGATTTATCCATTAGAAGCCACAATTGGGATTGCATCCCAAAACCTCGTCTTATTTTTTAAATCCACGAACGAATAAAAACAATTTTTGTTACATTGTTACATAAAACGTATTCCTACTAGGACATTCTAAATCGAGCAAACCAAATAATAGTCAGAAAGGGCAATGCCTGGGCTATACGGCGAGTTGAGCAAAACTTTTCATCCACTATTTTCCTAATACTTTTTAATTGATTGCGCAACATGAAGCCGAGCATTGTCATGATATCTTACATTCTTTCGGTGCTCTCTTCAAACGGATTAGTTGTATTAGGTACAGATATTTAATGATCGTTTGACCCCGTTTTTTACACCTCATAATAGATGACACAATTTTGATTCCATAAAATATAGAATATTACTTTGATGCTATTGATATATAGCATTAGTGTCGGTTTTCCTAGTTGAAATGGCTTAATATACGATTTTTTGAGTGTAGGCTTTTTGAAGTCTCTTGGAATCAGTTCGTGTCGCACCAAAATTCCTTGCTTTTGGATGAATCCAAGTGCTTTAAGGTATCTGGAAGTTGTTGTTTTATCAAATTCCATGCCTTGGTAGAGCAAGGTACCCAATTCTTCATTCTCAAAATTTTTTGACTTTTTTATACATCAAAATCGTCACTTTTAAATTATATAAACCATTAAGAACAAGTCGCCTTAGGTGAAAAATGATCGTCATAAACTTCCACCAAAATACGATTTCCTTTTTTCATGATAATGGAAAGGACATGATATTTTCAAATGCTGACAGGAAACTGAAGATGAATTGAATAATTTTTCTTTTATCTTAAATTAGCTCATTCATATCACTTAAAATGAGTTATTACAGACAAATTTTTAGTGCCACCAATCTCTTTAAAATCTCATGTAAAATTATTCTTCCAACCTGTAGCAGCGAAGGAATACACAAATTTTTATACTCTCAATCTACTCATTACGCGTTTGTACTAATGTTTGTATTGCACAGCGAAATGTTGCGTCCGTCCGTCTGCTTGTCCATCTGTCCATTCAAACCTAATAATCAAACTACAGATCAGAATTTTAAAGAAATTTTAATGAAATCTAGTTGCATGAAAACTGCATGCAAATTGTGTTCGTATACGTAATATTTATAATTAGATTATTCCTGGGGTGCGCCGATTATTGAAATAAACAATTTTAGTGTAAAAATATATAAATATTTCACAAAGTACAACCACTTAACTCTCTTCCGTTTTGCGAATTGTTTCCAGTTTTTTCAAATTTGTTTTTTTTTTTGTT
The DNA here is from genome assembly GCA_932274085.1 of Protocalliphora azurea. Taxonomy (NCBI): domain Eukaryota; kingdom Metazoa; phylum Arthropoda; class Insecta; order Diptera; family Calliphoridae; genus Protocalliphora; species Protocalliphora azurea. The sequence goes on along the minus strand of OW026519.1, from coordinate 199,445,611 downwards.
TTAAGCGATTTTTTTTTTGCGTTTTGGCGATTTTTTTCTTTTTTGATGATTTCATTCTGGAGTTTTTTCCCTTTTTGCGATTTTTTTCCATTTAGTTTTTTTTATTTCCGTAATATTTTTATTTCAACTTTTGCGTATTTTTTATTTTACTTTTCTTGTATTTTCTTAATTTGTTGTGTTTTTAGTTTTTGCGACCTTTTTATTTTAGCGTTGTTTTTTTTGCGATTTATTTGTGTTCTACAATAATAATAACTTTTTGGTGAGAGGTGAAAATTTGAAAATTTTTTAATTGAACGCATTAATTTAGTGATTGGTGACTTTTTTCTCTGTTGCAACATGTCCAGATTGTTTTTGTAAAGAAATAACAACAATACCCTGGTTTGAATTGAGAAAATTATCAGAGAAATAAAATCGAGAAATATTTAACAATTTGAAGCTTATACACACATATATATGTGAGTTTTTATATGTATTAGCAGCAACTTTTACTGCTTACGAATTTTAAAATACTGAACGGATCTTAATAAAATGTATATTCTGCACATCTATTTGAAATCACGTTTCTAATCATATATATATATATATATATATATATTTGTTTTTAATTAAAATTGGATGTATAATCGAACATATGCCAAATTATGCTCTTAAGCATAAAATGTGCAAAAGTAGATCCAAAATGCGCTGTTACAAATTAAAGAAAAAAATTCTTAAAATTGACTGAAAGTTTGGTTCATTTGAAGTCCAAGCGAAAATGTTGTTTTGAATATTTATGATTGCCCTGGTAATAACTATTACAAAAAATCTGTACATGATAGAAATAATTGGGAATAGATTTTTTATCAGCTTATCAAAATGATCATTATCAAAATTCAACTCTTTATGTTTGAAGGATATTTCTTTGCAGAGCATTTCTTTGAAAAAAAAAAACTTTTTAAATTTCGAAATAGAACCTTAAAGTCTATAAATCCTTTATAAATGTTAGTATCGTATTTGACACAATTAAGTTTTATGTATAAATAACACTTCTAAGTTTTACAAAAATCGGTCTACAATTTGCCACAGGTCCCATATAAGTCCTTGTCTGAAAACCTAAAAACTTACTTACCTATAGGTATATCATGTGATCGAGCTTGACCACGACTTACTTAAGAAAACTGGTAAACTTTCAATAAATACTGTTTAAAATATTTAAAATTAATTTTCATTTTTAACACCAAACCAAAAACTTTACCTTTCAATCTTAAGTGATACCTGAAAGTATGTG